>CM042052.1:51482500-52082500 GCA_023525745.1 Arctium lappa | reverse complement strand
TTATAAATGGGTTTGCATTTTTGACATTGTCTCCCTTACGTGTTTTATGTTGACCTTTTTATGATGGTATATTGTGTATGTGTAACGTTTCCATTCATATGTATCTTGATTTCCATATTTATTCGATTTGTCTATTTCATCTTTGTCAATTTTTATTTCTTTTGTTTTGATTGTGTACGAACATGTTAGGTCGTAATACAAATGTTTGTATTTTTTATAATAATGGATACGAACACATGACTTGTGGTCCAATATGATTAACTTACGAATATTCTATGTGCTTTCTCCAAATGGCTTGTGATTTTGTAGATACAAAATATGAAATAGTTTGATTCTTAAAGTATGGCTACGAGTATTGAGAATTGCAAAAGGAAATGCATCGGGAGTGAAAGATAAGGCTCTCTCTTGTTTAAAAATAAGGTTAGTTTTCATGTTCTTCTATTTTATGCTTTCTTGTTGATACGTTTACAAATTTTCTTTAGTTATTTGAATCAACATGAACTATATTTATGAGAGTAATTGGGAAGACATAAAGGCTTCTTGGATTGAGTTCATTTTTCTTGTTGGGTCTCCATTAGCAACGATCTTGTGCTCCAACAATCGGTGCAATTGATGATATGTCTAAATGGAAGACCATACCGACGATATGAATCTTTGAGATATTGGGATTACTTAAAATTACATTCCATGGTAATTAAGCCACTTACTGACATGTTTATTTACTTTTCATGCGAGATGCCACTTATGTTGACTAGTGTGTGCATTTTGTTGTTTTGCTCGACTCTTAAAATTGCGATAAGAAGAAGTTTCAACCACATTGGGATATCTCAAAAAGGTTTTCACACAAGACAAGATAAGTGCCTATTACTCCTTCTACAGTTGTTTCAAAATAATAACGCATACATTTCATGATTAACTTATGCCGTGGATATGAATCTTTGAGAGATTGGGATTACTTACAATTGCATTCTATGTAATTCAACCACTTATTGACATGGCTCTCTACTTCTCATGTGAGATGCCACTTATGTTGACTAGTGTCTGTAGATTGGTGTTTTGCTCGACTTTTAAAATTGCGTTACGGAGGTAGTTTCATCCAAGTTGGGATTTTTCAAAAAGGTTTACACATAAGATAAGTATCTATTACTCCATCCAAAATTGTTTGTTTTCAGAATAATGACACATATATTTCATGAGTAACTTATGTCATATCATTTAATCGTCGACATTTGACCTTTCACGTGTTTTCAAGTGCTTTTAGTTTTATTTTTTACTAATGGAATATATATTGGCAACAGTTTATGTTTTTTTTTTTTGCTTTTGGTTTGTAACTCAAACTTCGACTTCTTCTATTCTTCTTCCGCAATAATTTCATATGTTGTTATTTGGTGCTAATATTATTTGGTCTTGTCTTTGTAAAGTGTTTTTCATACCTTTTTAGTATTGACTTGATCATTCTTGTTGATTTTCATTTGGGTTCTTTGAAAATCTGCATTTTTTTTATCTCGGCTGCACATGTTTTTGTATAGCTGGCATTTTGTGTAAATGATATTGTGTGAACATTCTATGTCATTTTGTTCTTGTTGACTTTTAAATTATTTGGTTTTCTAATCAATGTGATAAGATAATAAATGTGCATGACCTTCCTACTATCTTTAGTTTTCACCATCTTACATATAATATTTTTATTAACATGTTTTGTCTATGTGCAACAATTTTATTTTCTTGTGGATATTGAATTTTTTAGTTGATTTGGATTCTTTAATGTGTATGAGTATATGTGCATTATTTTCCATTTTTGTTGTTCTTTGCTTGTGCACATCTTCTATTGTAAATTATGATGATGAGAATATATGTGTGCATCACGTTTTCGTTTCTTGTTTAATTTGGTCTAAGAATGAAATTTGTGTTTTTGTTTGTTTTGACATCCTCATTTTTTTTGTTCTTCCTTTACATTGATTGTCTTTGCACTAAGTTTTCCATTGTGATGTTGGGACGTATATGTGTATTAGGTAATTAGATTTTAGATGTGTTGTACGTTTTTGTTTAATTTGACCTTTGATGTATTGCGTTTTTGTAGATGTGCAACCTTTTTATAATATTCTTGTTGAGTTTTACTTTTGTGCTTGTGTGATAAATTATTTGATAATGGTCGCCTTATTCTCTTCTTTGTGTTGTTTGCCCATTTCTTTGTCTATAAACATGTTCATATATTTTATGTGTCGATTAGGCTTGTTGTAATTATGATTATTGTTGATTTTAATCACCATGTTTTTGTCGTCTTTGGTTTATCAAGTGTTATGAGAAACTTTGGGTATTCTTCTTTAAAATTGTTTTTATATGATTAAACCTATTCATAAATGGGTTTGCATTTGATATTGTCTCCATTACGTCTTTTATGTTGACTTTTTAATGATGGTATCTTGTGTATGCGTAACGTTTCCATTCATATGTATCTTGACTTCCATATTTACTATTTACTCGATTTGTATGTAAAGTGAGTTGTGTGTACGCCAAACATACTTCATCTTTATCAATTTTTGTTTTTACTTGTTCTAAATTTTTGCCTGAATTTATTTGTTTTGATTGTGTACAAACATCTTAGGTCTTAATACAAATGTTTGCATGTTTTATAATAATTGATACAAACACATTGCTTGTGGTTGAATAGGATTAACCTACGAATATTCTATGTGCTTTCTCTGAATGGCTTGTGATTTTTTAGATACAAAATATCAAATAGTTTGATTCCCAAAGTATGGCTACGAGTATTGAGAATGGCAAAAGGAAATGCACCGGAAGTGAGAAAGATAAGGCTCTCTCTTGTTTATAAAATAAGGTTAGTTTTCATGTTCTTCTATTTTATGGTTTTTTGTTGATTCGTTTATAGATTTTCTATAGTTACCTTAATCAATATGAACAATATTTATTTTTATAATTGGCAAGACGTAAAGGTTTCTTAGATAGTAGTTCTTGCAGGGTTCTATTAGCAACGATCTTTGGCTCCATCAATCGGTGCAATGAATGATATGTCTAAATGGAAGACGATATCGAGAATACGAATCTTTGAGATATTGGGATTACTTACAATTCCATTCCATTGTAATTAAGCCACTTACTAACATATTTATTTGCTTCTCATTGGAGATGCCACTTATGTAGACTAGTGTGTGCAAATTGGTGTTTTGCACGACTTTTAAAATTGCGACACGGAAGAAGTTACAACCACGTTGGGATTTCTGAAAAAGGTTTTCACACAAGATAAGTGCCTTTTACTTCATCTACAATTGTTTCACAATAATGATGCATACGTTTCATGATTAACTTATGTTGAGGATGTGGATCTGCGAAAGATTATGCTTAATTACAATTGCATTCCATGTAATTAAGCCACTTACTGACATGTTTTTTTTCTTCTCATGCGAGATGACACTTATGTTCACTAGTATATGCAGATTAGTGTTTTGCTCGGCTTTTAAAATTACGATATGGAGGACGTTTCAACCACGTTGGGATTTCTCAAAAAGGTTTACACATCATATAAATGTCTATTACTCCATTTGAAATTGTTTGTTTTCAGAATAATGACGCATATATTTCATGATTAACTTATTTCATATCATTTAATTGTCGAAATTGGACCTTTCACGGGTTTTCAAGTTCTTTTATTTTTATTTTTTTTACTAATGAAATATATATTGGTAAAGTTTATGTTTTTCTTGCTTTTGGTTTGTAACTTAAACTTTGACTTCTTTTAGTCTTCTTCCACGATAATTTCATCTGTTGTTATTCGGTGCTAATATTCTTTCATCTTGTATTTGTAATGTGTTTTTCATACTTTTTTGGTATTGACTAAATCATTCTTGTTGATTTGCATTGGGGTTCTTTGCCATTCTGCATTTTTTTAATCTCGGCTACACATGTTTTTCTATAACTGACATTTTGTGTAAATGATATTGTATGAACATTATATGTCATTTAGTTCTAGTTAAATTTAAATGCTTTGGTTTTCTAATCAATGTGATGGGATAATATATGTGCATGACCTTCCTACTATCGTTAATTTTCACTATCTTGCATTTAAATTTTTTATTAACATGCTTTTGTCTATGTGCAACATTTTTCTTTTCTTGTTGATATTGACTTTTTTAGTAGATTTGGACTCTTTAATGTGTATGGGTGTGCACATCTTTTATTGTAAATTGTGACGATGAGAATCTATATTTGCATCACGTTTTTCTTTCTAGTTTAATTTAGTCTAAGAACGAAATTTGTGTTTTTGTACGTTTTGACATTCTCATTTTTTGTTCTTCCTTTCCATTGATTGTCCTTGCACTAAGTTTTCAATTGTGTTGTTGGGATGTATATATGTATTAGGTTTTAACTGTGTTGTACTTGGCATAACCATTTTCGTTCTTGTTTATTTTAACGTTTGATGTATTGGGATTTTGTAGATGTGCAACTTTTTTATATTCTTGTTGAGTTTTACTTTTGTGCTTGTGTGATAACTTATTTGATAATGGTTGCCTTATTCTCTTATTTGTGTTGTTTGCCCATTTCTTTATTTATAAACATGTTCATGTATTTTGTGTGTTGATTAGGCTTGCTTTAATTATGCTTATTGTTGATTTTGATTACCATGCTTCTGTTGTCTTTGGTTTATCAAATGTTATGAGAAACTTTGGGTATTCTTGTTTAAAATTGTTTTTATATGATCAAACCTATTCATAAATGGGTTTGCATTTTTTACATTGTCTTCATTACATCTTTTATGTTGACCTTTTAATGATGGCATCTTGTGTATGCGTAACGTTTCGATTTATATGTATATTGACTACCATATTTACTCGACTTGTATGTAAAGTGGGTTATGTGTACCCCAAACATATTTCATCTTTGTCGATTTTTATTTTTACTCCTTCTAAATTTTTGCATGAAGTTATATGTTTTGATTGTGTACAAACATCTTAGGTAATAACACAAATGTTTGCATGTTTTATAATAATTGATACAAACACATAACGAATATCCCATGTGCTTTCTCCAAATGGCTTGTGATTTTCTAGATACAAAATATGAAATAGTTTGATGCTCAAAGTATGACTACGAGTATTGAGAATGGCAAAAGGAAATGCACCATGAGTGCGAAAGACAAGGCTCTCTATTGTTTAAAAATAAGGTTAGTTTTCATGTTCTTCTATTTTATGTTTTTTTTTGTTGATTCATGTACATATTTTCTTTAGTTATTTTAATCAATATTAACAATATTTATTTTTGTAATTTGCAAGACATAAAGGTTTATTGGATTGTAGTTTATGTTTCTTGCAGGGTTTATATTAACAACGCTCTTGGGCTTCATCAATTGCTGCAGTGAATTATATGTCTAAATGGAAGACCATATCGAGGATACGAATCTAGAGATTGGGCTTGCTTACAATTGCATTCCATGTAATTGAGCCAATTACTGACATGTTTTTTTTTACTTCTCATGCGAGATGCTTATGTTGACTAGTGTGTGCAGATTAGTGTTTTGCTCGGCTTTTAAAGTTGCGATGCGGATGAAGTTTCAACCACGTTGGGATTTCTAATAATGGTTTACACATCATTACTCCATCTACAATTGTTTGTTTTCAGAATAATGACGCATACATTCCATGATTAACTTATGCCATATCATATAATTGTCGACATTTGAACTTTCACGTGTTCTCAAGTTCTTTTATTTATATTTTTTTACTAATGGAATATATATTGGAAACAATTTTTGTTTTTCTGTAAAAACGGCGGAATCGTATTCGTTCAGTGTTTTATCAATTGTTCTTTCTGATTCATAACATTTTCTTGCTTTTTGGTTTGTAACTTAAACTTTGACTTCTCCGTTCTTTTCCACAATAATTTCATTAGTTGTTTATTCAGTGGTAATATTCTTTGATCCTGTCTTTGTATTGTGTTTTTCCTACTTTTTTGGTATTGACTTGATCATTCTTTTGGATTTGCATTAGGGTTCTTTGCCATTCTGCATTTTTTTTATCTCGAATGCACATGTTTTTCTATAGCTTGCATTTTGTGTAAATGATATTGTGTGATCATTCTATGTCATTTTTTTCTTGTTGACTTTTAAATGCTTTGGTTTTCTAAGCAATGTGATGGGATAATATATGTGCATGACATTCCTACTATTGTTAATTTTCACTATCTGATAGGATAATATATGCGAGGCTCACAACGCCCAATTCATGGGCCAGTTTCATCAACCAGGTGCCGTACCTCGGCCCACAACCCCATGTCGTCGACATGTCTCGTCGCTATCCGAGCTTGGGTATTCTTGTTAAAAGTGTTTTTATATCATTAAACCTATTATAAATGGGTTTGCATTTTTGACGTTGTCTCCATTACATCTTTTATGTTGACCTTTTAATGATGGTATCTTGTGTATGCCTACCTTTCTATTCATATGTATCTTGACTTCCATATTTACTCGATTTGTATGTAAAGTGGGTTGTGTGTAAGCCAAACATATTTCATTTTTGTCGATTTTTAATTTTACTCGTTCTAAGTTTTTGCCTGAAAGTATCTTATATGTTTTGGTTGTGTACAAACATGTTAGGTCGTAATACAACTGTTTGCATGTTTTATAATAATTGATACAAACACATGGCTTGTAGTCGAATAGGATTAACCTTACGAATATTTTATGTGCTTTCTCCAAACGGCTTGTGATTTTCTAGATACAAAATATGAAATAGTCTGATTCTCAAAGTATGGCTACGAGTATTGAGAATAGCAAATGGAAATGCATCGGGAATGAGAAAGATAAGGTACTCTCTTGCTTAAAAAAAAATGTTAGTTTTCATCTTCTTCTATTTTATGTTTTTTTGTTGATATGTTTACAAATTTTCTTTTGTTATTTTAATCAATATGAACAATATTTATTTTTGTAGTTTACGTTTCTTGCAGGGTTCTATTTGCAATGATCTTGGGCTCGATCAACCGGGTGCAATACATGATATGTCTAAATGGAAGACCATACCAAGGGTACGAATCTTTTAGATATTGGGGTTACTTACTATTCCAGTCCATGGTAATTAAGCCACTTAATGACACGTTTATTTACTTCTTATGCGAGATGCCGCTTATGTTGACTAGAATGTGCAGATTGGTGTTTTGTTCGGCTTTTAAAATTGCGATTCGGAAGAAGTTTCAACCACGTTTGGATTTCTCAAAAAGGTTTTCACACAAGATAAGTGCCTATTACTCCATCCACAATTGTTTTAAAATAATGATGCATACATTTCATGATTAACTTAAGTCGAGGATATGAATCTTTGAAAGATTGGGCTTACTTACAATTCCATGGAATGGAATTGAGCCACTTACTTACATGTTTTTTACTTCTCATGCAAGATGCCACTTATGTTAACTAGTGTGTGCATATTAGTGTTTTGCTAGGGTTTTAAAATTGCGATATGGAGGAAGTTTCAACCAAGTTGGGATTTCTCAAAATGATCAAAAGTTTAATGGTAAGTAGGGGCAGCAGAAAGGTGACAGTATGGTGTGGCAAGCTAAAACAAAAGATGTCAAGAATTAAGGTAAAGACAAGGGTACTGGTTTTGAGCACAATGTCAGTAGAAATGAGGTGAGGCAGTCCAGTGGTACTAAATCAGATATTGGGCAGTCTAGTGGAAACAAACCTGATAATTCCAGCAAAAATCCCAAGAGTTTAGCTGCTGTTTTGGAAAATTTTGAGAAGAAATCTCATCAAAAAGTGGTGGGAAAGGGGAATGTTCAGTCTGGCAAAAATATCGGTCTTAATGGGGGAGTGAAAGAGGTTAAAGCACAGTTAGAAAAGCAAATTGATGTTAGAGGGGGTGGAATAAGGGTTGAGGTTCTGAACAATGATGGCAATCAAAAAGGTATGAAAACTAATTTGGTTCAAGGAGATATTCAAACAAAAAACCCTTTTGATGTTCTGAGCAATATGGACATTGATTCTGAATAACAAACATGGCTATTGGAAAAGGAGATTGTTGATTCCTATATTATGAGAGGTGTCAATCCACATTATGATGTTTTTGGAAAATGGTCCAAAAATCAAGTTGACTATTATAAACTTGCACAACTTAAGGAGGATGCCTTCCTAGATGATTATGTCCCTGATTTTATGAAGTTTGACAAGAAGGACTAGAGAAGTGGAAGGGATAGGTGGGTGAAGGCCAAAAATTAATCGTATGGGCAAAATTGCAATCTGGAATGTTAGAGGCCTAAATGTGGCTTCTAAAAGAAAAGAGGTTAGGAGGTTTATTGTTGAGAATGGATTGGATGTTTGTGATGTGGTTGAAACTAAAGTATGTAAGGAAAGACTTTCTGAGGTTTGTAATGAAGTGTTTAGAGGTTGGAGTTGGGTGTCAAATAATCAAGTTTGTGTGGGAAGAACCAGAGTCATTATTGGTTGGAATCCTGCTTGTTACAAGATTAATGTCATAGAGCAGATTGATCAGGTTGTGCATTGCCTTTTGATTAATTCTGAATCTGGTAAAAGAATTCATGCTTCCTTTGTCTATGCTGCTAATGATGTTTGTGATAGGAGGTTGCTGTGGGATAGTATTTCCAAGTATTCTTTGGCTGTCAATGGTGATCCATGGCTAGTTCTTGGTGATTTTAATGTGAGTCTCAACCCTTGTGATAGCTCCCATGGTTCATCTTCTATTTCCAAAGGTATGCAAGAGTTCAGAGATTGTATTTTTGATGTTGAACTGGAAGACATTTGCCACTCTGGACTGAAATTCACTTGGGTCCAAAAACCAATGGCTTCTGTGGGCTCAAAAGGATTGTTTAAAAAATTGGACAGAGTTCTGAGGAATTCTGCTTTTCTTGATTCATTCCCTTCTGCTTCTGCTTCTGCTTCTGCTTCTGCTGTTTTTCTTCTATATGGTATTTCAGATCATAGTCCTGCTGTGGTTTCCCTCCCTTCTGTTCAAAAGTTCAGAGCTAGGCCTTTCAAATTTAGCAACCATTTGGGTGATTGTCCAAATTTTGCTTCTGTGGTGTCTAAAGCCTGGAATAGACATGTTATTGGCTGCCATATGTTCTCAGTTGTTTCTAAGATGAAAGATGTCAAGAAGGGATCAGAAAGTTAAATGTTCAGAATGGGAATGTGTTTGAAACTGTCAGAAAATTGAGGGCTGAGTTGGATTCTGTTCAGTATAGCATTGACAATGACCCTGATGATGGTGATCTGCAATTTGAGGGGGCTGTTTATCTCAGGGCTTTAAAGGATGCCATGATTGCTGAAGAGAAATTTTTTAAACAAAGGGCCAAAGTGCACTGGTTAAAGGAAGGTGATTCAAATTCTGCCTACTTTCACAAGGTGGTTAAGTCTAAAGTTAATAATAGAAGAATTGAAGAAATAAAAGACATGGAGGGTAACAGTTTCATTGGTCAGAATGTGCCTGAGCAGTTTGTTAAACATTTTAAATCCATTTTGGGGACTGAAGATTTTGTGAGTAATATTATTGACCCTATCAATCTTTTTCAGAACAGGTTATCTAAACAACAGGCTGATTTCATGGTTAGAAAGGTTTGTGATGAGGAGATTCGTATTGCCATTTTTGATATTGAGGACACTAAAGCTCCTGGTCCTGATGGTTTTTCCTCATATTTCTTCAATAGAGCTTGGCCTATAATTGGTAAGGATGTGTGTTTGGCTATTCAACAATTTTTTGAGAATGGGAAGCTGTTGAATGAAGTTAATGCCACTGTTATTGCACTTGTTCCCAAGGTGCAGTGTCCTACAAATGTTGCTGATTTTAGGCCAATTGCATGTTGCAATGTACTTTTTAAGTGCATTAGCAAAATCCTTGTGAACATAATTAAAGGCTCTCTTAATGGTCTTGTTGATTCCAATCAGTCTGCATTCATTCCTGGGAGGCAGATTAGTGATAATATCCTTTTGGCTCAGGAATTGATGAGAAGTTATCATAGGCAGAGGGGGATTAAGAGGTGTGCATTTAAAATTGATATCCATAAGGCCTATGACACTGTGAATTGGGGATTTCTGAAGTTTATTTTGGTTCAATTTGGTTTTCATCCATGCATGGTACACTGGATCATGAAGTGTGTATCTACTGCTTCTTTTACAATTATAGTGAATGGAGAACATCATGATTTTTTTCCTGGTTTGAGGGGAATTAGGCAAGGAGATCCCCTTTCTCCTTATCTATTTACTTTGGTTATGGAAGTTTTGACCTTGATGGTTAAAAGAAAAATCAAGAACAGTGAAAGTTTCAAGTTCCATCCTAAATGTGAAAGGCTTGGTATCATACATGACACATCTTTGTTTTGATGATGATCTTCTCATGTTTTGCCATGGTGATGCCAGCTCTGTTTTGGTACTTAAGGATGCTTTGTTGGAATTTAGTAGTGTTTCTGGATTAAAGCCTAACCTTGCAAAGAGTACTTCTTACCTTGGCAATGTTGTAGGTGCTAACCGATGTGAAATTTTAAAGATTTTTCCATTCAAGTTGGGATCACTACATGTCAGGTACCTGGGTGTTCCTCTACTATCCACTATGTTGTTCCACAAGGATTGTTTGGGTTTGATTGATAAAACAAGAAGAAGAGTTTTGGATTGGTAGAATAAATCTTTGTCTTTTTCTGGAAGGCTTCAGTTAATAAATTATGTTCTGTCTTCAATAAGTATGTACTGGGCATCCTTGTTCCTTCTTCCCATTTCTGTAATAAAAGAGATTGAGAAATTGCTAAAGAATTTTCTATGGAGTAAAGGTGATGCAATAAAAGGCAAGGCCAAAGTTTCTTGGAAGGTTGTTTGTTTGCCAAGAGATAATGGAGGATTAGGGGTAAAGGATTTGAAGTTGTGTAATAAAGTCGTGCTTGCTAAACAAATCTGGAAGATAATTAAACATGGGGATTCTCTCTAGGTCAAGTGGATACATGAATACAGGTTGAAGGGAAGAAATTTCTGGGAAGTGGGTGAAGTTTTTGATGCTCCATGGTTTTGGAGAAGGGATGTGAGATTTAGAGATTTGTTGAGAAATCATGTGGTTCACACTTTAGGAGATGGTAAATCAGTCTCTTTATGGTTTGATTCTTGGCATCCTGGTGGTCCATTATGTGATATTATTTCTAAAAGAGAAATCTATATGGCTAAAATGAGGCTAGATATGAAAGTTTATGAAGTTTATGTTGATGGAGTATGGGCATGGCCAACTGAAATTTGGTGTAAGCATGGGGAGTTTCTCACACAGTTTATGCCTACTCTTGAGGGAGAATGTTAAAGACAAGCTGAGATGGAAATGCAAGGATGGTGCCTTAGTTGATTTTAAGGTGGCTACTATGTGGAAGGATATGTATCATGAGTCTGATGAAGTAACATGGTCTAGAATGGTTTGGTTCAGTCAAGGTATACCTAGGCATGCCTTCTTTTTATGACTTGCTATAAAGGAAAATTTGAGAACATTGGATAGATTGGCTTCCTGGGGGTGATTGATAATGATATTTGTGTGCTATGTCATGATGATGTGGAATCTCACAGTCATTTATTTGTGGAATGTGGTTATGCTCAAGAAGTATGGAAAGCATTGGAAGGTTTATATGGTGTGTATGATATCATCCAGAGCATGAGAGGACATGCCAATATATGGTCCAACTTGATAGTAAGGTTCGCCTTATCTCCTTGCACTAACACTATATGGAGTGTGATTCACTGGCTAGTCTTAGCTGTTGTGGTATACATGTTATGGCAGGAAAGAAATCAAAGACTTCATTCTGATAAGCATAGGACTGCTTTTTATCTAGCTAGGCAAATCATTGATCTCATCAAGATGAAACTAATGGGATTGAGGATCAGAAACAGTGAGCATGTGAAAAGAGTTGATGTGGTGTTGGGTCTTGGATTGGAAAAGGGTGTATTCTGTGATAAATCTTCCTTTGTTGATCATGGCCAGTGATTTTGATATTTGGTATGAGATGATTAGGTGGATTTTGTGTTGGAATTTCCAGAATCTGGGGATTAACTTGTTGAGAATCTTTATGGATGAGAGATATTTTAGAGTGAGGAAATATTATGCAAATGAGATCCAAAAAAGGGGTGGGTTCTATTTTGGGGGTGCTATGGGATACACTTGGGAAACACTTGGGTTTATATGGGATGGGGGGATGATGCCTTGCAATTTACTTTGCTCTCTTATATGCAGGCATTTTCTTTGTCAAAATAACATTCATGGGGGTTTTGGGTTTGGGATGAGAGATGAGGATATAAGGGAGAGTAGGGTAGAGGAGATATGTTCTTTGATTGTTGGGAAATTCAGAAATGCACAAGTATGGTTAAATGCTGCTAGAAGAACTTGGTTACTACTCCTGAAGTTAATGCTGCTGAACAAGATTAATGTTGCTAGTCAAAGATTAATACTACTGGATGAAGTTACTACTGCTAAGCAATTTTAGTACTGCTAGTAGTTAGTACTGCTGACTATTAATACTGCTCAAAGTATTAATGCTGCTGAAGACTTAGTGTTGCTTAAAAGATTATCAAGATTCGTGCAGATCAAGATTGAAGATTATGGAAAGCATGGAGATAAAGACGGAAGATTATTCTGAAGATCTTTTATTATTTTTAATTATCTTTTATCTTCGGTATATATAGAATAGTTTGTAACTTTAGAAAAAAGTTAGAAGAATTCTGAATTTTTGTTTTCTTAGAGAGAATCAACCTCAAGGTTTATAATCCTAATTCTAGAGAAGTAGAATTCGTATTGATGAGCCTGTTCATCAATATTGAGGTTGAGTGTTGAATCTTGTAGCTTTACAATCATTCAATAAAGTTTACAAGTTGTTATTCTGATTCACTGTTTTATTGATCATTGAATATTAAAGTGTTATTCTGCAAACTCCTTTAATATTGTTTCTGAGTGTTTATTCTTGTTAAGAATTAAGATCCTGACAATGATCTTGATTTGGTGTTATAAGGAGGTTTTTTGGGAGGATTGGAGGTCTGTATGGAACCTTATTTCTTTATCATTCGGTAGGTGGTGTTTTAAAAATTCTTATTTTAGCAAGTGGGGTTTTGGGTGTAGTTGTAGGCTTGATACTGCCAAATCCATTTTAGAACATCTTTTTGGTTCTTTATGGATGGCTTCATTTCTTGGGTATAGATGTGAGATTTGGTGTAAATTTGGTCATTGGTGTGTTTGGATTTTGGTGTGTGAATTATTTATGTTCGTCTGGTTTTTTTGGTTATTCATCTATCCTCATTGTGTTTGGAATACTCCTAGATTAGCCTTGGGAAGTTTTATGGATTTCTGGTGTGATAGGGTTATTCAGTTCATTAATATACTAAGAAAGGCTTTCACTTTAATCTTTGACTCCTTCTTTCTGTTGAATGCTATAATGGCACTTCAGCACTTGTTTCTATCCCCATTTATTGGTCTAATGATACATCTATGGGTTTTTGGGGAAGGGGAAAGGGATGTTGGTATAAGGGGGTGCAGGGTAATGGAGTTAGGCCTTTTAAACTTGTTTTGGAGCAATAAGGAGGTTTCTTTGGGAGTGAAGATGGTGATCTGGAGTTTATCAATTTTGGTGAACAGGGGACATGTTTTGAAACATCATATTACTTTGATTGGAAGGGGTGGGATTTTTGGTCTTTCTGCTTTTATCAAACATGGGTATGAGCAATTTTTTGGCTTATCCCATGGTTTGATTTATTTTCTTGGGACTTTTTTAGTGACAGGTATACATCCTGGAAGTTATATGGAGCAGTGTTATTGGAAAGTGCAACTTAGCATGATCTCAAGTAAGCATAATACTTTGAGTATTACTTTGATCTTTTACATTTTGTTTATGTTGATTGCTATATTGATGCATCAACTGTTGCTTTCTTATCTGTTGCTTGGTCTATTAAATCATTATTGGGGTTTTGGGGTTGGTATTTGGGATGAATTAATAAGGAGGAGAAGGGTAGAGGGTATAGGTGTCTTGAACTTGTATAGGGGATGTAAGGAGGTTTTTTGGGAGGATTGGATTCTAAGGAGTTTTATCACTTTGGTGTACAGGGGTCTCACTTTGGTGTACAGGGGTCTGTTTCTAGCTGTCTATTTGTTCGTAATGTGGGAGGGTGGGTTTTTTGAATTTTTTGCTTATTCCATTTCCATTTTAGAACAATTTTTTGGTTCTTTGTGGTTATTGGATTCATTTCTTGGGTTTTGGTTCTTTCTATGGTGGTATTTGTGGCATTGTGGAATATGGATTTATGGCTTTTGGAGGTATAAGGATGGTATGATTGAGTGTTTATTTTACTGTCATGCCTCTTGCCATTGGAAAATTTGGTCTTTGGCCATTTCTGAGTTGACTTTTCTTGCTCTTGGTTGGAGGATATGGTCCCTTCAGGTAATTGTCTATTGGATCATAATCTGGATCATGACTTTATATGCAATTTGGCATCCTGCCATTGCATTAGCTTCTTCATGCATTATTTTGGATCTGGTCCATTCTTGTGGATTTGGGTACGGGAATAAGGATGGAATATGGAAATGGTCAAGTACCTGGATGTATGAATTACTGATTATGGCTGGGTCTAAGGGGTTCATTGTTCTAAAATGGAGTGATAAGGTGTGGATCATGTTACTGTTATGTAGCCTTATGGGTATTGCCAAGTTTTTGCATTCTGCCATTGCTTTTAGTCCTTTTTGTATTAGGGTTGTGGCTTGGTCCAAATGGTGCATTGATCAAAAATTTTGTATTTCCCAGTTTGGGATTGGTTGGACAGATTGGGGACTCTTGCATGATCAAAATAGATACTTCTTGGAGTGGGATAAGGCTGATGGTATTATGCCAATGGCCTATGGCCAAATTGGCCTCCATTGGGCTCTACACATATTCTTAACCTTGATGGTTTTATTGATCATCAATTTTTTGATCCTTATCTCTTTTGTTGGTCTGATATACCCTGTGTGTTCTAAGTTGGGATCCAAAATGGTTTCCCAACAGTTGCCTCCTTTTCTTTTCCTTGGTCTTGTATTGTGTAAGAATATGGCCAGAAAACTGTGTCCCTATTCATTCACATTCACCGGTATATATAATGATAATATTTACACTTTGGTACCACCAACTTTACAAATTAATATCTTAGTCTAATATACCCCCCAGTCTAAGGAGGAGTACGACGGATGCTTAGACTGGATCTGAAGTCGTGAAAGAGTACTTGAGGTAGGCCTTTGGTGAAGATATCTGCTAGCTGGTAGCGTGACGGGACATGTAAAACCCGAATTTGGCCGCGTTGAACCTTCTCTCGGACGAAGTGGATGTCGATCTCAATGTGCTTGGTCCGTTGATGTTGGATTGGATTCTCCGACATATAGATGGCGCTAACGTTGTCACAGTAGACCAAGGATGTTCGTGTGGGATGATGGCCAAGCTCGAGAAGGAGGTTTATGAGCCAGCAAATTTCGGCAACGACGTTAGACACACCTCGATACTCAGCTTCGGCGCTCGAACGGGAGACTATTGACTGACGCTTAGAGGACCATGACAGTAAGTTGTCTCCCAGAAATACACAGTAGCCAGAGGTGGAACGGCGGGTGTCCGGACAACCCGCCCAATCAGCGTCGGTGTAAGCCATAAGAGTGGATACTGAGGTACGACTCATGTATAATCCCATGTCAATGGTGCCTTTGACATATCTAAGAATGCGTTTCAGGGCATTCATGTGTGACGTCCTCGGAGCGTGCATGTGCATGCAAACTTGTTGGACGGCGTAGGAGATATCAGGACGTGTGAATGTAAGATACTGTAGGGCACCTGCAAGCCTGCGGTAGGTGGTGGGATCATCGATCAATTCCCCGGAGTTGTGGATGAGCTTCCCGTCGGTGTCAACTGGAGTGTGGACAGGATTGCATTCAGTCATGTTTGCCCGAGTAAGAATGTCAGCAGCATATTTCTGTTGAGATAAGAATAGGCCAGTGGGGTCACGCTTGACCGAGATACCCAAGAAGTAGCTGAGATGGCCCAAGTCCTTCATAGCGAACTCATTGGACAAATGAGTTAGGATGTGGCGTTTGAGAGCCGATGATGATGTAGTGAGAACGATATCGTCGACGTAGAGAAGAAGATAGGCCGTGTCTCGGCCGTGTCTGTAGATGAATAGGGAGTGATCGCAGGCACTATGTCGAAAGCCAAGCTTAGTGACATAGTCAGTGAAACGTTGATACCATGCACGAGGTGCCTGTTTGAGGCCGTAGAGAGACTTCTTTAACCTGCAAACATGGTTAGGATAAGACGGATGCCGAAATCCCATGGGTTGATGCATGTATACTGTTTCCGCTAAGTGTCCATGGAGAAATGCGTTTTTAACATCCAGTTGGTTGATTTCCCACTGGTGGGATAACGCAATGCTGAGGACCGTGCAAATGGTTGCCGGTTTGACCACCGGGCTAAACGTTTCGTCGCAGTTGACGCCAACCTGCTGTGACCTGCCATCACAAACTAAGCGCACTTTGTAGCGCTCAAGAGATCCGTCAGATTTGGTCTTATGTTTGAAAATCCACATGCACCGGATGATATTCATCGCCGGTTGGGGAGGTACCAATTCCCATGTATTATTGTCGATAAGGGCATTAAACTCATCAGTCCTGGCTTGGTTCCAAACGGGAGTTTTGAGTGCCTCGGTAGGGGAGCGGGGCAAAGGCTCAAATGGGGCAGAGGTATGGAGATTGAAAGGTTGTTTTGGTTTTGAAATACCGGTCATGCTACGTGTGTGCATGGTGCGGGTGGGTGGTGGTGGTGGGTCTTGGTTAGGTGAGGTTGTGGCGGGTAGGGGAGGCGGTTGGTGTGTGTCGGTGGGGTGTGGGTTTTCGCGTGGTTTGGGTCGACGTGAGTAGGTTTGGAAGGTGGGAGTCGGTTGAGGTGAAGTTGGGGACGGCGAGGGAGGGGGGGTTTCGGCTTGTGGAGGATGGGGGGAAGGGGTAAGAGGTTCATTTGGGGATGTGGATTGGTTTGTGGAGGTGACGGATTCCCAGACATACGGATGGAGCTCACTGGATTGGTGGGAGTGAAGAAAGTCGTAGGAAGGGGGGAGGAGTGAAGTGTGGCAAACGGAAACACGGTCTCATCAAACACGACGTGACGAGAAAGGATGATTTTTCTGGTGGAGAGTTCGTAGCATTTATACCCCCTATGATTGGAGGGGTAACCGAGAAAGACGCACGGGGTGGACCTGTTTTCAAGTTTGTTAATAGATGGAGATGGGATGAGGGGATAGCAGAGACAGCCGAAAGTTCGAAGATGAGTGTATGTGGGGTGTTTGTTGTATAGAAGAAGTGCGGGGGTGGCGTTGTTTTTGGTTTTGGAGGGAAGTATGTTAAGTATGTAGGTGGCCATTTGTAGGGCGTGATGCCAGAAGGTTGGCGGTAGGGATGCGTGGGTGATAAGAGTGCGGATGATGTTGTTTATGGAACGAATTTTTCGTTCGGCTTTCCCATTTTGAAAAGAAGTGTGGGGACATGAGAATCGGAAAACCATTCCGTGTTGAGCACAGAAATCGTGAAACGATTTATTGTTGTACTCGGTTCCATTATCACATTGGAAGCTTTTAATTGCACGTTCAAATTGAGTGCGGATGAGAGTGTGGAAGGATAGGAAAGTGGAATGTGTATGGGATTTGTGTGTGAGAGGGTAAGTCCATAGATAGTTGGTGTAGTCATCCAAAAACAAGATATAATAATGGTGACCCCCGGAGTTTAGAACCGGGGAGGTCCATAAGTCACTATGCACAATATCAAAGGGTAAACACGTAACAGAAGTAGAATCATAGAAAGGTAATTTAATATGCTTGCCAAAAACACACGATTGACATAAGTGTTTATCCGAAAAAGTCTTAACAGAAATAAAATTGTGTTTATTTAATACTCGTAACAGAGAGGAACTGGGGTGGCCCAGACGCTTGTGCCAAAGATTTTGCGTCAAAGCAGCAAAAGTAGTAGGTGGTGTAACTTGAGCGGAAGGTAATGAAAGAGGATAGAGATCGCCAGTGCTGTCACATCGGATGATAGGAATCCGTGTCTGAAAATCCTTCACAAGAAAACCAAAACGATCAAATTCAATGGAAATAGGATTATCAGTGGTTAGTCGGCGAACAGAAAGAAGGTTTTTGATAAGTTTAGGTGCGTGAAGGATATTGTTGAGTTTTAAAGGTGGGTAAGGTGGTTGGAGGGTGGTATGACCGGTTCCGAGGATAGGTATTTGAGAACCATTGCCAACGACGATGTTGTTTTGTATACCATTATAGACATAATTGGAAATGTTACCTGTGGTGTGTGACATGTGGTTCGTGGCGCCGGAGTCAAGGTACCAGTTCTGGTCCGGATTTAATGTCATCGTGTGCATTGCTTGCTCGATGTTGGTCAGGCTGTATGAGTGCTCGGAACCCGGATTGCCGTACGGATTAGCGCCAAGGATACCTGCAAAATTAGGGTTTCTGGGAATAGTACGGTACCTGTTGGCCGGTGTCGTAGGGAATGATGCAGGAGGGCTGTTCCATGGTTGTGTTGGCCATGGAGCATTCCACCCGATGGATGGTGGCTGTGGATAGTAGCCCGACTGAGAGTGTGAGGCACGTCCGCGACCGCGACCACGACCGTGTCCCCGACACCCTCTACCAGTATGGCGTCCTATGCCGCCGTAGTCAAGAGACTCAAACTGTCCACGCCCACCGCCACGGTACGAGGTTTCGGTTGATGAACGTCGATCCTCGTTAGTGGCGGTTGTTTGAGCGTTCATGGCTGTCGCTTCAATCGTGGCCTTGGAGTTTTGATTCTTGCGAGTTTCTTCCAAGATCAGTTTGGATCGGGCAGTGTAGAAATCCGAAAGAGGGGTGGATTGTTAGAGTAAGGTGGCGAGGCTTTCGTATTTCTCGCCAAGTCCGTTGATGAGTTGAAGAACCAGACGGTCGTTGGAAACAGGGGCATCAACATTGGTGAGTTGATCGGATAAAGTCTTAAGCTCTTGACAGTAAGCGGAAACATTAGAGAAAGACTCCAACTTGACATTATTGAATCTGTTTTCTAGATACAGAGCCCGTGAGGGTTTGCTATCGATGAAAATGTTTTCCAACGATGTCCAAGCTTGAGCGGCTGTTGAATTTGGTTTTAGAATAGTAATTAACAAGTCTTTAGAAATCGTACCGTAGATCCATTGAAGGACAATGGAATCCAGACGTTTGAAGAGAGCCACATCATCTGTTTTCTCTTTGTCTTTGCCGGCCGCAGGTTTGGATGAAGAAGATTCGTCGGGAAGAATGTGATGGATGACATCGTGTGCACGACAGTGGATCTTGAATAGTTCGACCCATGACGTATATTGTCCGTCGTCCATCTCCAGAATGATCGGGATGAAGTTCCGGATGTTGGTGACAGTGACAGCGGGATGTAGGGAGGCCATGAGTCAGATCGATCCTGTGGTGAGAACGGCAGAAATTTGGGTCAATTTGCCGGAAGTACTGTTCACACCGGAAGTACTGTTCATGCCGGAAGTACTGTTCACGCCGGAAGAATGGCAGAAAAAAATAATGGCAGAAAAAGTGGGAGGAAGATGACGGCTAGGGTTTGTTAGGTGTTTGCGGCTAGGGTTTAGGTACGCTCTGATACCATGTAAGAATATGGTCAGAAAACCGTGTCCCTATTCATTCACATTCACCGGTATATATAATGATAATATTTACACTTTGGTACCACCAACTTTACAAATTAATATCTTAGTCTAATATATTGGTTATATGGCAATCACTCATTAAATTGATTTTATCTGTTATGCATATGCTCAAATGGACTGTTTTTGAAATCCAACCAAGATGGAAATGGAGGAATAAGGTTTGGTGTTGTGTTTTTGGTGATAGTTGTGGATTTTGTGCAGATGTGTTTGTACATTCTGATCTCATGTTATCATTTGAGCCAATCTTCTCTAAATTTTTGCTTCTCATTCCTTTGTTTGGTCTCTTCTATGTGTTGGAAGCTAAACTAGCTATCCAATTTTTGCTTCTAATTCTTTTCGTGGTTCCTGCTACTTACTTCACCATTTTCTTGGACACTGTTAAATGGGTCATTGACAAACATCTATATATTGGTCTGATCATGGATTGGAAATCATGAAAATATCAGATTGCTATTGCTTGATGGAGGGATTGATTTGGTGTCGTGTTGTAATGACCTGTGGCCAATATACTGCTGATCACTGTTGTTTTTTAATGGAGTTGGGGCTGTTTAAGAGTTTGTTGAATCTGGATTATGAGAAAAGGAGTAGAAAATTTGGAGATGAAAGTTGTGTTTGGGTGGGATGTGATGAAAATAAATCTGAGTTGTTCATCTTTCAATTTTGGGGAAATTAAGAAATCAGGTTGCAATAAAGTGATTGTGGGGTTTGATCAGATTGATTATGATCTGATGCTTATCCGAAATAAAGCCTGGAGTTATTTTTGGAATTGCTTTTTCAATGATTTAATGGATAAGAGTTGTATTGAGATTTGGGCTGGAATTATTGGTCAATTGGAACTGTATTGGAGTAAAAAGGTTGGGTTAAACAATTGGGTGTGGTATTGGAAGTGGTCCTTAATTGATTGGGCCAATATAATTTTTTTTTTTGTGGAAGTAATATGGGCCTGACTACTCATATTTGGATATCTTCTATTTTGGATTGGGGGTGTTTTAAATCATTTGGGCATAAGTAAAGTCTCAAAGTAGAGGATCTACAGAAGTTCAACCCTTTATTATACTTAGGGCTTTTGTGAAGATGATGGACAACCTATTTTATTTTCTCTATGGAATCTATTGGGTCATGGTTGGCCATTGTGTGTTGGATTGCAAGGTGAATTCCCATCTTATTTTGCTTAGTGTTTAACAGATGAGAAGAAGTAGTGGTGCGCTAGGGACATGGTTGCAGATCAAAAGTACTGTGACCGCGATATGAACAGAGGCCGACTTCGTTCAAGAAAGCCAGTGGAAGGCCAAACTGGCCATTCCATCTCCAACGTACCTACCAAAATCGTTGTTGTTGTGCCAAAGTCTCCGCATCAGCTGGTAACCACTATGGCCACTTGCACCATCACAATGACCATCAACTTAGCAGCAACAATAGAATGCAACCTTCAACATATTCCCATCCATGATAACGTATAAAAGAACATTCACTATTTTATTCGAGTTTAATTGTTCCAGTGAATCTCTCTTTTAATCTTGAGTTTTGCTAAAGGATTGCCAGTGGGTTCCTTTTCCCTTTCCTTTGATATTTGGTGGTTCTTGTGCAAAAGTTTTTTAAACAAGGGAAATGAGAAAATGGAGGATGCAACTGGCCATTCATCCATTGGCCTAAAACATAATCCATCAGAATTTGGGCTTCTTTGCTTGGATTCCTTGCTGAAGCCATTGCAGAAAAATGAGAATATCTCAAATCCAATTCCTCCCTCAGACTTCATGTCTTTAACTTCATCCCCCATCAACGAAAGACTCAACTTTTCACCTCTAAGAATGGGGCTATGAGCAGGCAGTAATAGCGTAAGGTCAAAATGGATCTCAGTTTCTTGGGAAAGTTCAATGGGTGGGCCATTAGGCGAAGTGTTAAATGACAGCTCCTCGACTCTAAGTCCGATGACAGATGGTTAGGTGAGTATCGAACAGATGACCTTGTCTCCAACTCGAATGCTGCAAAAACTGCATTTGGTTCTCTTTCAAATAGCAGCCCAAGAACAAGATGAACAACACTTGGCACTTCCTCCTTGCCTTTAATGTAAACCTAAGCTCAATCTTTTATAATTAAATTTTGTATGCTTAATCTGTTTGCTTATGTTGTATGCTTTGAATAACACTTTTTTACTGTAATGGAATGCATGAAGATCTGGTTTTTGTCGATAGTATTGAAGAACTATTATTTTCAACTGTGAATTGCACTGTTTGGTTGGTGGATTTCTTGTAGATTTTTATTTTGCATATATTTTGGATTTTATTTTGTACATTAGAAGTCGTAGAAAAATACAACAAACCACTTATGACATTGCTCTTTTAGATCTACAAACAATAAAAATTATGGCATTGAGAACCCTATTATCCGGCAATTTCTAACATATTAACCTTAAATTTATATATCACATAAAACCATAAAATTAACATTGTGAGAGAAATAAAATAGAAGAAAACATGAAATAGGATTTCCATTTCAAGTTTTAGTTTCAAAGTCAATATGCTCCCTGTAGCAATGCACGTGGTACATAGCTAATATAATTAAACACAAAACATTGACATATATATTACGATTCAAGAAGTGCTACACTACTTCAACTTAGAGATGGCTAAATCGGGTTTGACCCAGCCGGGACCGATTACGGGTCCAATTATGCTTTTTACAAAAATTAAAATCCTGACCCGACCCGAGACAGTTATAGGACCAGTTATACATATCTTTTTTAAAGTTTTCTTTAAGCGTTTCAATATTTTATCTAAATAATTGTATTGTTTAAAGTGTATTTATATACTACATTTTAAAAGTCTAAATTATAAAAACATGTAGAATATTTTTGTGTAAAAAAGATTTAAAGTTTATTTGAATGATCTAATTAGAGATTTTAAAGTGGATTTCGATAAGATAATGCTAAAAAAAATCTTCAAATAAGATTTTTTATATTTCAAAATTGATTTTTGAATTTTCTTTTGGGACCGATTGGGGCCCGTCGCCGTGGGGGTAGGTGGGTGTTTTAGGTTGGGACCCGATCCTTTATGATGGGACCGGTTATGAGTACGATCTTGGACCAAGATGTAACACTCGGAAATGTAGGTAAATTTATGATCTCTCTTGTCTTACGTTCCTTTCCCATGATTCTTATTTTGGGCGTATTGTTTCATATCTAAGTGATCTAGTGCATCGAGTTGAAAAGTTGAGATTTCAGCAAGTTGAGGGAGTGGGGCGACAGTGCCATGCGACCTTGACATGGTCATTGTCGCCAATGTCAATGTCGCGCCGAGGGTGTGGGTCTCGGTACAAATGGCGTGACAGTGCGATAGTGCCCGGGTCACTATCGCATGGTCATTCTCGCCGAATCAGTACCGAGGGTCGTTTGGCACGCGCGCGGCTACTGGACGACTTATGAGTCACTATCGCGCGCGGCTACTGGACGACTTAAATGAGGTTCTCTCCTCATTTCATTCATTACACTCACCTACCATTGTTCCAAAACACTCTCTCAACCTTCCTCTTCACTTATTTCGAACCTAGGGTTTCCAGAATCTTTTCTTCTGAGACTTGTTTTTCTTGAAGTTACCTGAACCATCAACATTTTTGTCATAGAAAAGATTAGAAGGACGAATCTGATCTTTAGATTTAGAAGAGAGACTATCATCTAAATCAAATAAAGGATTATTAGAAACATTTGAGAAACGTGAACTTGAAGTTGTTTTGAATAAACATTCTGAATCAGCTTGATCATCTCTTGGTGATAGGACAATAGATTCTGGAGTCGTTGACTCAGTCAGCTTCACCTTGAACATGATCTCTTCAAGTTCTTTTATCTTTGATGACAAACAATTTCTTTCCTTTGACATCAGATCAAACTTCTTATGCAACTCAGATTTTGCATTCTTCTCCTTCAAGATGTTTGTTGATGGCTCAGATAGCTTTCTTGTCAGCTTAGCAATCTCAGTCTCAAATACTTTCTTTTCTTCAGTAAAATATTTTTCTAAACTCTTTTTCTCAACTATCTTCTTCTTTTCTTTCTCAAATTTATTTCTTTCAAGAATGATAACTTTCTCGAAATCTGTCACTTGTTGAGAAAGCTTTATGCACTTAAGCTCTACAGATTTCTTCTCCTCAAAAGCTTTTCTTGAGAAATCAGAGAATTTCTTAGCAAATTCTTTTCTTTCTTTCTCAAACTTCTTCATCTCATCTTGGGCTTTTGTGTTGTCTCTGTCTTGGGTTGCTTTTTCTTTCATCATATTAATCTCAACCTCAAGACTGAAAACTTAATCTTTCAAAGAATCTCTTTTAGCAAAAATTTGAGAATTCATTTTTCTAAGCCCATCAGATGTCTCACAAGCAAGGTTTGCTCTTCTTCTAAGTTCATCTAGCTATCTTTGCATTTATTCCTTCTTTGACCAGTTTGAGTTAGAATTAAGACTTTCAGATCTCTTCAGCTTTGCTTGTAGATTAGAAATCTCCTGCTCTTTAGATTCAATTATTCCTGCGAAATTAATCTTTGAGTTAGAAATACATTATGAGCAAACAAGACTTTTCTTTAAATCTTTATCATCTTTCAATCTATTAATCTGAGCTTGAAGAGATGAGTTTTGGATCTTCAGATCTTTATTCTCTGCTTCCAGTGCTGGACTCTCTGGCATGTACGCTAAAGCACAATCTCTGTTTGTAAGCACCAGATTTCCTTTTTCATCTATGTATGGCATCTTTAGCAATAGGATTAGTAAACAAACTTATCTTGTGCAGAGATAATCAAGTAATAAGATCTTTAAATCAAGAATTGGAAAAACTCTACACTCAAGAAATTTCAGAAAAATAAATTTCCAAAAAGCTCAAGTGTAGAATTTGCATACAATAAGAACCACATAAAAAGATTCTCAAAAGAAAGAAAATCCTCCAAAATTCGCAAGCAGAAAAGAGTAGAATTCGCAGACTAGTGAAATTTGCAACCTGGCTTTTAGCGAAACTTAGAATTCGCAAACAGACACATGTGAAACCTTAACAATTCGCAAGACAGCACCCAGCGAATCATGTCCTTAGAAAAATTCACGAAGCATTAACTTTCGCACACAACTTTCGTAAGCAAGAATTCGCAGACCAAAGATTCACGAATCCTAGACTTAGAAAACTTTAAAATTTTCTCTTAACTTTCGTAAACTATCTTTCGCAACTTGAAGATGTTATAATTTTAAGCACCTGCGAATCCTTTACTTGGTGAAAATAAGATTTAAGGATTCGTAAATACTACTTGAGAATCTTAGGGGATTCGCAAGATACTAATTTGCGAGTTCTTCAGTTTTCGCAACCAAGGTATTTGCGAAATCTACACTTAGATAACAATTTAAGTTTTAAGAGTCCTGCGAGTTCTAGCTTTCGTAGATAACAGATCTGCGAAATCTATTCTTAAGCAAAATTAACACCCTGCGAGAATTAGGAGTTTTGCGAGTTCTTCAAAGAACTTGCGAGTTCATCACCTGTACGTCCCTGTACTTCTATTTTAATCCAGAAACACTTCAAAAGGTTAAGCCACAGTGTAAAAATCACATAACTCATCCACATACATACTGCGAGCAAAACCCAATCGAAATCAATAACCAAAAACAACTTTTGTGCATAAAATCGAATGGAACAGTGTTCGACTATTATATGAACAAAAACTTCAAAAATCTTCAAAATACCAATCGATTGATGTTTTTAAAAGTGAATAGGCAATCTAATGATGTTCTATAACATAAAACACCTAATCAAATCACTTTTATGCTTAAAAACACAATAAATCATGCAATCGATCTTCACACAGTGAAGTTTAAAAAAAAACTTTTCAATCCAAAAACTTGATTCTTTGACTCTGATACCACTTGTTAAACCCAGATATTAGTTGATAATCAATCACACAACACAATAAGAACAAGAGATGAATATAAATCAAATCAATATGTCATAAATCTCTTGATAGCCGTATGAGTACGTGTGTGTGTTCTTGGTGTAAAAACTAATACCTTTTGAACGTGTAAAACAATTAAGCGGCACACAGAATTCTAGAGAAAATTGCCTTTTATATGTAGGTCAACATGACCTAGGCAAAACTAGATATCTACTAAAACACCCCCTAAGGAAATAACCAATCTTACAAAAGAGACCCCTTTTGACAATTTAATCTTGAATACAATTACGGATCCAACATGTTTTCTAGGTCAAAGTTATCTACCATGTAATTTTCCAACTTTGTTGGAATTGATTCAATTTTCATGTTCATTATGCTTCTGAAGCCTATCTCTTTAATGCACTTAATTTGAGGCAATCTCAGCTTCTAGTTGCAATCATCAAGTTTTTTGGTGATGTTCTAATTGATAAGGCCCTATGTTGGACATTACTTGTCCTCTTTCCTTGTATTTCATCTTCTTCATAATGTTTCTTCTTTGATTCAATAGTCTTCTTTGATTTGCGCTTTATAGGCATCTCAAAATCATCACTTTCAGTTGGTTCTTTATTCAATCTTTTTGCTTCTTTCTTTTCATTCTTCTTTAATTTTTTGTTGCTCTCTTCAGCTCCTGAAGTGTCCATCTTTTTCTTTGTACCTATACACATTTTTTATATTCACCCCAAAATGATTATTGTAACACCCTCAAATTTGGAAAGAGCAACTAATTTAAAACTTTCAATCATACCTCAAAGAACGATAAAATTTCTTACGACGAGCTTACACTTGAAATATGATTCTAGATATAACCACCAACAAAAATGGATAGTCTTACATAAATACTAATAAGAGGGTCGGGTGCTACTAAACCTAAGATAAAAGTGGAAGACTTCTCCAAGCTACTCTCACTCGTGCAAGCAACTAGCACTCACTATTCACAACAACGCTAGCACCAAACCCCAACCGAAACCTGATGTAGATGTCGACGAATAAAAAGGTTAGGTTAACGCGTAGAGAGTTCAACAGTTTTCAACATGAATAAGTATATTGTCAAAAGGAAAGAATACAATTTAAAACATGATCTTCCAAAAGGATTTACTTTAAATATGAGACGATCCATTTTCCAATAACGTACATTTTTAAAGACGAATACCCCAACATAAGACATTGCTTCGTAAAGTAAATTCAACCCAAAACTCACTCAAAAGGGTGACTAGAAATTGAACTCCGAATCTATAAAAATGCAGATAAAAGTTTATTTTCTGAAACACCCAAATACGGGTGGGGTATAATACTCAACCATAAATCATGGATAATAATCCATATATATAAAACGTCACCGAAAACATAGATACTAAACCCAATACTCACCCGACCATAAAATGGACGGTCCAATTAACCACACATGAAAATGACATATTTCATTTAAACCTTAATATACGCGGAGGAAAAATCCAATATTAAGGTCATCATTTACAGTCACCCACACAAGACCAACGATAATAAAGTAAGGTGTTAATTTTTAAAATATTATTAGCCAACGACGGGGGAGACCCATATATGTTGAGAGTGGAGGAACACAAAAGTATGACACTCTTGCAACGTTAATCGCATGACACTTCACGACATGAAAGCCCCAAGTGTCCCTACGACTTCTTAACAAGTTTCACTTCAAGAGTCAGTTGACCTTGGTGAACATTACCATGAATTCCACCCCGAAGGTCCGACACACTTAAGGATACCTCCAAGGCATTAATTCAAGCGGCGGAGGTCCTAGTTCCTACCTCCAAGGTAGTACTTCCAGACCCAACCCTCTCAGTGCCTACTTGAAAAGTTTAAGGTCATAAAACATTGGTCCCGGAGTCCAACCCCGAAATACCCAATTGACCATCAAATAAAGACTGACTTACGTGCCTATGGATCCAATGCAACACAATCTAACATTACATGACTACACAGGAATGACCAACGCACTCGAGCATGTAATTACAATTATTATACAACAAGATGCATTAATATGAAAATCATAAATGGGCTTTACATTGAGCCATTAAAACCGGACAAATGTCCCGAAGACTCTTTTAAGCCAAAACTGAGTTAAAGTGCTTGAAATCCTTTTGACCAACAAATAACGCTCCTCAAATAATAAAACGCATTTAACGACATTTATGCAATACATTCTTCAAAAACAATATCAACTTAAAACATGAATTTATATATTGGGACAAATCATCTTCCAATTTAAAACCCTCATCTTATTCCCAAAATATTCCATGACATGACGACATGTAATTTCCAAACGATCTATAAACCAAAAACACCAAAATCACGTTAATCTCAAATAAGTTTCATTTGTGCAATAAATCACCAAGACGATATATGCTTGAGGTTTACACGTCAAAACACCCGAAAACCAATGATAGACATATTATAAGATGTAACAAACCAAATTTCCAATTATGAAAACTTTGTCAAATACTCAACACATTTGATAAATATAAAGTAAACATATTAGTACTTTAAAATACACATTGTGGCATGTACATAGTTTTCACAAAGCAACTTGAACTCACCTTGCTAGATTTAGGCTAAATCTAGATTTTACCCCAACTTGAGTTTCATTGAAGAAATTTGAACCTTAAGGCCAAATCTTCCAAAAACCTAGATCCACAAGATTCCAACCATAAATATTCATGTTTAACCATATAAAACCGTTCCCTAAACATTTTACATGAAGATCTCATCTTATCCCAAAACCCTAATTCCTATAACATTACCTTTACCACAACTTGAATCCATCAACAACATACTTATAGGCCACTAATATGGCCTCAACTTCCAAATCATCAAAAGAGTGGAGAAAGGGTTTGGAGAGGGTTTGATGAAACCCTAGAAACTTATAACCTCTTGGATGAGGACAATAAGGATGGCTCCCTTCCTTTGCTTCCCAAGCTTCTCTCAAAAGAAGAGGATTACTTAAGAACTCCAAACCCAAGCCTTTAATGGCTTCCAAACGGTAGAAGGGGAGGGAATGAGTTCTTGGGAGAAAGAGCGGAAACAAGGAGTAGAATTCAAATGAATAGAAGGCTGATAAAATCGGGTTTATAGCATGCTGGGAGGCCGACCGCGACTGTACCCGGCGACAATGCCCATGGCATAGTCGCATGGCATTATCGCCTGCATCGTACCACCCGCGCTACAAGGCCCACGACATTGCCCCGCGAAAGTGACATCTTGTCACAATTATGGGCATTGTCGCCCAACTCTTACAACTCTCAGTACATGGGCCGCGATTGTGCCCCGCGAGAGTGACCTCTGTCACAATCGCGGGCACAGTCGTCCAGGGTGTATCGGACGTCCAAAAATTCAAGGTTTTTTAACTCGAAGCGTTTACGCGGGCCACTGGATCAAAACAAAAATTCACAAAACCCAAACTGCACGAGCACGAGATTTCGTGTCCGCAGGTCACGCCCTTGTAGAAGCTTGCCGTTTTAGCTTACGAAAATCTTAATCGGCACCCCCCCCTGCGCACGGGTAGGAGTTGGAGTAAAACCAATCAAAGGAGCTTGTAAGCCCCTCCCACTTTCATTGTTATAAACCATAACAATTTTACTCCTTCTTCTATGTGGGACACTTCCCAAACCCACTTGATTTTTACTAGTTTTATTCCAAACACTCAACTTTGAGCGTTGATATCTCATTCACACATATTCCGTTTTGGATGCATAATATATCGTTTCAAATCTCTCATATAAGAGAACACAAACACACTAAGAGTTAGATATATACAATACATATAAATGTATTTAAATGTGTCCAAAGTTAGTAAAAAACCATATATTTTACTAACTTTTTCCAACAATCCCCCACATGAATGGAGATCGATCTTTGCATACGAAAATTTCCTATGAAATTTCAAATGGCCGAATCCTGCAAAGGATAGGTAGGTGTTACCCTTTGAACCTTCCCTTGTGAAACACATTTGGTTTCCTAGCGGTCAGTAGACTCGATGTCCTTGAACTAAACCACCATTTATGTAGACGACAATATATTTCACACAGGACTCTTCCTAACAAGGACATATCCTCATAACACTAGGCTGGTTCAGCGAGAACTGTCAGGAATTGCGCCCCCCACAATTCCCTTCGAAGCGACCCCACTTTTCTCTCACATAGGTGATTTTCTAATAATCATTAAAAGCCATACGCTTAACCTCACTGTCACTGATTTCATAAATGGACTAGGAAATTTATTAACTCCCCCACAGTGACCTCCCTCATTCATACAACTAGGTTGTCCTTTTGAACCCAGATCTTGGGATCTCCAGTTTTCTGGGTAAGGTTTCCTTTGTATGACTTACTCATTCAAGGGCTTTAGTCCCATTCCTTTCGACGAATTATAAACCAAATCTCTACTTAGGTCTTTCGTAAGCAGATCCGCAATGTTATCCTTTGACTTCACATAGTCAATCGAGATAACTCCAGTAGAGAGTAATTGTCGAATCGTATTATGTCTACGTCTAATGTGCCTTGATTTCCTATTATACATTATACTTTGAGCTCTACCAATTTCCGAATGGTTATCACAATGTATACATATGGTCATTACCAGCTTAGGCCATCTGGAAATATCTTCCATGAACTGACGTAGCCACTCTGCCTCTTCACCACATTTATCCAAGGCGATAAATTCAGATTCCATCGTGGATCTAGCTATAATAGTCTGCTTGGATGATTTCCAAGATATAGTCGCACCTCCAAGTGTAAACACATATCCACTTGTCGATTTGGAATCCTTTATATCAGATATACAATTTGCATCGCTGTATCATTCAATCACAACTGGATATCTTCCATAATGCAGTCCCTACTCACGTGTGTATCTCAAATATCTGTTTACACAATCTAGTAATACTCTTCTAGTGTTCAAAACTGGGATTACTAGTATACCTACTTAGCCTGCTCACTGCATATGCTAAGTCAGGTCTAGTACAACTCATAAGATACATCAGACTGCCAATTATTCTTGAGTATTCCACTTGTGCAACACTATCCCCTCTATTCTGAGATATATGTTGACTAGTATCAATCGGGGTTCTAGATATACTAGTATCTCCTTCATTAAATTCATCAAGAATCTTGTCCACGTAATGTGTCTAATTTAACACCAGACCATTCTGGGTTCTTGTGATATTGACCCCAAGAATCACATCCGCTAAACCCATGTCTTTCATGTCAAACTTGGATTTCAACATATCTTTCGTGGACCTTATCATTTTGTCATCACTGCCAACGATAAGCATATCATCAACATATAAACACAAGATGACATAACCATGAGTGGTGTCATTCATATAAACACATTTATCACACTCATTTATCTTAAAACCGCTTTCTAACATGGCTTGATCAAACTTTTGATGCCATTGCTTTGGAACTTGCTTTATGCCATACAAGGACTTAATAAGTTTACAAACCTTGTTTTCTTGTCCTGGGACAACGAATCCCTCAGGCTCTTTCATATAGATTTCTTCTTCTAAATCTCCATTTAGAAAAGCAGTTTTCACATCCATTTGGTGAATTTGCAGATTTCTAATGGCTGCAATAGCTAACACCAACCTAATGGATGTTATTCTTGTTACCGGCGAATATTTATCAAAGTAATCAAGACCTTCCTTTTGTCTATATCCTTTGATTACTAATCTCGTTCACCATCGTGGAAAACAAATTTCACGTGAACGATTTAGTATCGCAATATAAATTTGTTCACAAAACCAGAGAAGGAATTAAATCAAATACACACTTGATTGAGAATCCTTTTATACAAACAAAAAATGAATCTAAACAAACTTGGTTTAGAATCTGTTTCCACAAAATTGAAACAAACACAATTTAGAATCTTTTTTCACAAAATCAAAACAAACTCGATTTATATTCTATTTTCACAAGATCGAAACAACTCGATTCAGGTTTATTTTCCACAAAGTCGAAACACACTCGATTTGGAATTTGTTTCCACAAACGCATAAAATAATTAAAACGAAACAAATTCGATTTAAAATCTGTTTACAAACAAAATTTATTTAACTCGAAACAAATTCGATTTAGAATCTGTTTACACAAACATAAAAGAATTAAATCAAAACAAACTCAATTATCATTCCGTTTATACAAACATAAAAAGACTTGGTATTGAACCAAAGCCGATTGTAATTCTTTTACACAAATAGAACGAATTAAATCGAAACAAATTCGATTATCAATCTATTTATACAAACATAAAAAAAATTAATAGCGAACCAAAGTCGATTGAATTTTTTTTACACACACAGAAACGAATAAAATCGAAAGGAACTCGATTATCAATCCGTTTATACAAACATAAAAAGAATTAATATCGAACCAAAGCCGATTGAAATTCTTTTACACACACAGAACCGAATTAAATCGAAAAGAACTCGATTATCAATCCGTTTATACAAACATATCCTTATATCCTCAAATCGACATAAACTCGATTCGAAACAAATCGAAGTAAACTCGATGTAGAATCTGATTAAGATTGTTGGTTTTCTATGTATTTTTAGTAATAAATATAATAATACAAAATAAATCAACAAATGATTTAAAATTCGATTGAAGTAATCAACTAGTTATTTTAAGAAATCGATTAAGAAATCAACTAATTATTTTTTAAGAGATCGATTAAGTATTCAACAGATGATTTTAAGAAATCTATAAAGTAATCAACAGATGATTTAACACATCGATTATAGAGAAGAAAGAAGGAAATTAAACAGAAGTTGAGGCTCATGTTACACACGATTCCCTTAAACAAATTCGCCGTCTGTTCCCAGGGTACAACAGCAAAAGCATAAGCTGTTGTACTGCCGGAGATGACCACTTGTCTTGAAATCCACTAGAATTATCATATGCGATAGAGATATTTAGAGATGTGTATAGAATGATGTTGTGTGTCGTTGTATCTAAATGTGAACCAGACTCCTCTCTTTTATATTGAAAAACGAAACTGAAATCATCAATACGATATTAACCAATAATTAAAGAATTAATTCTTAAAACCGAAAGGATTAATTCAATAATTAATTGGTACTTAAAATAATAATGATTTGTTTTCAATATATTTGAAATGGGAGTTACAGAAAATTGAAACAGTGCGCGGCGCGGGTTGACCGGCGCCACAATCCGCGTGGGTTACTGGATCAAAACAAAAATTCGCAAAAACCAAGTTGCGCGAGTACAAGATTTCGTGATGCAGAAGTTCGTCGTTCTAGCTTACAAAAATCTCAATTGACACCCCCCCTGCGTGCAGGTAGGAGTTGGAGTAAAACCAATCAAAGAAGCTTGTAAGCCCCTCCCACTTTCATGGTTATAAACCATAACATTTTTACTCTTCCTTCCTATGTGGGACACTTCCTAAACCCACTTGATTTTTACTAGTTTCATTCCAAACACTCAACTTTGAGCGTCGATATCTCATTCACACATATTCCGTTTTGGACACATAATATATCGTTTCGAAACTCTCATATAGGAGAACACAAACCCACTAAGAGTTAGATATATACAATACATATAAATGTATTTAAATGTGTCCAAAGTTAGTAAAAAAACATATATTTTACTAACTTTTTCCAACAATTTGAACATGATGATAAATTTCATTTTCATGTTGAATAGAAAGAAATATTCATGCTTAATATAACTCTTTATAGATCTTTGTTATATTGATGTTGAATAAAAAGTTATTATCCATTTTTATTATGAAGTCTTGTTGGTTTTAATGTTGAATATGAATAATTTGTGATATTTTTTTTAGGTAGATTCTTCATGAATATGTTTCAAATCATCATTTTAATTATGTGCAAATTATATTATTAAGTAGAAATAATCTATTTGATTATCAACACATATATCTATTCATTAAATATAACTGGTATGAAGAATATATTTTCTCATAAATTTAAATTCATAAACAGAAGTTGTACCACTAGAGTCTTTTGTTGTCTTCATTTTTTTCGATTTTGAACTTCTTCTTCTCATATTTTTCTTTTGCTATTCCTTCACTTCTACTTTTCCCTATCAATCATTAATAGTTACTTTTAATTAGTAAAACTCGAATACAAACCCTAACTATTGAAATTCAACAAACTATTATACAATAAAACTTACCACGATGAAAAACATGTGCGATAGGTATGTTATCGTTCGCTTCACTGCTATCGCTCATTTATATCAGTTACTTACACTATGAATTCTAAGGAAATGAACGGCGGCAATGGCAGTTATTAGTGAGAAAAATTTCGACGAGAAATAATGGAGAACCGTCTCAAATTTTTTGTAGGTGCTATTATGCCTGATGATTAGGCCTAAGTGTAAATTAAACCGTCTTTTTGGTTTTCCGATTTTACCCCTATGCGCTCAATATTAAATAAGTCATAGACAAAGTTTTCATATTATTTATAAATATGCCACCACGTTTTTTATCCTTTGATCTATTCATCTTATTTTTAATTAATGACTCTGATTTGTCTTCATGTTCAGAATCAAATTTGAGATTTCAATTAAACTCACCCCTATATATAGAGAGAGAGCTTCTTTTGTAAACCCAATTTATCATATGAACTATGTAAATCAATCTATGCCATCCATTATCTTGATCGACAGTTGAGAAATTTTCGGAATTAAATTTATTAAAAAAATAGGGAAATAGTAATTTTGGAATAGGTTTTAAATATTTTAAATTTTAAATTAAATAATTAATTTGAATTTATCTAATTTTGCTTATATCCTCTCCTTAATTATCTCCTTATCTCCCTCTCTCTCTCTCTCTCATAAAATTCCGACGACCTCGTACCCCCGAATTCTGACGACTTCCTCTCACGATCCATCCTCTCCATCCAATTCCGGCTTCCTCCTCCCACCGGCTACGACCTCCTCCCACTCCGGCGACCTCCCCCTATTCCGACGAGTTTCATAAACCGTTCTTTTCGAAATTTTCAAGTTTTTTAAGTTTCATAAACTATTTTTTCAAAGTTTTCAAATTTCATAAACGGTTTCATACTATGTTTGTTGTATTTTTAAGTTTCATTTATTTTCTCCCATATGAATAATCAAAAAAATTCGAAATAATTATGTATTTCGAAGTTTCATTTATTTTTCTCCCATATGAATGATCAGATATTTAAGTTTCAATATTTTTCCCATATAAATAATCAGATCATGAAACGTGAGAATTTCGAAAAAAATTGTTTATGAAAGTTAAAAGACTTGAAAACTTCGAAAAAACAGCTTGTGAAACTCGAACAAATTATGAAACTCGCCGGAATTGGGGGGAGGTCGCCTGAGTCAGTCGTCAAGGAACTGGATGACGACGGTGAATCGTGAGAGAGAGAGAGAGAGAATTGAGATAATTGAGAAAATTAAGGAAGTTGGTTGTTACCGAAAATATGAATTATTCCTAAAATTACGAATTTAGAAAAAAAAAAAGACCCAAAGACCTAGGGTTTACAAGTTCACATGATAAAATGGGTTTACAATGTAATGAATATCTATACTACATATATAAGCATTCTAGCAAAAACTCTTAAAGACAACTTCTTAAGCACATGGTACAACTTGTTAAAGCATAAAATCTGAAAATCTCTTAAATACAAGTAATGAAGCATAAGGTACAACTTATTAAAGCTTATTTCTATTCCCCACACCAGCACCAACTTTGGTATAAAAAACGGTTTCTTTCTCCATCTGAAAAGTTGTTTTCACATTCAGGCTAACTCAAAAGATTCGAATTCAAATTTCAAAACTCAGTATGGAAATTTTCAGTTGTGCTTTCTTCCTCCCAGCTTTCTTCCTTCCCATTTACATCTATCTATATCTATATCTATTTAAAAAACTCTTAATACAAGTAAGAATGCATAATGTACAACGGGCTTTACTTTTACTTAAGAATGCATAATGTACAACATGCTTTACTTTTACTTTCTTCTTGCTCCAGATTTACAGACCTACCGAATAGAGTAGTCGATTTTAAGGAGGTTTTAGAATGCTTTCTTCCTGCTCCAAATTCTTCAGACCTATTTTCGCGATTTCTCCCCCACCCACCCCCCCAATCGATCTTTAAGGAGGTTTCAAAGGTTTCTTTCCTCAGTCAGAGATTTTTTTCTCCCCAATTTCATGTCTCAAATGTCTTCAAGACTGATCAATCAAGAGATTCATTTGTGTATAAATCTTGGTAGGTGGTTTTGTATTCTCCAAATTCAGGTAAGCTCTTAGAACAAACTCCCAAACTAAGGTAAGTTTTTTATTTTGATTTTGATTTTGATTTTTGTTCATACAGAGATGTTTTTGCTAACGTTTCAATCTTTATCTCCAAAGGTAAGATGCATTTCCAGTGTTTGATTTCATACGTTTTCAGTTAAGCTCTCTGTTTTTCATTGGCTCATTGTGTTAGATCTTTGTATGCTCGAACCTCAACCTGTTGATGTGTTCTCTAATTATATTAATTGATATTTGCCATCAACCCATAAGATGTTCATGCTTACTCTCATTAATTATCTTTTGGATTATGTGTATGGTGAGCATTTTTTTGTCTGGTTCTATTAACATCATCAGCCCACAAGATGTTCCAAATTGTTCTTATTGCATCACTAAATGTGTTATAAATAGATCATGTGTTAATGTGCAAGTTCACTTCCTTATGGATGCCTTTCCTTCTGGATCAGTTTTTATTCGAAATCTAAACCTTGTATCCTGAATTTTACCTTCTTCAAAATCGCTATTCTCCAAAACTCATAAACGGTTAGCTGCCGTATTCCATTGATTTCAACAAATGTTTTTTTTTCCAGCAAATAGTTTTACATATGAGAGCATGAACAATTTTGTTTGATGTAATGGTTTTTGTAACCAAAGTTCACCTAATAATGTCTCTATCTTTGTTTTTCTATCTAATTAAAGTACTTTTTTAGTGTTCTTGACACTGATAATAGGATTTCCATATCAGTTTTGATGATTCACATATTCCATTTCGAGGACTCTTTAGAAGAAGATCAAGGAATACGATGGTTGTTTTGTGCTCACTTCATAGGTTTGTTTCCAACTTTTAATGCCTTTGTCTATGTTTTTCTATCTAATTAAAGTGTTTTTTTAGTGCTCTTGGCACTCTGATAATTGATCCAACATAACTATTTTTACCGGTATGCAATTAACGGGTAAGCATTTGGTTAAACGACTTATTACTGTTTCCAATGTGATTACAAAATGACCAAATATCTCTGTGAAAAAAGAGAAGAATAACAATGTACAACATAATGATATTCTCCTCGATATCAAGACAAAAGAAAGAAATATTCAGTTGCTAAGATTAAACGATAGAAAAAATATCAGACCTGAATTGTTTTACACAAGCAAATTGACACCCATGTCAGCCTTTTGAAACATAGTTTAGTTTTGTGTACCCGCGTAATGGGGCGGGATGTAATTTTAGATTGCAACTTCTAAAACATGGAAATAAAACAAGTAATTTAAGGTGATCAGAAATTACCGCAAAACCCGTGTTATGAAGCGCAAGACCATATATCTGTTGCATTCATTGAAAATCATGAAGCTTAAAACAATTAGCAATGTCATCCAATATGATATGGACTCAGGGTAAAGAGTATAGCAGGTATCCTACTAATTTTGATGCAACAGATAGAGTTATAAGTATATAATCATTAGTTTCACCAAGTAGATTGATCATGCACTTCCAACTAATATTTGCACTACAAATCAAGCAATAGCTAGCTTAATCACCATAAAATCTTGAGAATCGATCTTTCAAAATAGAAGAATAAACCAATGTTATAACAACCTCGTCGACCCGGCCGGTCGAACCGGGAACCAGTGAATAGACCGGGTCAATTGCGACCGGGTTGATGCCATTTTGATGACCCGGATTGAACCGACCGGTTCTATTAAAAAACCGGTTGAACCGGTCATAACGAACCGGTTGACCCGGTAACAAAAGTTAAAAACCAATAGTCCAATAGGCAATACGTATTAGCGTTAAAAACCAACACTCCAATGTGTCAAGATCCATGATTTGGTTCGATCGTTATGTTTCGTTTTGATGTATTTAGATTGATGAAAAACTTATGCATATATGTGTTTACTTAATGTTTTTGAATTGGTGTAAAACTTGTTGTTATGTGTTTTTTAATGTTTTTGGATTGATGTAAAACTTCTTGTTATGTGTATTTTTAATGTTTTAACTTGTAGACATCAAATTTTTGGTTTTATATATATATGTATGCAAGAAAATGAAAAATGCATAGAAATTCTTGAAACCGGGTTAACCCGGTGGTTGAACCATGACCTAGTCACCACACCGGGTCAACCAAAAAACCGGTTTTTAAAACATTGGAATAAACTATAAATATGATGGCATAACTGCAAACCTGCAACAACATCCAACGGTAAAAGCTTTTTCAAATGCATGAGCAATAAACTGGGTTATTTCTAATTAATCAAAAGTCATTACAATAAGAATAAACTTACTACTTGCCATAATGTGTGTTCTAGGAGCCCAAAAGATATGACTGTCATTTGGAATAAGGATTAAGATTAGTGCAAACTGCACAAGTTAATTTCTAAACATGGTAGCAATTCCAACCCATATATTATATGTTATGAGGAACCATATTTCCTTTGTGAAGGACATCTAGGACTAGCAGGAAAAAGAATGACTAAGGAAGGATGTGGGATGTGGCAAGTGAAGTTCTAATTTTATCAGAAGTTGTCTAAAATTTTACCTTATATTCGGACGTGGTTATTAGTTGGTCATTAGTTGAATTTATTAATTTTGAAAAGCTATGTACTAATTATTTGTGAGCTTGAAATTTATTGATCTATTATATATACAATACTAAATGGTATATAATGCTTAATAAGTTGTTTTTAAGATTTTAAATTTTTTACCTTAATACTCTATAACATAGTAGTTTACAATATATTTGACGTGTTTGCATATACTATTGTAATAAACTTGTAGAAAATGGACTCCCCATACACTATTGACGTGTTTGCATCGGCGGCATCGCTAGAGCACGTACATGCACGATGGAGCTTGACAAGTGTTTGTGTGGAAAAACTTGTAGAAAATCATTGCGTGTTTTTTGCAGGACATATTCACGATTGAGTGCTTTACAAAAACTAAACGGCATCTTGGATATACGGATATGCATTATTTGCAGATGTTTGTATTTCTGTTTGTTCAGTCAAGAATTTCAAATTTTGTAATAAGTTTTGATTATATAGGTTTGGAAGTTCAATACTCATGCAATTATTTTTCCAATATATCTTTCTTATACACCATACTAACCATCGATTTTATATATTAGTTGACTTGCAAATTAACCACGCAAGCTAATGAAATAAAATCGAAAATGATATAGAAACATGATTCAGAACTAAACCAATGTTTCAGAATTGTGATTCACCCGTGCGATGATTCAGAACTAAACCAATGTTTCGGAATTGTGATTCGCCCGCGCTGCGTCGCGCGGGTACACCACTAGTGTATATATATATATATATATACATATATATATATATATATAGAGAGAGAGAGAGAGTCGAGTTCAAACGAGAACGATACCTATTTAAAAGAACACGAGAACGGTAAATCACATACAAAATCATAAGTGATTTTACATTAGCGGGGAAGTCGTGCAAAATCACGGTACGCGGGGGACTTTTGCCGCAACTTAAGGTCGCGGGAATCACATGTAAAACCACTTATGATTTTGTATGTGATTTTCCGTTCTCGTGTTCTTTTAAATAGGTACTGTTCCCGTTTGATTTTCCCTCTCTCTCTCTATATATATATAGATATATATATATAGGGGTGGTATCAATTGGAAACCAAGTTTCATTGGAAACTTTGGAAACCAAATTTCAGCCATTGATCTTTATAATCAATGGTTAAGATTCATTTGAATTATATATGGTAGTAAATTAATTAATTTATTAATAATAAATAAAAATAATAGATGAAAATGGTAAATATGTATTTTGATTTTGTGTCTCAAATATGGCAAGAAATGTTTATTTTATTTAGATTACTTGAAACCAAAATAAAATTTCCCACACAATCTAAATTTTGTTATTTTTTTACTATGAAAACGAGGAGCATTTGTCTTTTCATCAAAAAAATTATTTTTTTTTAAATGTAAGAAAATATTTTTTTAATTTCATTTTATTATAAAATTTCCCACGCAATCTAATATTGTGATGAAACAGAATGAATTTGTGGATTACATATTTCATTGGATTACAAATTTCATCAGGTTTATCGTGTTAGCATTATTGTTTTATAATGAAAATAGATTTATCAGGTTCATCGTGTTAGCATTATTGTTTCATAATGAAACATGATGAATTTGTGCCATTTTTGTTAACTTTCCATTTTTGTTTAATTACCTGTTCAGTTGCATATCCGTATATGAAAATAGATTCATCAGGTTCATCGTGTTAGCATTATTGTTTCATAATGAAAATAGATTCATCAGGTTCATCGTGTTAGCATTATTGTTTCATTATTACTATATATGAGCTAAGTTTAAATTAAATAATTTACCTAAATTAACTATCTCATTTTTAAATTAATCAGTGATTATTATTACCATATATAAGCTAAATTAAAATTAAATAATTATTAATATAATAATAATAATAACAATTACCATGTATATTATGAAATAATGTAAAAGACAAAAATAACCTTTTCAATTAAAAATAAAAATAAAAAAAAGAAATTCACTGATTGGTTGATTTCGGTTTCCAAAGTTTCCAATATAATATTGGTTTTCAATTGACCGTTCCCCTATATATATATATATATATATATATATATATATATATATATATATATATATATATATATAGATTGGAAACTTTGGAAACCATCTAAATACCATTGATCTTATTAATCAATGATCAAGATTCATTTGACTTAAATATGACAATAAATGAATTAATTTATTAATGAAAATTAATAATAATAGGCTAAAAGGGCAAAAGTGTCTTTTGCTTTTTTGTTTCAATTTTGGTAACAAGATGAAATCCGTTGAATAAGAAAACTTTTGTTTTTAATCAATACTTAATTCTTTTTTATCATTAATATTTACGACTTTATCTCTTATGCATTTTTTTATCAATATTGAAATAATTTAAAGTATGAAACAAATTATAAACTTTTTTTATTAGATTGAGAATTAATTAAATGTTGTATTTTTGTAATAGAATTATCAAGATTATAAAGAAATATCATTATGGATTTCTCTGTTTTGAATAATTAAGAGAAAACTATTTTGTCATCAAATTGGTTCATGATGTAATATCCGGTTCCCGAATTTCGTTAATTTTGGAGTTGGGTGAAAAGTTAATCATTTTCCCAAAGTTCAAGGGGGTTAAATGAAACTTGGGTTATATATATAGATTTTTAACCCTGAGGTATTCAAAATATCTCAATCTTGATATTTTAAGAGAGCGGCTGAAGAAGGCAAGAGCAGGGAGAAGTTTGGAGGATCGATCGTTTCCATCATTCAAGGTACAAATCTCGTCTATTTCTACCTTCTAAGTGTTATAGGCCGTGTAGGATCTCATTGTTAAGCTTTTTAGCCGTTAAATTTCGAGATCTGAGTAACTGTGGGTTTCGATCGAGCTCTGGGAATCGCTCCGGCGAGTTCTTGGTGAAGCCGACCGGACCCGGGGAGTGGATGACACCGGGCGACCGGGTGGGCACCGGGCGACCGGGGTGACCTGGTGGGCATCGAGCGACCGGGCGACCGGGGAAACCCGGGTGGCGCATTGGGCGGCGCGGGGGCGGCCCTGGGCGACCGGGGGAGGCCCGGGGGTTTTTGTTACGGTTTTTCTCGGGTTCTATTGCCTTTAAGTTTTAGGCAGGGAGAGAGAGATTTATCTGCGTTTTAGCTTACCGATTATTTCGGTGTTTTCGTAGGTAGCAATTGTTAGAAAGCGGGCTTTTAGCAGGAATGATCTGAGGTGAGTCTTTCAAACTAAATCCGTTTGTATTTACGAAAGTTATTTGATAAATGTGGGTTTTTGAACTGCACGTCTTTATTATCAAAAGTATGAGAAAGTTATTGAAAAAGAGTGATTTTATTATGATAGCATGCCCATGTTATGTTTATATAAACTTGTTTTATATAATGTTGGATTAGATGTATGCATACATTTAGATCAGAAATTTTGACCTAAGCCGGGAAGTGTGACCCGCCTGATCGTACTGGGAAGTGTGACTCGTTGATGCCATTGGGGTGTGTCCCCAAAATACGGCAGTACGAGACAGTCATACCGTCTTTGACGGCAGTGTTGGTCGGCAGTAAAAGTACGCTCGCAAGACGTAACAGTTTGTTTAAATGTTTTAAATAATGTTTGAACTGTTGTAATTGTGCTTAGAGGGAACTCACTAGACCATCGGTCTAACCATCGCTCTTTCAAAATATAACCCTTTTCAGGTTATCTCAAGGTAGCAGGTAGGGGTAAGGAGAAGTTGTGAGCTATTCCAGGAGCTAGAAGACTCCTTGTAGTAGTTTCCTTTTGACTCAGTTGTGTAATAGGTTGTTATTTCAAACCTTATTGGAATTTGTAGGCTTGGGGCCGTATTTTTGAATTGGAAATATTATCATTATTGTATTCCAAATGTTTGGGTCGTTACAGTTGGTATCAGAGCCTTAGTTTAAGGGATCTGGGTAACCGGATGGGCCTAGACTTAAACTGGGAGAGTAGAAACACAACTGAAAAATAGGAAGACCGTAGGAAGTCAGCGTTAGAGTAGTGAGAACCAGCGTGTAAGGTAAATTTGAAATTACATTTGGCCAGTGTAATTATGAATTTACAGTTACGTGCATGTGCTTAACTTGTCGAATCATGTTTAGTGTGTGGTATTGAATGTAGTATGTTTCTTCTTATCAGTAAGTTATGTCTGAGCGAGTAACAAGGAGTAGATCTGCACCGATTCTTGAGGTCGTGCAGTTAAATGAAGTCGTCGCCGAGGAGAGAGCGCCAGTGGCTAAACCCACTGCTAGTCGGGGAAAGGGTCGTGGTCGACCTAAAGGTAAAACGACTCGGAAGGCAACCACTCAAGTAAGGAATCCAACTGCGGGGGCTCGAGGCGGGAAGACGGGTCGTGTCGTTCGTCAAGTTGGAAGTGTTGAAGTAAGATCTGAACCATAAACCTCTCTCCAGGAGAGTTCAGCTTCGGTAAGGGGTCGAAATCAGACAAGGAACCATGGTGGAGGTCGAACGCAGGGTTTTGTTACCCAAGAAACCTTCGCTACGGAAATGGGAAAACTACAGGAAACACTGAATGCTCTGTTGTCCCAGCGAACTAAAGAGGCTTCGTCGAGCAAGGAAAGGACTGAAGAAAGAGTAGAAACTGAGTTGTCCGAACCACCAGTAACTGTGGTGGGGAGCTACTCTCAGTCAACTCCTGCTGTGACGGCTAAAACGGTGGCTAGGAGAGGATGCAGTTTTAAAGAATTTGTTGCCTGCAAGCCGCCTACTTACAAAGGAGAATGCGACCCAGTGTTAGCATTGAGGTGGGTTAAGGGGATGGAACTGGAGTTTGACACCAGTAGATGTGCTGAAGAGGACAAGGTAGTGTATGCTTTGTCAATGCTGAAGGACGAAGCGGTAATGTGGTGGGATGTCGAATCTGGCGGACAAGGCTCGACGGTAGCTAGAGAAATGTCGTGGAGTGGGTTTGTAAAGAGGTTTAGGGCTCAATTTTGCCCTCTGGCGGCAGTGAAAAAGTTAGAAGAAGAATTTCTGAGTCTGGAGCAGAAAGATATGACAGTTCGTGAGTACACTACGAAGTTCATTGAGAAGTCCAGGTTTGCTGAAATCTACGTGCCTAATGAGGAAAGGCGGGTGGAACGTTTCGTTTTCGGATTGAAAAGCCACATCCGGGAATTTGTTTCGAATAAAGAACCAACAACGTTCCAAGCGGCTGTGAACGCAACCGAGATGAGGGAAAAAGAAAAGAACCGCCAGTCTACTGAGAACTTTGGAGACAAGAGGAAATGGGAGGGGACTGCCCGTGACTCTAAAACATTTAAGTCAGCAAAACCCGATCAACGGATATTCAATAGGTTCGGAAGCAAACCGTGTAGCAAGTGCAACCGTGTGCACAAAGGGGAGTGTATGATGGAACGTCCAGGCTGCTACAAATGTGGAAAGGTTGGGCATGTGGCTCGGGACTACCGTAGTCCAAGGACCTGCTACCAATGTGGGTCCCCTGATCATGTCAGGACTGATTGTCCACAATTGAAGAAGGGAACGGTTGGAGGGTTCGGGGATAAAGGAGGTGAAAAGAAGGGGGAGCCAGCTCGAGCGAGGGCCAGAGCTTTTAATATGACGGCAGAGGAAGTGGCGGATACACCTGATGTAGTGACAGGTATTTTCCCTATCAATTCGACCTTTGCTAAAGTATTGTTTGATTCAGGCACAAACCGTTCGTTTGTGTCCCCAAATTTCATGCATAAGTTGCATGTGAAGCCCAGAAAGCTTAGGCATGGGTTTAAGGTAGAAGTAGCCGATGATAGTCGAGTCTTAGTGGGGGAAGTTTATGATGGGTGTAGTATAGACATTGAAGGTCATTCCTTCCCTTTGCAGTTATACTCGATGGGTATGGGAGAGTTTGACGTCATTGTGGGGATGAATTGGTTGGCGTCTAACGATGCCAACATTGTTTGTAACAAGAAGTTGATTCGTATAGCTTTGCCAGATCAAGAGGAAGTAGTAGTTTACGGTGACCGTCGGGACAAAAAGTCATGCTTGATCTTGATGATCAAGGCTAGAAAGTGTTTAGTGAAGGGGTGTGTGGGATTCTTGGCCTATGTAATAGAAGCTAAGAAGGAGAAGAAGGGCTTGGAGTCGGTTCCAGTAGTAAGTGAATACCCGGAGGTGTTTCCGGAGGAATTGACTACCTTACCCCCAGACCAACATGTGGAATTCCGAATAGATCTGATGCCCGGAGCGATACCTATCGCCAGAGCACCTTATCGTTTGGCTCCTGCCGAGATGAAGGAGTTAATGACTCAGCTGCAAGAGCTGTTGGATAAAGGTTTTATTCGTCCAAGCTCATCACCGTAGGGAGCACCTGTGTTATTCGTTAAGAAGAAGGACGAGTCTTTACGAATGTGTATTGATTACCGTGAGCTCAACAAGGTAACCATAAAGAATAAGTACCCGCTTCCCAGGATTGATGATCTCTTCGATCAGTTGCAAGGAGCGAGTTACTTCTCAAAAATAGATCTGCGTTCGGGCTACCATCAGCTGAAAGTGAGGGAGGAAGATGTGCCCAATACTGTTTTTCGGTCGAGGTACGGACACTACGAGTTCTTAGTCATGCCTTTTGGTTTGACTAACGCGCCGACGGTGTTCATGGACCTAATGAATAGGGTGTGCAGTCCACTTTTGGACAAGTGCGTCATTGTCTTCATCGACGACATCCTGATTTATTCCCGGTCCATGAGCGACCATGAGTCGCACCTACGATCCGTGTTAGAGTTACTCAAACGGGAGAAGTTGTACGCCAAATTCTCAAAATGCGAGTTTTGGTTAAGAGAAGTACAATTCTTAGGTCACGTGGTGTCGGAAGATGGGATCAAGGTTGATCCAGCAAAGATCAAGGCGATCAAAGAATTGGAAGTGCCGAAATCACGTACGAAAGTGAGGAGCTTCCTTGGATTGGCGGGTTATTATCGGAAGTTCATTCAAGACTTCTCGAGGATAGCCACGCCGTTAACGGCTCTAACAAGGAAAAGCGTCAAGTTTGTGTGGACAGAAGCTCAGGAAGGGGCGTTCAGTAAGTTGAAAGAAAGTTTGAGCACTGCACCTATACTGACTTTACCCAGCGGTTCAGATAAGTTCGTGATTTATAGTGATGCTTCCAAGCTAGGGCTAGGGTGTGTGCTGATGCAAGATGGGAAGGTGATTGCTTACGCATCTCGTCAGTTGAAAGATCATGAAAAGAATTATCCGACGCATGACCTAGAATTGGCAGCAGTGGTTTTCGCGTTGAAAATCTGGAGGCATTACCTGTACGGGGTTAAGTGTCAAATCTATACCGATCATAAGAGTCTTCAACATATGTTTAATCAGAAAGAGTTAAATATGAGGCAACGAAGGTGGATGGAATTGCTAAGTGATTACGATTGTGAGATCCTTTATCATTCGGGTAAAGCTAATGTTGTGGTCGATGCCTTGAGTCGAAAAGAGCACGGTGCAGCATCAGGAGTAGTGGCGTTTCGAGTCGAAGCCACATCTTCCTTTTTGGAAGAAGTTAAGAATTTTCAAAAAGAAGCGCTCCTGGAAGAAAATTTAAAAAGCGAAAGAATAGTCGGAAGTGTGAGTACTCTAACCGACGATAATCGCGGTAATCAATGGTTTAAAATAAATAAGAGATATATTAATTAAAAACACAATTTTAGGTCATTAAAATAGGTAAAAAGGGTAAAATTGTCAAAAAAAAAACTTTATAATTCATTGTGATCTAATTTAGGCGGGTCCGATAATCTCAAAATATTGAAACTTATCATTCAATCAAACTTTATCCCGATGAATACCAAAAATAAAGTGTGTTACACTGTGATTACCAATGTGATACACTCAAAGTATATTGTGTTACACTGTGATTAACATTGTGTTACACTATGATTACTATTGTGATGCACTCAAAGAACATTGTGTTACACTGTGATTAACATCGTGTTACACTGTGATTACTATTGTGATGCACTCAAAGAACATTGTGTTATACTGTGATTAACATCGTGTTACACTGTGATTAACATCGTGTTACAATGTTAACGATGGAAAAGATGCATAATTTAAAATTTCATACGACCAAATCAACAAGTAAACAGAATATCTCATAATCAGTTGGTTGAGAAATTTTAGGAAACAATATATTTAATTTATAAATGATTGATTTTTTCAGTTACAATTTTGTTTTTAATATTATTTAATTTATCAAATGACCAAAATATCCTTCATTATTAATAAATAAATAAATAAAATAATATTAGATGGATGGATGAGATTGGATCTCATAGTTAGCACAATCTAATAGCGTCTCATATGATTAGGCTCATATATATATATATATATATATATATATATATATAAAGAGAGAGAGAGAGAGAGAGGTGTTCAAATGCAACCCATGTACATGGTGCAACCCCTCTATCCACCACATATTTTATGTAATTAAAAAAAGAAAAAAAGGTAAAAGTAAAATGTGTGGTGGATAAAGGGGTTCCAAAGGTTGCATCATATACATGGTTGCATAATAACTCACCCCTATATATAAATAAATATATATATATATATATATATATATGACTTTTTTTTAGATTAACTTTGAGGTGATTACCAAATGTATAAAGAAGTTGACCAAAAACTTTATAACAATATCTAAATTTGTTATGAAAAATAAACTCTTATATAGTCCATCCGTCCCAAATTAATTGTCTATATTACTATTTTAGTTTGACTCAAAATAATAAATGTTCACTTTCAAAAATAAGCTTTCAGTATCCCATTTTACCCTTAAATATGAGGTGACAAAGGTTTCTCTCTCTATTATTAAGGGTAAAAATGTTCTTTGTTTATTTAAAAAGTATAATAATTGTAAATTTCTAAAACTGTGTGTCATTTTTATTGTGGACATTTATTTTGGGACAGAGGGAGTATAATGTAAAATAATTATTTGATGCCTTTTAAAAAAATAATTATTTATTTGTTTACAATTAGTTATTAAATTAAATTTCTTATTTAGTTAATGCACGAAAACTTCCATACTTAAAACCCCATTTATGTACAGTTACAATATTATATTTCAATTTCTTTCTTTCTTTTTCATAAAAAAGAGAGAAATATTTGATAAAAAATATATATTATAGTAAAAAAATAAAAAATAAAAACAAATAAGCCTATGCCAGTTACAATTTTAGGCCCCCAACTTGTTTCGTTTACCTTTGTGGCTTGCAGATTATGACGAAGCAAGGGAGCAATGACTTAGGATCTAGCAAATATAGTTCTTCAATGTTTGAATAAATCCCAACTTTTCCAGCCAATGAATCAAACCCAGATTGATTAGCAAGTTCTTGAATGTTCTCCAACGGTTTATGAACTCTCCCAGCAATCACTCTGCAAACTATCAAAGCTTTCCTCAAATAAGAACCATTGTTGACATCAATGGCTTCAAATGCCCTTTGACTTGTTGAAGTAGTGAAAACACTCCCAACAACATTTTTGTTGTTGCCATTTTTCTTGATTGAAAACCCATGTCGTAGAATTTGACAAACGTTGCAGTTAGTTGATTGGCAAAGGCTAGAGGAGCCATTAAGGCCAAGGTTGCATTCGACTAGTGTGCCGTGGAACCTTAGTAACTCGTTGCCATCAGCTAGACAACGAGGGTGTTTCTTTTGGAGTTTGCTAGCTCTGACTTTGACAGTTTCTCGATGTTCTTCAAATTCAGATAGTGTTTTTTGCATGTTGTGGACCTTCAAGATCCTTTCTATTCCTCCAGAATTGGTGTGGGATTTTGACCAACTTGTTTTGTAGATTAATTCCACGATTTTTCTAGATGAATCTCCTTCGTTGAGCTCAGTAACTGCCAAATCAATCGAAATCAACCAATAATGTCTTAGAAAGTTAACCACAAGGGCTGTGGGCTTGGGGAGTTCATAGCGCTCAACCCGGGTTCGAGCCCCACTAGCAGTACTTGGGGCCACTGAGAATAATCTCAGGGCTGCACGCTTTAGCAGCTGGGCCAAAGGCCCTAATTGCCAGGGATTAGTCTGAGCCATAGGCCCAGGATACCTTTTCAAAAAAAATATGTCTTAGAAAGTTAATCTACATACTTCAGGTAACAAAAAGTTTATTTAGGAAAAGTGACGCCTAAAACTAAAACTTAAGGAGAAATGAGATCAAACGAGAACAATATCTATTTAATAAAACACGAAAACAGCTGAGTACATAGAAAAATCATATATGATTCACGCGACTATGAGCACGACCTATGGGTCGCGGTTGACATCCTCCGCATTTTCTGGTAGTGTAAAATCACATATGATTTTGTACATGATCTATTGTTTTTTTTTCTGTTTTCGTGTTTTCTTAAATAGTTAGCGTTCTCGTTTGAACCTTCCTATATATATATATATATATATATATATATATATATATATATATATATTTCGTTGATTCATGGTTAGATGGTTTTTTGTAGTGGTATAGTGCAAGCATACAGTTTTTCAGTGCAGATGCATATATGTATACAGAATTTAGTATCACTAATAACATACTAAAGATTTAACTTATGAAAGAAAGAGCAAGATCGAATCTTCGCTTACCAGCATGTTTGGAGAGATGATGAAATTCAAGAGCTTCCCATTTCACAAATTGCTCACCACATTTATGACAAGTAATGCTAAAAACCCCATGACCTTCACCTTCAAAGGAAGATCTAGCCTTAGTAGAACCAAATCCAGACCCTAAACCTCTACCAACCCTTGCAAATCCACTAGGGCTTTTTCGATTAGTCATTGGCGAACTTGTTGGTTTGCGATGATGATAATGATGAGGGCCAGGAGTCCCAGGTTTTAGTGTACCCTCAAATCGTGAGGATACACCATCATCACCACCACCACCACCATTGTTTCCATCTTGCAAGGAACCAAAACCTGTGATCTTTAGTTCAAAGTTTGAATTCGACAAAACCACTTCATGGGCAATTGGGTTTAAAAGCTCTGAACTTCCAATGGATCTAGGACTAGCATTTGTTGTACCCATTGTTGATGGTTTTTCCTCCATGTGCCTCTTGCTTCCATGGATGACGTCCTTAAGGTTTGCTAAAGATCTTGAACATCCCGATTTCCCTCCTGTTGATGGTGACGACGACTTCTTTGTTTTCGTTACTATTTTGCTCAGATTCTTCCTTTGAAAATTTGGATCATGAACATCTGATGGTCCTGACTGGCAGTGCATTGACCTCCTTATAGAAAACCAAACTGCAGGCATCTTTATGTCTGTGCTTAGACTGTGTGTACTCTTCACAAAACGTAAAAAATTTCAAACTTTCATTTGAATACAATCAAAGCCAAATGAAACCCATCTGGATTGAAGTTTTCGTATGATCTTTTCACGTATTTTCGAGATTGTGAAAAATAAAGTCAACTTTTTGACCTAGATATCTAGAAGCAACCAATATATAGTTATGAAGAAGTACTGAAAATGGTTTAAAAATTGTTTCCTTATAAATCAATTTGAAAAGCATATGAATGGGCTTTTTGTAACAGAGGAACTGAAGATGAGGATGAAGATAAGTCAAATTAGATATTAATACAATGTGAAATAACGCATTGACATCTTGATCGGTGGTCTTCGGTATCAGCTTTAGGAGTTAGTAAATGTGAATAGATATTATAGAGGAATTCAACCTTATGAGATTAGATTCCATTTTCTTGTACTTATTTCCATTTTAAAAATAAATATTTTCTTGTATTTTATTTTGTATTTGATTGTTAATTAAATATATAATTTTTTTATCAAGATTAATTGATATGAATATATTTAGTTTATTAAATCAGTAACTATATTAAAAATATACCATATGGATGCAAAAATTAGTAGAAAATAATAGTAATTATATTTTTATTTTTTTAAAAATATTTGCTCGGTATGAATTTCGCCAAACGAACTTTCCGCATTTTGAATCGGGAGATCTTTAAATGAATTTCTTAAAACTGATTTAAATTAATCGGTTATAAACATCAAGCGATTCAACCTATCGTGGATTAAACTACATAATTAATTGGATATTGGTCTTTTAATAAATATATAATTCAACAATTTATATATAAAAAAAAAACGCATGAAGAACTTCTCATGATGATCTCTAGAATTTTTTAATATTAATTGAGTGACATTTTGGACCAAGATTTGTGCATTTATGATAGAAGATGGCCAGCAAATGAAGCCATGATTTTTGGCAAACAAGGGCCACAATAATGACATCTCCATGTTAATGTTATGCTATGATAGCTTAATTTTATGTCAAGCCTTTATTTATTGCGACCAATATGTTTTGACTAACTATTTTATTAATGTTGAAGCATGTTTTAGAGAAAAAAATTATTAGTTTTTTTCTCATTCATTCATTGATACTTCTCTAAACTATTATGTGAATAATTAAGTATGATACATGTTAATTATTCACATAATTAGAGTATTCATGTTGACGTAGTATAAAATGAAAGAAGTTGTCTCTCTGTTTTCAAGGGTTTTTGAATTTACGTCGAAGTTGTTTATTAACGGTGGCTTTCTTATTGTGTAAACTAACGGTTCTACGACATATATATATATATATGTATGTATGTATGTATATGTATATATATATATAGGGCCAGGTTCAAACAAGAAGCTAAACATTTTGCGAGAAGACGAGAATTGTTTAATCATATATAATACACAAGCTTAATCATATATGATTAAACACATGTTATATTAGCAATACATAGACGTTTAATCATACATGATTAAACACACCTACAAGTCGTGTAATCATATATGATTAAACATTTTTGCATTCTCGCAAAATGTTTAACTTCTCGCATGATCCTCCCCCTCTCTCTATATATATATGTGTGTGTGTTAAAGGTCTTAATTTTTTTTTGTAGTGTGTGTTAGATATGGGAAAAGTAATCAATAATAATTCATTTAATATGACACACATCTCATGAACACCAAAATCTGTATGGAGAATTATATCTTGGTAAAAGAAATTAGGCAAAATACCAAATGGAAGTAATGTGGATATGTTTGTTTGTATTTATTATACCAAGTTACACATTTAGGGGTTGTTTGTTTTTTTAAAAATATATCTTAATGGCTTTTAAGTCTGAATCATTCGATTCCCTACATTCGCAACTTTGTGGCCACTGGGTTTAACTTCTGGTCTACATGCTTTCACAGTTGGTTTCTTTGTCAAGGGATTAGTCTGGGCAGGATACCCTTTCCCAAAAAAAAGTTGCCAGGTTTAAACTCAATCACACACCTTGTCCTATGAAAGCCGTGGGGTGGTACAAGGAGGACGCTTTGAAGGACAGCACAAACCTTAATTCTGCAGCTCTTATTTGGTGTCTAAGATATAATATACCAAACGAGAAAGTTTAATAGTAAAAAAATTCAAAAAAGGTTTTTTGTTTACAAAATAATACATTTCCCCTTTTTGTTCACAAAGACATGGTATCTTTTTGAGAAAATCACTTGAATAACCAAAAAACTAAGTCAAATTGGTCTCATAGTCATCACTATTTCGATTTTGTAGTTTTGTCACTACCTTCGCAATGAGCAGGTTCGATGGACGGATCCAGAAATTTTTTTATACGGTGGCACCACATAATATAGACAAATTTTTTTACAAAAAACACGGTTTTATCGACGCGTCTTCATCTTTTTACCGACGTTAAACATTGTCTGATGTGTTTTTTTTGGCCTAATTCCACCATTTCGACGAATTTTTAACCTTTTTATTGATTTCGAGGGATTTTTTTCGGTTTTTTTGGTTGATGTCAGGATTTTTATTCGGTTTTTTGGTTAATTTCAAAAGGATTTTTTTGGTTGATTACAAGTTACGGTTGCACCTTCTTGAAGTTTTCAAAATAATACGGTATCACCTTACAAAACGATACGGTTACACCTTTCACGAACCTAAAAATCTTACCCTTCGTCGGAGAAAAGATACGGTGGCACGTGCCACCATGGTAGTCCGTCCATGGCAGGTCCGCAATTGCAGAGCTGGGTTAAAAATGTAAATATTTTTTTCAGATTTCACCCACTTCCGCAATGACACTTCCACATTATTGCGAAAGTATCACGTGTCGAGCCCCCACGTGGGTGACACATGGTGCTTCTGCAATATTGAGGAACTGTCATTACGGAAGTGAGTAGAATCTGGAAAAAGATGTTACATTTTTAACCTAGGTCCGCAATTCATTGAGAGGTAGTGACAAAAATGTAAATCAAGAGAGATGGCTAAAATACCAATTTTGATACGTATTTTAATTATTTAAGTCAATTTCCGTATCTTTTTATATTGCATCAAAGACATGCATAATACGTTCACTTAATTACATATAAAAACATGATACGCACAATTTATTTATTATTCCTTTTTTCATTCTTAGCTTACTAAAATACTAGCTATTAAGGAGGGGCCAGTTTTCCAAAATATATCTTTCTAAAACAAATTTCCAAAATAGGATACTAATCCTTGCCGTTTACAAAAAAACAATATTATTAAAATTCTAAGGGTGCGTTTGATTTGCGAGATTGGAATGAATTTGGAGGGTTTTGGATTTCAAATCCATTCCAATCCTGCGTTTGGTTTGCAGGAAAGAATTTTGTTGACCGGATTTCAAATACGTTGACCATTTTAAAATCCCTCATATGATGAAATACGTTGGCATTGGGTCTGGATTTAAAATCCAAATCCGATGGATTCTAAAGCGTGATCCATACTTCAAATTGTATCGATCCAAATTCGACGTTTACCAATAAAAATAAATTCTTTATAAAACAAATAATAATTTAAAAAAAAATTCAATCCAAATCCAAATCCTACAAACCAAGCAAGACTTGTAAAGAAATGGATTTGAAATCAATTCCAAATCCTACAAACCAAACACATGAAGGGATTTCAAATCCCCCCAAATCCAAATCCCTCCAAATTCAAATCCCTCCTTGAAATCCAATCTATTCCATTCCAATCCTGCAAACCAAACGCGCCCTAACCGATACATGTCAGCTTTTCAAGCTGATCAGCCTATGCAAATTACAATAACTTTTTATAGATATCCCAAACACATTAAACTACAGAGTCAAACACATTTCAAACATTTAAATGAGGAATGAGGATAAAGTCGGTCTTTCAATCAATTTACTACGGCAATTTTTATACGCTTTCTTAAGTGATACATTAGATTTTTTAATAACCATTATGATGTTTATGAGTAGAATTTCTTAATAGGATAATGGCTTTTGGTATTTGTTAATGTCAATATTTTTTGTTGATGTGTTAGGTGCCGTTTGTTTTTTAAGAGGTCTAAAGTCTGAATTCTTATTTTAATTATGATTAATAAGATATGGTGTGTAAAAAGGTCTGAACGATTTTAATATAAGGAATTCTAAAGGTATATTTTTTTAATAAAAAACTAATTTATGTTGCATAATATTGTTTTCTGATGTTATGTATACTAGGTTTATAAAAAATATATGAATAATTTATTAAATAGATTTTGTTTATAAAAAAATATAGATCATATTGATACAATTTTTGTATTTGTTAAATTATAAATTTAGCATTATTAGATTTATGAATATTAAAAAATGAAAAATATTTTAATATTACAATACAAATAAAATACATCAAACAACTATGTCTCAACTAACATAGTTTTTTCATTTTTTATTACTCCATAAAATTACTTAAAAATTATATAAAATTATTGGACATTTTATAAACTACTTTAAAACAAATTAAAGCAAAAATTTTAACATTTATTTTTTGAATCAAAAGCATTTTATAAATTAAAATAAAACATTTAATTCAATTAATTCAGTTTACTTTTGTAACGCCTATAATTTCGGTACGTTTTGACTACCTTTCTCTCCCCATTTAAGCTATAATTATATATTAATGTTAGTATAATTAGTTGTTTTGGATGCCCAGCTAACCGAGAGTGGAAAATGTCAATTTTTTGGGCTTTGAAGCACCTGGGTGATTATGCCAGCAACAGTGTGCCAGAAGGCACAATCACATGGCACTCTCACGGAGCTAGAGATGATGGCGGTACCATCTGAGCAATTGTGCTAGCAAATGTGCCATTGGCGCAATCGCATGGCTCTCGTCGAAAGGTACATGGGTGTTAAATGTGCAATTTTCTCAGCTTTCTCTCATTCCTCACTTCTCATACTCCTTCCTTTCTCTCCTAAACCGTTTCTCAACCTTCCGTTATGAACCGTAACTAATTTTGGGACTTTTTCATGGAGACTAAAGTACTCCCTCGACATCATATGCTAGTGGTGTCATCTCTTGATGTAAGATAAAGTTTTCATTTCCAACACTAGAGATTTTTGGGGTTTATTAGATTTTGCTCAAAACCTAAGTGGTGAGTTCATCCCTCTCTTTTCTAAAACTTTAATCAAGTTATAAATGCTCCATTTATGACTCCCTAGTGTTTTATTTCTCAAATTTTCGGTTTAGGTGATTTTGGAAAGTTAGGTTAAAACTAGGGTTTTGGTCAAAATGGAGATTTTTGGTGAAAGGTGTTTGGAGAATGATTCTAAGTACTTGGATTGTTTGTTTTTTGATTAGGAACTTGTGGATCTAGGGTTTTGAAGAAGTTCTTGTAGATTCAAGTTTCTTCAAGGAAGCTCAAATTCGGGTGAAATATGGATTTAGCCTAAATCTAGCAAGGGGATGTCAAGTTGTTTTGTGAAAACTATGTACATTTCAAAATATGTATTTTGAAGTAATAATGTGTTCACTTGGTATTTATCAAGGTGTTGAGTATTTGACAAAATTTTCATATTCGGTAAATTTGGGTTGATAAAACTTGTAAAATGCCTATCTTTGGGTTTTAAATGTTTTGATGAGTAAACCTAAAAAATGTATTCCTTTTGGCGATTTGTTGTACAAATGGAGTTGTTTGATGATTAACACACTTTTGGTGAGTTTGGTTTTATAAACTGTTTATAAAATGCACGTTATTGCATGGTTTCATTTGGAAAATGGTTTGTTCCAATCAGTGAAGAGTTTTTGAGTTAATCATGCTTTTGAAGCATGTGTTTGCATAAACGTGTGTCAATTGTGTTTTATTGCAATTTATGACTTTTAACAAATGGTCAATTGACTTGCGGAGCTTTTGGCTCGGTTGTAACTCAAAGGAGTCTTAAGGACATTTGTCCAGTTTTATATGCTCGATGAGGAGCTTTAGATATATGATGCATTTAATTGCATTTTGATGGAAATTACATATTTGGGTGTGTTAGTCATTCATTTGAGTCATGTAATGTTTTAGACTATAATACATTGGATCCATAGGTATAGGATATGTTTATTCAACGTGGATTTTTAATGTCTATGATTGAGTCTAGTGAGTGGTCCCTAAGTCATGTTTTATTTCATGCTTGCGGTGATACTCATGAAAGTCGTATACGGAGCCAAGTCTTACGGTGGTGCCCATGGTGAGCCGGATACGGAGACTTGTGAGTTTTGTGGTGAGACTTATCTAAATGTCGAGTAGACACTAGGGTCATTTGGGTATCTTGCGATAGTTGCTCAAAGTAGTCGTATACGGGGATCCATGACCCGAAGTGAATCTAGAAAACGTTGATAAGTGGTTTAACTTTGTGTACCCGCCACATACAATGGAATAGGGTCTCCCCCGTTACCAAAAAGTGTTATTTTGGGTATTGATTGCTATCCATGTGTTCAGTGACGTCTTGAGTATGGATTTCTGTCCGTGATTTTGGGTTTTAAGTATTAAATCTTATCCATGTTTTTGGATGTTTTGGATAATAGAGTTTATCCATGTTTCTAATATTTGAAAGTTAAACCTTCTTCACATTTTGAGTGCGTATTGAGTTTTGAATTCATATTTGATAGACTGTTTTGTATCAGAGTTTCCATCACGAAAATAATGGGTTTTGGGAAAGATATCTTTTTCATGTTTAATACATTTCATTTTGGATTTCGTGATTTAAATAGCATTTTTTCAGTTTACCGTTTTATTTAAATAATGAAAACTATTAGACTCACTAGGCGTTCAACCTAACATTTTTCATTTGTTAGCATGTGCATCAGGTCTTTGTTGGGGAATGATTTTAGCGACTTCGTGAAGAGATGAGGATCAATTAGAGACACGAGAATAATATAGCTATTGAGTGATATCTTTTGCCCTTTGGAGATAGCGACAGACCGACAGTTTGGGTTTTAGTAACAACCGTCCCTAAATGTAGACTTGTGTAAGGATTGGAATGTTATATACTGATGTTAAATCTAGATTACCATTATAGGTAATCCAAATGTTGACCTTTAAAAGTGATAAAAATCTTTATTTCATGTATTATCAAAATATTTAAATTAGTTGTTCTTTTCAGATTTAAGGGCGTTACAATTTTATAATAATTATTTAATTTGTATATTATTTGGTATCAAGTTATAGTAATGAATATTTAGTTGCAAATTTGTTGTTATTTGATTAAATTATAATTTTCTATGATGAGGTGTCACTTAAAAAATTGGTTAGAAATCATTGTAATAGAGGGTAATTTCTAAGTAATTTCTAAAACTGAAATGACACTTTATAAATTTTGTTAGAAATTGTATTATAGTGGATGTCTCATTCATTATCGTAGAAACCTCTGCAATCCCAATGATGACGCATTTGAAACCCTAGGTTAATCACTGATTCGGAGGGTTTAAGCATTTGGAAAGAAGAAAAAAAAAACTACCATCGATGTAACGATTTTTGTTTTAATTTCTATTTTTTTAACGTACTTATAAAAATTTTCTTTTGGTACTTAAGATGTGCATGATATCTCAAACATTGGACCATAATAAGTAATTACATAAAATGTCAATCAGATGAAAAATACGTTGCATTCTCATATAACTAGCTACTTAAATGTTTGAGATTTCACATATAAGATACCAAAAGATCTGAAAATACGTTGCAAAAATCAGGGTATCCCTGACACTTGGGAGGCCTTGTGCAAAATATTAATTGTGGCCCTGTAATATTTTGTTTCTCAATTATACTAATTATTACTAAATTTAAAAATAAAATGTGAAACCATAAAATAATTATATAAACAACATTAAAAAACACAAAATGACATTTACATAATTAAGTTAATGCTCTTAAATCCTTTTCTATGTTCCCCTAAATTACTTTCAATATTATTAAGACTTAAGAGTACTACCTTCAAACATATTTTGTTATACTTGAACTTATTCTCTATTTGATAATAAATCGAAAAATAATATGATTTTTATGCAATTAAAGAAATATAGTATATCTTTGTTTAAAAAAACATATTATATATAAGTGTATGAAAAAAGTAGGTTGCAAAAAAGAAATTGAAACAAAAGGCATTCCATTTCAATAAAACTTGTCATTAATTTAACATCTTATTGGTTAAGGTTCAAGGGGATGAAGTGAAAATCTTATATTCTTGAGTTCGAATCCAGATGTTATCAATGCTTTTGTGGTTATGTAGTTTCACCTGCGAGCACTCCAAACCATTTGTGATCGTCTGAGAAATTAGTCAATCCGTATAAATAGGCCTAGATACCCACAACTACGTACCAAAAAATTTATGATCAAACTTACCGTTATGTTTTTGTATACAGAAGCATGTGAGAGAAATCATATTTTCTTTTTCATGATCATTTTGGCTCCTTAAAAGTCCTATGAACTTTATGATATGTTTAATGGCTACAAGACTCTAGCTATAAAGTTAATCTTTCGTTAAAATAGAAGTAGAAATAGAGTAACTATCATTCATTGAAGGAAGCATGATGTTGATATTCAAGATTCATTTATTAATGTTTCAGGGAGAAATAATTGATGGCTACCAAAACACAAACCTAACATTCACCCATTCATTCATTCATTCATTCATTCATATTTGTATCTTTTGCCACAAGATCAAGAACTCATTTCTTTAAATATCAATTGGGAGGCAAAACCCCATCATATGGATACCTAAAATGGCTACCACTTTAAGCTTTGATAATCACTATAGGGGACATGTGATAACTACAAAAGGGTATTTTAGTAATCAAGTCTATTTTAACAAATCTAAATTTATAAGAATTTTTTTTTACTATTCTTTATTATTTTACTAAAATAATTATGATGCAAAACAGAAGTGAAAATAAAACACAAAAAAATAAATCACCTTAACAAAATATGAATGAGAATGAGAATGAGAATAAAATACATTCGGTTTTGATGACAATTCACCTTAACAAAAAACCATTATTATAATTCTAATTTAATTATTATTCACCTAGAATGCGTTTGGTATCCAGATGGACTAGACAAGATTGGACGAGACGGTAGGGGTGCTCAAAAAATCGACCAACCCGACCAACCCAACCCGGGAAAAAATCAACCCGAGGCAATTCCCGACATATAATCGATACAAAATTAGGATAGTCCGAAGCTATTGGGTTGATATTGGGTTATGCTCAAAGTAACCCGACCAACCCGATAATCCGATAAACGTTTTAGCGACTTCTCTAAAATTATTTATATTTCTCTTTAATATGTATAAGTTACCAAAAACATTCGGCAATAACGAGAAATGGAACTTATAAGAGGATATTATTGGAAAACTATAGGTAATACCCAAATAATTGACGAATTTCTATATTCTTTTGAATGATGGATCGTATTTCAAAGAAAAAATTTCTTATTTTTATGTTTTCAATATTGTTTTTACTTTGTCTAAATACAACCCGACCAAACCGACCAACCCGAACGGGTTGGGTTGGGTTGCATATTTGTTTGTGTTAGGTTGGGTTGAAAATTCTCAAACCGTCAACATTGGGTTGAGTTGTTGAAACACCTTCAACCCGATCAACCCAATCCGTGAGCACCCCTACGAGACGGGCGAGAATGAGGCCGGGTAAAAGAATTGTATAAAGTTATGGGGTTTTAATTTGACATTGATAGTTTAATACTTATCCAACTTATCTCATCTCCTTAATTTTTGTTCCATCTATTTGTGTTTCATGATTGAGTCTTCTTCTAATCTTAATGTGCCACCAAACATGGGATAACAAGTTTTGTCATGTCATGTTTCACGTTGTCGTACATAGTAAACGCATCCTAATGAACAAAATATTTGATGAAATGACATCCATATATACATATATACTATAGTAAACAAAGCTATATATAGGAGTTCTTTAAAACTATCAAAATTACTAATTCAAAGCAGGACTTGATGAGTACCAATTGGATCAGACATTTTATTTATTTATTTAAATATGAGTTTTATGAAAGAAAAAAGAATCCAAGAATACTATATTTATGACAACATCTTTAATTTATGAAAAGAATTTGAAAATACCATATTTATGGTGGCTTATTAAATCATATCTAACCCGGTGGTCACGGTTGCCATTGATGGCCACATGCTCCTTGGGCAATGGCCAGGACCTGGTTGTTGTGTGATGGAGAGAGAGAGAGAGAGAGAGAGAGAGAGAGAGAGAGAGAGAGAGAGATATTAATGTTCGTTCGACCAAAACACGATAAAAATTACTACAAAACCCCAGAAAAATCATGCATGGTTTCCCTCTCTCATACAGACAAGTGGAGAATTTAATGACCCAACAGTTGATGATCATAAAAATTCAAACACGACTCACCCACCCACCCACCACCATCACCGCCGCTGATGACGACCAGTGTCGTCAGCGGCAGCATGTACATTGTCGTACCTGAAATTATTGAATTCAACTCGGTTTTCAGTAATTTTGATGACTAGTCGGAATTTAAGGGTTCGTTTGTCATACACTTACCAAGTGCTTACCGTTAAAATTCAACACTATCACTTACACATCGAGTAAGATTTTAGTCCACTAAAAGGGTGTCGTATCCTACAATTTTTTCGGTAAACGCTAATTGTGGTAAGAGTCTTCACCCTCACTTACCGAGTAAGACTCTTGGCCCTTGCCTTAGTTTTTTAACCGTTAAGATTTTTGAATTGTAATTTTATTGGGGTTTTGCCGTTCGCCCATGAACTCAACTTAGCTGTGACAAAACTGTTGGTGGAGACGTGTCCAGCTGAGCCGATTGATGTCCAAGAGTTGAGGGCCAGCCGAGCCAAATAAACTTTCAACTTTTGAGTTTTTGATATACTTCCTCGGTCCTAAAATAAGTGTCTACATTACTATTTTAGTTTGTCCAAAAATAAGTATCCATTTTCAAAAAGTAAATGTCAACTTTCCTATGTACCCTTAATTATGTGATTGAAAAAATTCCTCTCTTTATAATTAAGGGTAAGATTGTACTTTGATTAATTAAAAAATGTAATAATTGCACGCTCCGAAAACTGTGTGCATTTTTCATTGTGGACAATAATTTTGCGACAGAGGAAGTAATAAATTTGATTTTTTATATATATACTTTTGACAGCAAAAAATTATAATTTTGAATTTCCCCATTACCAAAAATCTCGAATCTGCTATTGACAACTTCATAACTAAAAGTCAATAAAATAGAAACAGAGGTGAACCCAGTTGATGACATGATCAATAAATGTAAGTGAAAACCACAAGGACCGCTGTCCATGGCTTTCAATTAAACTCTGAAGGGGGCCAATTCTAGAAGTGAAGAATAATGGTAAAGTTAACAAAACAGGTCTTTATCTTCCAAGAAGGTCGGTTCGGGTCCAGGTTTACGGGCATACCAGTCTATCGGTATGCGGGTTCGGTCTTGACCGGGCTTAGTCGTACCTGGGCGGGTCCAGTCCATGTGGGCTGGGTCGGGTCGCCGCGGATTAGTCGGTGCTACCCAATTGGATGCCCGGATACCGCGGGTGCGTGTGTGTGGGCATAGCCCAAGTTGCCGTACAAAAATCTTCCAAGAAGGTCGAGTTTTCTGTTCCTGTAACTGCCAAAGAGAAGTTACTTGAAAATATAATATGTTTCGGTGCTAGTCTTAAGATAAAGATTCAAGGGGTGTTTGGGATTGCTTATTTAAAACAACTTATGCTTATTTTGAAAAGTGCTTATCAACTTATGCGGTGTCAAACCGGAGTTTTTAAAAAAGTGTTTGAATTAGCTTATTGTGGTAACAAAACGTAATAAGCTAATAAGTTATTATTTAAAGATGTTTGAGATTGCTTATACATATAAAATAACCAAAAAAATTCATAAGCACTTTTCAAATAAGTTGATAAGTTAGTACAAAATGACTTGTGAAAAAGTGTTTATCTCCGGTTTGACACCGCTATAAGCACTTTGATTTTTTCTCCATCCAAACACTAGAAAGTGCTTATCTCCGGTGTCACATCGCAATAAACCAAAAAGCACCTCAAATAAGCAATCCCAAACACACCCTCAGTGCTAAGACATACTGATACAGCGATACTATGTAGAATAGTATCATGGACTGCAAGCAACTTGCATTTTTTTTTTCTGGTGGTAAGAGTTTTTCGATAACCGTGATGGGTGTCTGGATTAGTTTGTATGCATCAAAGGGTCTTACCGGTTGAACTCCTTAAGGTTGTGTTAGAGTTCTTGATAGTACGAGTCTAGATATGTTGAAGGGCATTCAATATATAGTTCTATACTTGATTGGTATATCCTATATTTTTGGTGAATCAATCTGCAACATAATAGGAAAAACACCATCTTTAAGAGAAAAACTTACATACCTATGACGTGAATTCAGGGCTCAAGAACAAGTCCATATATATCAGGTTATGTCTCCCTCAAAATGTCACGATGGCCCGGAAAAAAAAAGTAAAGGCAAATATATATATATATATATATATATATATACTAGGCATATACCTGCGCACGATGTGGCACGAAAAATTATGCAATTGAAGGAACAATTGACAAAGATATGTATCCGTTCGCGAAACATCTCGAAATCAAAATGACAACAACGTTTTCATTTTAAGTTTGTATTCTTCGTTCTTATCGATACTTTAGTGTATGAAAACAAGGTGTTTGAGTCGTTTGTTGCACTTATATGTGAATCATAGACTAAAATATCGATAAGGACGAAAAAATACAAACTTAAAATGAAACGCTGTTGTCATTTTGATTTCAAGATGTTTCACGAGCAGATACATACCTTTGTGAATTGTTCATTCGATTTCAAGATTTTTCGTGCCACATCGTGGGCGGGTATATGCGTAGTTTATAATAATAATGAAAATTTTAATATATTTTAGTTGATCTGCGATTATGTATTTTTAATATGCTAAAGATGAAAAAAAACGTATGGATAGAAAACAAATTACACTACAAGAAATAAGGTTTTTAGAGAAGGAAGTTTTAGAGAAGCAATTGGAAGCGTATCTAAAGGTGATTTTTAGATAAGGAACTACATGACAAAAGTGAGAAATGTAACTGAATATAAGACGATTTTCAGAGAAGGATTTGAAGCCAAATTATTCGCTACAGAAACCGTCTCTAAAGCTTTTAGAGACACTTTTTAAGGAAATCGTCTCTAAAAGTCAAGTAAAAAGCTTTAGCAACGTTTTTCAAAATGTCTCTAAAGAATAAATGATTTTTATTTTTAGTTTTAAATTAATAAATAATTTTCAGTTACACTTTTATAACTTTTTAAAGCGTATCTAAAGGTTTTTATTTTTAAAATAAATCAAAATTATATAATAACTCATTAATTAGAAATCAACAGATCGTTATGCGATTCCACGACTACTCTTCGAATTAGGGTTCTGCATGAGATGCAATTTCACGGTTTCTTGTTGATCTCGCGATTTTGATCCTCGACTGCTGGTCTTTGATGTCGACTTGAACTCAAATCGTCTTCAATCTTCGAGTTAGGGCTTGAACAATAACCTCTACACATCCTAACACTCACATATCGCTCAATTCTGTTGGAGATTCGTTCTACCTTGCTCTCTGTTCAAGTTGTCTGATCGGAACTCTCACTATAATGTTAGTGTTCTGATATCGCATTCGATTTTTGTTTGGCAGAATATGAAGCAGGTATTCACATCTTGTCCTGATCTTTTGCGGAAGAAGCAATTTTATTACATTCTTGCTCGACAAGTAAGTTTTATTCCTTGTAAGATATTTGTTTTCTCGAAAATTGGAATTTATTTCCCCTGTTTTTAATACACTGTGATTGATGTTAGACTTTAGTTTAGTTCTTTGGTTTCTCATCAATAAATCAGTTAGATGTGGTTAACTTATTTTGTTTAGGTGGGTGTTTTTTGCACAAAAAAGTGCAAATAGTGAATGCAATGTTTTCCTATCCAATTATTTTCAATGTCATTTCAATTAAAATATATTATTATTATTATTATTTTTTGTTTATATATAAACACATTATCTTTATATATATATATATATATGATATATATATATATATATATATGTGTGTGTGTGTGTTTTGATTTTATAAATTTATAAAATTTGTAACTTTTGATTTTATTTTATTTTATAAATTTGTAAATTTTGATTTTATTATAACTTTGTAAAATGTATTTTTCTTTTTGTAATAATTACATTTTATTATAACTTTGTAAAAGTGTAATTATTTTTTTACCCGAATTGAACGGTAATTAAAAATAGCAACAAAAGATAGTTGGGGGTTAAACCCGCCAATTAAGTAAACTCGTTATAAATACAAGTTGGTAAGTTCACGCCTTACCCGAATCGTCCCTTAGGTAGTGTTTGGTATATAGACTAGATGGGACTGGACAGTACAGAACAGGACAGGACGAGACTAAACTGGACAGGACTAATTGTCTGTTTCACGTTTGGTACGACTAGAACAAGACTGAACAAAACCGTTAAAATGACCAAATTATCCCTATATCATATAATAATTCTAAACGGTCTAAAATTATTAAGGTTCAGGAACTAAAAAAACGAAAAACTGAGGAACACCTTGGTTGTCCTTCATCTGGACGGTATGCACTTGTGCATACAGGTAATTTGTAACATGCATTTGAGGATATGCACAAGTGCATAATGCACTTGTGCATAAAAACGAAAAAACAACATAATTTATTTGTATGCACAAGTGCATACCGTCCAGATGAAGGACTACCAGAGTGTTCTTCAATTTTTCGTTTTTTTTTTAGGTTTTCCTTTGAACCTCCGTCTATCATTATATATATATATATGTGTGTGTGTGTGTGTGTGTGTGTGTGCGTGTTTTGATTTTATAAATTTATTAAATTTGTAAACTTCTTTCGATCAGATCAAGGTGCACCATTTGAATACTGGATGACAATGTCTGAAACAGGTGTCTTGATTGCTTCAAAATATAATGTGATATTACACGTTATAAGTATGACCGACAGTGGGACGTACTTGCCGCTTAGGTCCACTCCGCCAGTGTGGTATGAACATGTTGCTTTTACAATTGGGTACGTTAATGGTAACCATTATGTGAAATTAGATATAGCAGAAGGATACCCGTTTCCGCAAATTGTAAGACATTTTTTCCATTACAGTTATCCGTGTGCTGCTGGATGGGCTACCCCGTATTCAGAGCGAATAAAGAATTACATGCAGCTTTTACGTGTTAATTGTATTACGGATAATGTTATTTTAGAATAATCGAACGTAATATAGATTATTTTATGTTCTATTTATATGTTAAATTGCAATATTTATGTTTTATTTTTTATCTATACTATATTATAAAAGAGACATAAAAATCTCTTAATTACAACATCTTAAGCACAAAATACAACTAATTAAAGCCAATTACTTAATTTACAACTTTGGTACAACTTAACGAAACACAGTATCGCTTTCGTACTTCATAAACAACTTTTATCGCTTCCAAACCCTAACCCTACCATCATCGCCGTTGCTCTCGATCGGTTCTTCTCTCAAATGACGTTGCTCTTGACGTCGACCACCGTTCTAGGGTTCTGCTTTCTCTCAATCAATTGTTCAAATCACTTTGGTGTTCAAGTCGTATCAGGTTATATTCTACTTCTCACCTTCGATTTTTTATTCGATTTTGGTTTCGGTTTTTTGTTCGATTCTTGGATATGTACTATGTATCTCTATGTGTGTTTTATTCATCATTTTTTTTGTTTTTCTGTGTGTTTAGTGATGGAATTTCTGTGTGTTTTATTCGAAAAAAGTTTTTTAAAATTTCTTCAAAGCATGCTTATTCAAGATTCTCCTTTCCATCTCAAAATCGAAACAAAATTGAGTTTTTGAAACAAAATATGCTAAAGACGATTTGAAATCAGAATCAAAGTAGGTACGTTTCTATCCCAAGTCAACGAGAAGCAAATGAATGAGTTTTTGTATAATCTTCATTCATTTATATCATTTATTGGGAGTTGGGAGCTGGAAAATGGAAATCATAAAAGGTAGCATGGGAGGGGATTGATGAAGGTTGTTCTTTTGCAGGTCAACAATGAAGGGTGACCCATTTGTCCTTTTTTCCCTAAATAGGATGAATACAAGACTTCCATGAGGCATATTATAACAAGGTATTCCTTTTTTCAGAGCTAGAAATTGGTAGTAGATCCAAAACAAAGTTGTTATAGTAAACATGTAGCTCATGCATTAATCATTATTATTGTGGAAAAAGAAGTTCATAGTTTTTAACGTTAAATTTTTCTCTGTGCTTCTTAATTTGGATGCATATAGCAAACCCAAGAAATGAAATGAGATGAGGATTCTAAAACATTATAAATGTAACTGCATCAAGGTGGTTTGCTATATTGCATGGTATGTGGTTGCGAGGAATAAAATCCTTAAAACTCCATGTCTACTCCCCATCCACCAATCATGTGTTGACACATCACCGTCTCAATCGAAGGGAGAATAAAATGATGAATTAGATAGAATGTTGATCTGTCTTCAAATTATTGGTGAGACAGAGAGGGACAAAATTACGGTATTTTAAGGATACAGCTGCATCATTAGTGGGGTGTTAGAATCTATATATTCTTTAACAATTGTACCAACATAGTACAATACAATTGGTTTTTGGATGATATGTTTGCATAAAAAGTCGAGAATTCTAAGTATGGTAGTGAATTGTTGAGAATTAAAATTCCTTCGATTTGGGCTCTTTGTGAGCCGGGCATCCGGCTGTTCTCACCTGATGTTCTTGTACATATTACAATGAAATTTGATAAGTGAAATTTCAAGTAAATACAGTGGCGGATCCAGAAATATAGATGATCGTGGGCTAGGGGTATACAGAAATCCGAAACCGAATAACTCATTCAAACCAAAATGGTTTCGGGTTATTTGGTTTGCGGGTTAAACGGTTTGGTTAACCAAATAAGGTAAATTTCGATTTCAATTTTTTTACTATATTAGAAAACTGACTAACTGAGGAACACCCTGGTCTTCCAGATCATTCTCCTTTTGCTGTTGATACCGAAGATTTGAAGAGTCCTATATTTTGATGAATTTGTGGATAATTGAATCCCTAGAGAAGGTACATTCATCAATGTATAGTAGTACCACCCTGCTTTGCTTGGCTATCTAGGATATTGTCATAATCTTGTATGTTGTTTTTTGTTGTAAAATCTACGGTCATCCTATTTCTAATATCATTATTATTGCCTATTTTCATGGCTTTCGGTTCCCAAAGTGTCGATTCATTCCCCAAGCGACGATTCATAAAATCGAGTCCCAAGATTCATACTCCTGGGTTAGTCCAGTCCCAAGATTCAGTCCAGTGCCAATTCAAAAGAAACTCTCTTGGCTGATTAGTTGGCTTGAAACGGCCGATATGAGCTTGAGATAGTCTCAGTCCTAAGAATCTGTTTCAGCAAGTAATCAACATTGATTTTTGTCTGAATTGCAAATGTATTTCTTCACTCTCTAGTTTTCCCCCCATCGAAATCTCCCAAGTTTTGTTACGGATTTTCATTTTAGTCTAGGTGTCTGTTTCTGTTTACTTGGGCAGAAAATACAAGGCTTGGGCAGAAAATACAAGGCTTGAATACGGTGAGGCGATAATCGTCCTTACAGACGGTAATCATGATCTTCTTTTGGTAGTGTTTGCTTTTAGAGACTTTTGGTTTCGAGAATTTGATGTTGTTTTGACGATTATCACGAAATCCTTACGCTACTTCCTTTCAATTCAATATGATTATAATTTGATTTCTAATCTCCTATTGTTATATTGGTTAGAGGAACTGCAAGTTTGTACTATTGGAGTCTTCTCTCAATTGGTTCATCACCATTCAACATCTTTTGAGGTACGTTTTTTCTTCTCAGATACGTTTTTTTTGGACCATTCAACATCTTTTGAGGTTTGATCAAAGTATCTATTTTCTATACACACGGTCTGGATTTTTGAAGTTGTTGCTTATTTGAATTTTTGTTATTTGTTGTAACGGGAAAGCAATTGGTTCTTCTCTCAATCGGCATCACCATTCAACATCTTTTGAGGTAAGTTTTTGTTGGTGACATGTTTTGATCAAAGAATCAATTTGCTTTAGGTGCTTGGATTCCACATTTTCAGCAATCACAAAATGTTGGTGCAACACCTATTTATGTATATTCATATACATATATTTTACTAAATGTTTACATGATATATATAAAAACAATGTATTCAAGTACTTGTTCATCCGTAACTATTGAGATGCCATATCTAAAGAACCCAAACATAGTACATATGAACAACAAAATAAATATAAAGAAACAACATAGTACATATGAACAACAAAATAAAGATAAAGTGGTGAGAATTAGAGAATGGAACATCAAAATCACAACTATTTGGATAGTCAAAGTTTAAAGATTTAATTTGTGTTCTTTTTGTACCTGGACTATTTTGTAAATCAGGATGGACAGAGGCTATTTGGCTAAAGCTCAAGCAACAAACAAAGGAATAGCTTTGGTTTCTGAATAGCTTTGGTTTTTCAACCTCTTAAAGAAAACAGAGGAGTTGAGGTAAGCTCTTGTGGTCTATAATCTTTTTATCATGTCATGTGAATATGTTGATATACACATGTATGCATCCATATGTCAAGAGAAGTGGGCTTAATTATCATTCTCTATATTTTATTTTCAGAAATATCCTTTTGATCATCACTTTTGTTCAATAAAACCACTTTGGTTTGAGTAGACTATCTTTCTATGAAGTCTGGTTGAAGTGAAGAGTGGTTGAAGTGCTGGTGATGAATAAAGTAGATCCCAAGGAGTATATGAAGAGAATTGATGAGCTTAACAAGTTTGGCCATTTATTTTTGTTTAATTTGGCTTATTGGTCTATCTATATAAAGTTTATAATTGTATAAATCAATTTTTAAATGATTTCAATTGTGTCTAGGTTGGTGTTTAAGATTTTTTGGGTTGTTTATCCTATTTGGGGCTGTTGTTAGAAGGTTTGTCATATATGTTCTTTGGCAATTTTGGAGTTACAAGGTTTGACTATAATTTTGATTTGAATTTCTATAGGATGGATGAGGAGTGGTCCTGGTGGAACACGTTTAGTTTGATGAGTTTGGAAAAGTTGTATAGATATTGGAAGATTTTTGGAAATTTTGAGTTGATTAATAATGGTTTGTGTATTGGAGGGCTCTTGTTTCTGATCTAATGTGGTATCAGATTGGTGTTGTGCAAGATCGTATGGTCATCTCCCTGTGGTCCACCTCACATCTAATTGTATGTCCTAATTCTGATTTGAATTGTTGGTAGGCTATTATTTTGGTTTGGATTAGGCCTGCCATATTTATTTTTCTAATACTGATTTGTTGACTTTTTAATGCACATTTTAGCCATTCTTTAATAAGTAATTTGTTTTTTGAACCAGGTTAAAAAAAATTAAATAGCAAACAATGTCTTTTTTGAGTTGTTTTTTAGTAGAAAAACATACCAATAATAGCAGCAGTATAAAAATGGTGGTCAAGTATTGCAATGTAACCAAATCCATATAGAATAAAATAAGTTTTTTCTTGACTACACTTTCTAACACACCACTACAACCCATTTTTTGACTCTTTCTTGCCACATTGTTTTCAATTCATCAAATTAAACATAATACTTCACAATGGAATTTATTATAAGAATCCTTTTTTGTAGGTCTCCTTTATCTTTTCAGCATCAATAATTATTACTTCTTTAAAAGAATTACTTGAGTCCCATCTATGAAAAAACTAATAAACTATCATTTCATACAAAGTTGTTTTTCTACAAAAACTCCAAGGGTGTGAGTTACTTATAAGAACTCTCTCCAATGTTAATTCTTATAAGATCCTACACTTTTTGTTTATAAAAACCTCCCCTTAAAGATGCTTATAATGGTATTGTACTTGATTACCATGTAGAAGACCGAGGATCGTGTTGAATGAAAAGTTCAATTTAGATGAATAAGAAGAAGATATGTTTCTCACACCCATTAGCACCACTTTGCTTTCTATACATGTTCTTACATTTTGCATAAGACTAACTATATGCTCTATTTGTTAAAAAATTATTTATGCGCTTAATTTTTACATTCTATCACTACTAAATAAAAGACTATTTTCGGCGGATTTTTCCGACGGAAATTTTTGGCGGATTTCCGACGGAAGTCAAACGGGTCAACCCACTTTGACTTTCGCCGGAAATCCGCCGAAAATCCGCCGGAATTTTTTTTTTAATTTTATTTTATTAAAAAAATCAAGTATTTTCGGCGGATTTCCGACGGAATATAATTTTTTTTAATTTTTTCTTATTATTTATAATTAATTAACTATGTTCGGCGGATTTTAATTAATTAAATTAATTAATTAAAATTCGCCGAAAATAGTTAATTAATTATGATATTTAAATTAATTAAAAAATAAAAATAAAAATCCGTCGGAAATCCGTCGGAAATCAGCCGAAAAATTTAAAACATTTCCGGCAGATTTTCGGTGGATATTCTATATATTTTAAAAAAAATAAAATCCGCCGAAAATAGTTAATTAATTATTATATTTAAATAAATTAAAAAAATAAAAAATAAAAATAAAAATAAAAATCCGTCGGAAATCCGCCAAAAAATTTAAAACATTTTCGGCAGATTTTCGGCGGATATTCTATATTTTTTAAAAAAATAATAAAAAAATAAAATCCGCCGAAAATAGTTAATTAATTATTATATTTAAATGAATTAAAAAAATAAAAAATAAAAATAAAAAACCGTCGGAAATCCGTGGGAAATGCGCCGAAACTTTTAAAACATTTTCGGCGGATATTCTATATTTTTTAAAAATAAATAAAATCCGCCGAAAATAGTTAATTAATTATTATATTTAAATGAATTAAAAATAATAAAAAATAAAAATAAAATTTATAACATTTTCGGCGGATATTCTATTGGGTTTTAACGTATCCAGGTGGGCTTTAATTGGTACAGTTGGGCTTTAACTGTTTCCGGTGGGCTTTAATGGATCCAGTTGTGCTTTAACGTACCCAGTTTGACTTTAATGGATACATTTGATCATTAAGGGATTTAGTTGGGCTTTAACTACACAGTTGGGCTTTAATGTACCTCGTTAGGCTTTAATGGATCCGGCTGAGTTTTAATGGATCGAGTTGGCTTTAACATATTCAGTTGGCTTTAACGGATCCGGTTGGGCTTTAACGTTCCTAGTTGGGCTTCAACGGATCCAGTTGGACTTTAATGTACACGGTTGGGCTTTAATTGATCCAGTATAGCTTTAATGGATACAGTTGGGCTTTAACGTATCCAGCTGGGCTTTAACGAATCCAATTGGGCTTTAATGGATCCGGTTGGGCTTTAACGGATCCGGTTGGGCTTTAACGTTTCTAGTTGGCTTCAATGGATCCAGTTTGGCTTTAGTGGGTACAGTGGGGCTTTAATTGATCCAGTATGGCTTTAATGGATACTGTTGGGCTTTAACGTATCCGGGTGGGTTTTAACGGATCAAGTTAGACTTTAATAGATCCAGTTGGGCTTTAACGTACAAAGGGATTAAAGCGTCTTTAAAAGATCCAATTCGTCTTTAAAAGATCCAATCAGTCAGTTAGTATTTAAAGGATCCAGTTAGTCTTTAAAAGATCCAATCAGTCTTTAAAGGATCCACTTGAGCTTTAATGGATACGGTTGGGCTTTAACGTTTTCCAATTGGGCTTTAACGGATCAAGTTTGGCTTTAATGGGTACAGTTGGGCTTTAACTGATCCAGTATGGCTTTAATGGATATTATTGGGCTTTAACGTATCCAGGTGGGCTTTAATTGGTACAGTTGGGCTTTAACTGTTTCCGGTGGGCTTTAACGGATATAGTTGGGTTTTAACATACCTAGTTGGGCTTTGACGTACCCTGTTGGACTTTAACAGATGCAGTTAGTATTTAAAGGATCCAGTTAGTCTTTAAAAGATCCAATCAATCTTTAAGGGATCCAGTCGAGCTTTAACGGATCCAGTCGGGCTTTAACGCACCTAGTTGGTCTTTAACGTACCCACTTGGGCTTTAACGTACCTAGTTAGGCTTTAATGGATCTAGTTGGTCTTTAACGTACACACTTGGGCTTTAACGTACCTAGTTAGACTTTAACGGATCCAGTTGGGATTTAACGTACCCAGTTGGATTTTAACCGATCCAATTGATCTTTAATGGATTCGGTTGGGCTTTAATGGATCCAATTGGGCTTTTAATGGATCTTGTTGGGCTTTAACGGATATAGTTGGGTTTTTAACGTACCCAGTTTGGCTTTAATGGATACAGTAGATCATTAAGGGATTTAGTTGGGCTTTAAAGTACCTCGTTGGGCTTTAATGGATCCGGTTGAGCTTTAATGGATCGAGTTGGCTTTAACGTATCCAGTTGGCTTTAACGGATCCGGTTGGGCTTTAACGTTCCTAGTTGAGCTTCAACGGATCCAGTTGGTCTTTAATGTACCCGGTTGGGCTTTAATTGATCCAATATGGCTTTAACGGATCAAGTTGGACTTTAATGTACCCGACTAAAACTTGTACGTTTTTACTTTTTTTTATGATTTTAAACTTTTAGCGGCTCGTCTTTTCTATCAATTCTCAAGTCCTATATTAGTCATAGTTTAGATCTGTCTACGAGACAAATCGTACAAATCTAACATTCAAGTCTTCAAAAATATTCAACATTCAAGTTGGGTTTAATGGATCAAGTTGGGTTTTTAAACGACCGCCGAATCCACTTGAGCTTTAACGGTAGTCAAACGGGTCAACCCACTTTGACTTTCCGTCGAAAATTTATTTTTATTCTATTCTTTTAAAAAAATAAATTATTCTTATTTTTTTAAATTAAAACCCGTCGAAATAATTAATTATTTAATTTTTTAAAAGAATAAAAAAAAATCCGTCGGAAATCCGCCGAAATCCGAATTTAAAATTTTTCACAATTCTTCTAAAAAAGGCGGAAATTTTAAAAAATTTGTTTTCGGCGGATTTTTCCGCCGAAAATCACGAAACCCTTATAATCTATTACACTTAAGCCGTCACAAACCCAAGACTCTCTCTCTCGTCTTCTCCTAGATCGTCTTCTACAACACTTAGGCCACAACAAAATCGTGTTCTACAAAAATCGTGTTCTCCAAGATCGTGTTCTACAAAGGTATCTCTCTCTCTCGAATCGATTTCTACAACACTTTGGTACTGTCATACACTTACAAAATCGATTTCTGAAAATCGAAATACATAAGATTTGGTATATAGAATAAAATTCGATTTCTCATAATCGATTTGGTACTGTCTCTCTCTCTCTCGTCTTCTCCAACAGGTATCTCTCTCTCGATTTGGTACTCTCTCTCTCTCTCGATTTGGTTACTTCAACAGGTATCTCTCTCTCTCTCTCGATTTTTCCATTTCGATTTATGTATTTCGATTTCTTAAAATCGATTTGGTATTGGTAGTCGATTTGGTATACTGAGAAATCGATTCGGTTTAATGAGGTTTGAATTTTTTTCCCAAATAATATACCAAATGAAATGAAATAATTTATCTTTAAAATAAAATGCAAAACAGGTTAGTTTCTGTTCAGTTCAATTTCACAGCTTGAAACATTTTCTCTGTTATAAATAAAATTAAATTTTTAAGTGAAATTTAATTTTAATACCAAATAAAAGAAAAGAAAAGAAAAAAGCTTGCAAAATAGCATTTACAAATTACAAACATGTTGGCGATTATTTTGGTTTAATGAGATTATGAGATTCATGTTTAATGTTTGATTGTGGATTTATCCATTTCTTTTATGAGATTCATGTTTAATGTTTGATTGTGAATGGTTTACTACATTATGTTTAAACATAAGTCTTTTGGTGAGATTATGAGATTCATGTGAATGGTTTACTACATTATTTTGGTTTAGTGAGATTATGAGATTCATGTTTAAACATAAGTCTTTTGGTCGTCGATCTATATATCCACTTGGGTTATATGGTTTATGTATGGTTTACTACATAGTATTTAAGAATTTGAATTTTTTTAGTTTGTTAAGAAGTGGATATTTTAGTTTGATAAGAATTGGACTTTAATGTGTTATTGATTTGTACAAGTTATAAAAATGGCAAAACATATATTTACGGTGGGTCATGCCGAATTTTTCTTAGAAATTTTAGTTAAAGATTAGGTTTCACTAAGAGATTTCATGCTCACAAACCCAACCCAGGTTTCTTCTATATGCATGGTTTGACTTCCAAAGAGTCAAACTAGTGCACTTACATCTTTTATGCGCACAAAACGAAACTTGTTTGTTCTATATGCATGGTTTGGATTTCACATAGCCTAATAGGCGCACTTTGAGCTTTCAAGCGTACAAAACCAATCCCAGGTTTCTTCTATATGCATGGTTTGACTTCCAAAACAGTTAAACTAGTGCACTTAGAGCTTTTATGCGCACAAATCCAACCTTACTTGTTCTATATGCATGGTTTGACTTCCAAACAGTCAAACTAGTGCACTTAGAGCTTTCATGCGCACAAACCCAACCCGGTTTTCTTCTATATGCATGGTTTGACTTCCAAAGAGTCAAACTAGTGCACTTGGAGCTTTTATGCTCACAAAACGAACCTTGTTTGTTCTATATGCATGGTTTGTATATGCATGGTTTGGGTTTCACATAGCCTAATAGGTGCACTTTGAGCTTTCAAGCGTACAAAACCAATCCCAGGTTTCTTCTATATGCATGGTTTGACTTCCAAAACAGTTAAACTAGTGCACTTAGAGCTTTTATGCGCACAAATCCAACCTTTCTTGTTCTATATGCATGGTTTGACTTCCAAACAGTCAAACTAGTGTACTTAGAGCTTTCATGCGCACAAACCCAACCCGGGTTTCTTCTATATGCATGGTTTGACTTCCAAAGAGTCAAACTAGTGCACTTACAGCTTTTATGCGCACAAAACGAACCTTGTTTGTTCTATATGCATGGTTTGGGTTTCACATAGCCTAATAGGCGCACTTTGAGCTTTCAAGCGTACAAATTCAATCCCATGTTTCTTCTATATGCATGGTTTGACTTCCAAACAGTCAAATTTTGAATTCCTACCTAACTATACTTTATATTTGATTTGTAGCTATGTCGACTAACACCGATAGAGGATGGATGTATAAACGAGTAAATAGGACTGGTGAAATAAATCATGTTTTCGGTGTTGAGGTTGAAAGATTTTTGGATTTTGCTATCACCAATGAGCAATCTAGGCTACCGAGTGGTGCATACGACGGGGTTGAAATAGTTATAAAATGTCCTTGTAAGAAATGTCTTCTTCTTAAGTATAAAACGCGAAAGGCGGTTCATTTAGATTTGTTAAGAAAGGGATTCATGCTTTCTTATACTCACTGGTATGCACACGGAGAAATAACACCATCAGTTCAACCACCACAACAGACAATAGTAGACGATGATTATAATGAGTTTGATGGTGTTCAACAAATGGTCATGGACCAAAATATTCCCGGTACTTCAAGTACGTAGGAGGAGCAAGAACCAAATCTACATGCACGCCATTTCTATGAGATGTTACAAGCTGCGGACCAGCCGTTGTGGGAGGGATGCCAAAGATTTTCGAAGTTAGAGGAAGCATCAAGGTTTTTGAATTGGAAGGCAGATTGTAATGTACCAGAGACAACCTACAATCGTAACATTGCTATGGTGAAAGAAATGCTACCTGACGGTGAACAATTGGTTGGAAGTTTTTACGAGACAAAGAAGATGTTGAAGCAACTCAATCTTCCAAAAGAGAAGATCCATGCTTGCAAAAAACATTGCATGTTATTCTATAAGGAATATGCCTATGATGACACTTTTCGAGTGTGTGGGGAGCCTCGTTACAAGACAACTGGCCGAAATAATAAGGTGCCTCAGTTGGTGTTGACGTATTTGCCGGTTACACAAAGATTACAACGATTGTATATGTGTAAGAAAACAGCAAAGGAGATGACTTGGCACCGTGAACATCAAACTCAGTCGGGAAAGATGGTGCATCCGAGTGATGGGGAGGCTTGGAAACATTTCGACAGGCTACATCCTGATTTTGCTCAAGAGATCGGGAATGTTCGTCTGGGCTTATGTACAGATGGTTTCAACCCCAATAACTCGAACTCAAATCCGTATTCACTGTGGCCCGTCTTTCTTACAAACTACAATCTACCGCCTTGGATGTGCATCAAGGAGTCCTATGTCCACCTCGCCTTGCTAATTCCTGGCTAGAAGAGTCCCGGACAGAACTTAGATGTATTTCTTCGACCCTTGATCGATGAGTTGAAGATGTTATTCTTCGAGGGTGTCCATACCTATGATGTTTTTCGTAGGAAAAATTTTACAATGAGGGCAGTACTGTTGTGGACGGTTAGTGACTTCCCTGCTTATGCTATGCTTTCTGGTTGGAGCACGCATGGAAGGTTAGCTTGTCCATATTGTATGGGTAATGCATGTGCGTTCCAGTTACGAAGCGGAGGGAAGTCGTGTTGGTTTGACTGTTACCGCAAGTTTCTACCACAGAGACACACGTTCAGGTGTGACAGAAATCAATTTCGTAAGGGACATACCGAAAAAGCTGATCCACCCTTGGTGCCAACCGGGCAACAAATATGGAATCAAGTGTGTAGCCTTCCTACAGTTTATGATGGAGTCCCACATGGGTCAAGACACTACAGAAAGCCTGTGGGTTTTGGGGTAACACACAATTGGGTAAAGCAGAGCATTTTCTGGGAGCTGCCGTATTGGCACATTTTGTTGATACGACACAACCTGGATGTAATGCATATTGAGAAGAATGTGTTTGATAATCTGTTTCACACGATTATGGACACACCAAAATCAAAGGACAACATTAAGGCAAGGAAAGACATAGAAGAATACTGCAATCGACCCGAGTTGCATGTGAGGGCGGAACGAAATAAAATATTTAAACTGAAAGCTTCATACACTTTAAACAAAGGGCAAGTACGAAAGGTTGGTGAATGGTTGAAGAAGATGAAATTTCCAGACGGCTATGCTTCCAACATAGGGTCGTTAGTAAACCTTGAGGATGGTAGTTTCTATGGTTTCAAGAGTCATGATTGTCACGTGTTTATGCAAAGGTTGCTCCCTATTGCAATTAAAGGGATGGTACCGACCCAAATATGGGATGCTATCACTGAGTTGTGCACATTCTTTCGTGCAATATGCTCCAAGGTGTTACACGTTGAGGACTTGATTCAATTGAAAACAAGTATAGTTGAAACGATATGCAAGTTGGAAAGAGTCTTTCCACCAGGGTTCTTTGATTCCATGGAGCACCTTGTGGTACATCTGGCACAAGAGGCACTAGTTGGGGGTCCGGTTCAATACAGATGGATGTATCAATACGAGAGACGTCTAGGGTCCTTGAAAAGGACAGTGAGAAACAGAGCAAGGATAGAAGGGTCGATTGTGGAGTCATATTTGGTGAACGAACTATCTACCTATTGCACGTTGTATTTTGAACCAACGGTAGAGATGCGGCTAAACCGCGAGCCTAAAAATTTTTCTCCCGAATGTGATTCTTCCGACCAACGCTTAAGCATATTTAAAACCCCTTATCGTCCATTATACGATAAGGCCGGAAGACATTGTCAGCTAGCAAAGGTAGATATGCACAAAGCTCACACATACATCTTGCTTAATTGTGAAGAAGTATTTCATTTCATAACCATTTTCAATGATTGGATTAAACATTCGGAGCCGTATATCGATGAAGAGGGGCTCGACAAACGTAGAGGTGACCAATTTGCTGGTTGGTTTGAGAGCTAGGTAATTATACATATGAACTTTTATTCATCATCATTTATATATACTTAATATAATATTACAAATGAAATAATGTCTTATAATATAGGTTATGACTCGGCACGACCCTTCAATTGACCACTTGAAAGTTTTGGCACAAAGACCACTACGATGGGCTTGGACACACCCGGTTTTTTTTGTAAATGGTTACAAGTTCCACACTCAAACTCACGGTAGGAATCGTACCACACATAATATTGGAGTTTGCGTGAGAGGCTCTTGTTACTCAGAGTATGATGCGGACTACTATGGATTGTTGGATGAAGTGTTAGCTATAGAATACCATGGGTATAGACTCGGTCGATGTGTTGTCCCAATATTCAAATGCACATGGTTTGATACAGTTAACGGCGTCCGAGTTCACCCCAAGCATAATCTCGTGGACGTCAAACACAGATCAAGACTTCGTTCAGACGATCCTTTTTATCCTAGCGTCACAATCTGAACAAGTCTACTATGTACCGTATCCATCAAATGAATTAAAAGATTGGTGGTCTGTGGTGAAGACAAAGCCTAGAGGGGTCTATGAGTTGGCATCATCTACACAGGAAGTACCGGCCAACGAAAATGTGGATGGGGAACAGTTTTTCCAAGAAGACAATAGAATTGTACCCATAGGGGGAAACGAATACATGGATGAACCCATCCGTCTTGTCACAGAGGGCGAAGACATCGAGGTTGCCAATGATGGTCATGACAACTGGCATGTTGACGAGAGTGATGACGAAGAGGAAGAGTTCCAAGACTCGGATAGTGACTCTGATGAAGAAGAAATTGACTCGTCTGATGAATCCTCAGATGATTAAATAGTATTTTAATCTTAGGCTTACTAAACTTTGTGTAGTTAGTGCCTTTATGTTCTAGCATATGTAATATGTTTGTGTACTTAGGGACTTTATGTGTAAAAACCGAACCTTATATGTTCTATATGCATAGTTTGAATTCTTGAATTACTGTTATATGCTTTCTAATGTTGCTTTGTAGACAATGCCACGTACGCCTAGGTCCGGACGAGGTACACCTAGCCGAGCAGGAGCCTCTAGTAGCGGCTCGGCACAACCAGACGATGGGGTGTCTGGTAATGTCTGTGGCATCTCTGTTCCGGAGCAGCTCCCGGCACAAAGGACAGCGATAGCACCTCATGATCCCAAGTCTTACGAGTAAATTTATTTCTATTAACTTGTTCATTATATTATATGCATTGCTATTTGTATGGATATTAATTCAATTCCTTATGTAGCTGGGACGTACAAGATGCGAGTCGGATGTGCACCGTGATAAAGCGAGGCTTCTTTACAGATCCATGGCTTAGTTGGTCTCACATCCCTATGTCCCAAAAAGACAGGATGTTTGAGCGTTTTCAGGTTCGGATTGTATATTTCAATTTATTATATCTTTGATAGTTTTATTTAAAACTTATTAATAACTAAACTTTTACATATAGAGCCACTATATGTGGGACTCATCGTTGGACGTCCGGATGCGAGATATCTGGGATAGAAAGTGTTTAAAACAATATAACGACAATCTAAGTGCCGCCCGGAAAAGAGCCGCCAAGATATCCACAAAAAATGGGCGTCCCTATAATGAGAACGACCCAAACCGAGATATGAACTTGTTGAAGCCATACCCTCTAGGTTGGATCTCCCAAGCTTTCTGGAACGTGATGATCGATGGATGGAACAACCTCCATTGGAAGACGGTTTCTGTGGGTGCGCGTAAGAACCGGTTTTCGGAGGTGAATGGCGACATATCCAAGCACTGCAATGGATCGATCTCGTTCGGAGAGACATTGGCTCGTTTGGTAGGACCTTAAAATGTTATAATTAACCATTGCTTGTTATTTAATATATTATAATTAACACATGTTTGTATTATTTGCCCTTTGCAGAATAGACAAAAGGGTGTGCCACCGTCGGGGTTGGAGCTCTTCGATGCGACCCACAAGACTAGACCAAATAGGCGGTCGGGTTCGGATAGCACGTCTTCATCCGGGGATTACGTGACTACGAGGTGTAGCCGGGTTGCGGTAAGTATTTAGGGCCTTTATGTATATATCTATCTAGTTTGGGTTGCCATTTGTTAGGCAAACATTAGGATTGTTTAACATAGTTGGGTATGTCCCCATTACAGTCGTTATGCTGTCGAACCCAACCTTATAGGTTCTATATGCATGGTTTGTGTTTCAAATAGCCCAATATGTGCATTTAGGGCCTTTATGCGCACAAACCCAACCTTATATGTTCTATATGCATGGTTTGGGTTTCAAATAGCCCAAAATATGCATTTAGGGCCTTTATGCGCACAACCCCAACCTTATATGTTCTATATGAATGGTTTGTGTTTCAAATAGCCCAATATGTGCATTTAGGGCCTTTATGCACACAAACCCAACCTTATATGTTCTATATGCATGGTTTGGGTTTCAAATAGCCTAAAATATACATTTAGGACCTTTATGCGTACAAGCCCAACCTTATATGTTCTATATGCATGGTTTGTGTTTCAAATAGCCCAATATGTGCATTTAGGGCCTTTATGCGCACAAACCCAACCTTATATGTTCTATATGCATGGTTTGGTTTCAAATAGCCCAAAATTTGCATTGAAGGCCTTTATGCGCACAAACCCAATCTTATATGTTCTATATGCATGGTTTGGGTTTCAAATAACCTAAAATATGCATTTAGGGCCTTTATGCGTACAAACCCAACCATATATGTTCTATATGCATGGTTTGTGTTTCAAATAGCCTAATATGTGCATTTAGGGCCTTTATGCGCACAAACCCAACCTTATATGTTCTATATGCATGGTTTGTCTTTCAAATAGCCCAAAATATGCATTTAGGGCCTTTATGCGCACAAACCCAACCTTATATGTTCTGTATGCATGGTTTGTGTTTCAAATAGACCAATATGTGCATTTAGGGCCTTTATGTATATATCTATCTAGTTTGGGTTGCCATTTGTTGGGCAAACATTAGGATTGTTTAACATAGTTGGGTATGTCCCCATTATAGTCGTTCTGTTGTCGAACCCAACCTTATATGTTCTATGTGCATTTAGGGCCTTTATGCACACAAACCCAACCTTATATGTTCTATATGCATGGTTTGTGTTTCAAATAGCCTAATATGTGCATTTAGGGCCTTTATGCGCACAAACCCAACCTTAAATGTTCTATATGCATGGTTTGTGTTTCAAATAGCCCAAAATAAGCATTTAGGGTCTTTATGCGCACAAACCCAACCTTATATGTTCTATATGAATGGTTTGTGTTTCAAATAGCCCAATATGTGCATTTAGGGCCTTTATGCGCACAAACCCAACCTTATATGTTCTATATCCATGGTTTGTGTTTCAAATAGCCCAAAATATGCATTTAGGGCCTTTATGCGCACAAACCCAACCTTATATGTTTTGTATGCATGGTTTGTGTTTCAAATAGCCCAATATGTGCATTTAGGGCCTTTATGTATATATCTATCTAGTTTGGGTTGCCATTTGTTGGGCAAACATTAGGATTGTTTAACATAGTTGGGTATGTCCCCATTACAGTCGTTATGCTGTCGAACCTAACCTTATATGTTCTATGTGCATTTAGGGCCTTTATGCACACAAACCCAACCTTATATGTTCTATATGCATGGTTTGTGTTTCAAATAGCCCAATATGTGTATTTAGGGCCTTTATGCGCACAAACCCAACCTTATATGTTCTATATGCATGGTTTGGGTTTCAAATAGCCCAAAATATGCATTTAGGGCCTTTATACGCACAAACCCAACCTTATATGTTCTGTATGCATGGTTTGTATTTCAAATAGCCCAATATGTGCATTTAGGGCCTTTATGTATATAACTATCTAGTTTGGGTTGCCATTTGTTGGGCAAACATTAGGATTGTTTAACATAGTTGATTATGTCCCCATTACAGTCGTTATGTTGTCGAACCCAACCTTATATGTTCTATGTGCATTTAGGGCCTTTATGCACACAAACCCAACCTTATATGTTCTATATGCATGATTTGTGTTTCAAATAGCCCAATATGTGCATTTAGGGCCTTTATGCGCAAAAACCCAACCTTATATGTTCTATATGCATGGTTTGGGTTTCAAATAGCCCAAAATATGCATTTAGGGCCTTTATGCGCACAAACCCAACCTTATATGTTCTATATGCATGGTTTGTGTTTCAAATATCCCAAAATATGCATTTAGGGCCTTTATGCGTACAAACCCCACCTTATATGTTCTATATGCATGGTTTGTGTTTCAAATAGCCTAATATGTGCATTTAGGGCCTTTATGCGCACAAACCCAACCTTATATGTTTTATATGCATGGTTTGTGTTTCAAATAGCCCAAAATATGCATTTAGGGCCTTTATGTGCACAAACCCAACCTTATATGTTATATATGCATGGTTTGTGTTTCAAATAGCCCAATATGTGCATTTAGGGCCTTTATGTATATATCTGTCTAGTTTGGGTTGCCATTTGTTGGGCAAACATTAGGATTGTTTAACATAGTTGGGTATGTCCCCATTACAGTCGTTATGCTGTCGAAATTGACTTGTATGTATTTTGTAAACCACAGAATGGGTATTCGACCTGTGTCACCTAGAGGTACGGCGAGGACCGCAGCCAACATCCGACTTTTGATACCGACTTGTGGCAGGAGGTTTCTGGAGGAGTGAAGAAAGGTCGTACGTTTGGGTTCGGGTACCACACAGTTCCCAACGCGATCTTGGCTGGGACATCCTCGAGTGGTGGTGCTTCTTTTTCCCGACAAATGCGTACCACATTTCATTACATGAGTTTTATCAATTTATTTTATAATTCATGTTAAACTTCTTCTAACGTCTTTTTTTATTTTATTTTTTAGGAAATTGAGGATCTAAAGACCCAACTTCAGGAGTTGAAGGAGCGGGAAGAGAGACGTGCGGTGGAGGAAGAGGCACGTCGGGCGGAGGAATTGGCACGTCAGCGGGAACGTGATGCCTAGTACGAGCATATGTGTGAATTGGTAAAGCAATTCTATTTTTCACAGTCGTCAGGGGCACCGCCACCGCCACCACCCATGTGATGATATTTGCTTAAGATTTCGCAACCCATTATGTATTTAGGAACAGTACTTTGACAATTGAACAATATATGTTATGTATTTTATGTTTTATTTATGTTAGTTGTATTTTATGGTTTTTTATAGTTTTGGCTGTTTTTACAGCTTTCAACAGGTTTTACTGTTTTTAGCAGGTTTTATAGAAAGATTTTTAATGAAAAAACAGGGTTTTCTGGTTTTCATTTTTAAGATTTTCGGCGGAATATTCCGCCGAAAACAAAATAAAAAATAAATAAATAAATATTTTCGTGCGGAATATTTCGCCGAACATCCGTCGCAAACTTTCGACGAATTTTTTAAATAAAAATAAAAAAATAAGTTAAGTTATTAATAAAAAAAATAAAATAAAAAACAATTTTCGGCGGAATATTCCGCCGAAAATCCGCCAAAACAATTAAAATTAATTTTATGGATTAAACAAATCGTTGAAAATTTAAAAAAATTCGAATTTGTTTTCGGCGGAATAATCCGCCGAAAACGATGCCGAAAACGAAGGTTTGCGGCGCCCCCGTTTCCGACCGACCAAATCCACCGAAAACCACTGTATCCGGCGGATTTGGCCGTCGAAAAAGGTCGTAAATTTTGTAGTGTATTCGAATATTGCATCCTGTTGCATCGCACGGGTACATAACTAGTAATTATATAATTATAAAAAATTAGTAATATTTATATTTATAAATATTTATTTATTTTTAAATCAAACCAAAAAGTTAAAAAAAAAACCTTTTAAAACTATATAATACAAATAAATAAAAATATATAATAAAAATAAACAAAAGAAAAAGAAAAAAGAAAAAGAAAAAACAACAAAAAGACAAAAAAACACAATCATTGCACAAATCATTTTGGTACAAATAGCAAAAAAATTGGTGCAAATAGCCTTCCCCATTTTGTTTATTGGGGAATGTATGTAGAATCCATGAGGCGGTTGGGGTTGTGGGGCGGAAGAGGAGAGTTTTATCCGGAGCGACATGGAATGGCGGATTGTGCTTACTATAATGGAACTGGGACATTTGTATATGCTAGCAAGTGCAGATATAATCACCCTCGTGATCGTAGTAGCTCGGTAATCCCTTTGATCATTTGTTTATTTCCTTATTGTTTTCCATAAAAGCTTACGTATTTTCGTTTTTAAGCGGCTAATGTTAGTGCATATGAACTTTTCCCCATTGTAAACCATGTTATTTTACACATTAATTAACCATAGAAGATGGATTAATGTTAGATATCACATGGGTTATTTGATCTGCTCTGTTGAAGGGTGGATAGAGTGAATTAGTTTCAGTCGTAGGATAGGTTCGAAAAGTCAAAACAGCAACAAGTTAAGAAATGCTCAATAGAAAATGTTAGCTACGGATCAACATCCATTCTAAAGAGAGTCAAAAGTAAAATGGTTTTTGTACCAGGTTTTCATTACTATTTCACCCATCATAAGTTCACATATTACAACCTTTACAAAGAAACCATCATGCCTCATTTGTTGCCTCACTTTATTTTCTCAATTTTTATGTAATTAGAAGTTAAGTTCCTAGAACTGAAAATTATGATGATCATTTTGTAGTAGCATGATTCTGCTTTAGAAACTTTATATCTCTACTATATTATTAAAGTTCTAAACCCGTTATTCAATTTCTTGGAAATCCAAAATTTGCGCTCCACAACTACCTCCCACGTTCCCTCACACTACGTTTCCTCTCAAGTCTCAATCACAGAGGAAATCGGCCCTGTGGATTCTCTATTTCGGCTAAGGTTTCATGGTGGTTTCTGTTACTTGTAGCTAATTTATTATGCTCGATGCTTGGTATGCAATAAGTTGGGTTTGTTCATGTTAGAAAATGAATGTGCTGAAGGTTTGAGACTTCGATATATTGATTGAGAGAATAAACGTACAATATGAAAAGTAATAATGAGAAAAGTTAACCTAAACTAGAAGATACAAGGTATTTTTACAGAGACTATATGGGCCTGGGCCTTATACAGACATTGGGCTTGGGCCTGGGCCTTATACACATATACATTAACATCCCCCCTCAAACTCAATCGGGAGAAGAATGAGCCAGATGGAGTTTGGAAACTAGATCACGAAACCGTCCTGGTAGATGAGCTTTAGTGAAAATGTCGGCCGGTTGATCAAGAGTTGAAATAGGAAGAAGCTGGATAGTCTTGCTAGTCATGTGTTGACGAACAAAGTGACAGTCAATTTCAATATGCTTCGTTCGCTCGTGAAAGACATCATTGTGAGCAATCTGAATCGCACTGTTGTTGTCACACCACAATGGAGTTGGAGACTGTTGAGGAGCCCCCATGTCAGAGAGTAGCCAGCGTAACCACACAAGTTCTTGAGTCGTGTCAGCTAGTGCTCGATACTCAGCTTCAGTACTGGATCGAGCTGTGAGAGATTGTTTCTTGCTCCGCCAAGATATGAGAGAGTCTCCAAGAAAGAAACAGTAGCCGGTAGTAGAGTGACGATCAGTCATGTCACTGTCCCAATCAGCATCAGAAAAACCTCGCAAAGTCAATGATGATGTGGATGTAAAATGAAGACCAAGAAACATGGTCCCTTTTAAATATCGAAGGATGCGCAGGACAGCAGCATAGTGATCAGAACAGGGTGCAGACATGAACTGACTGATGGTGTGAACAGCATAGGCAATGTCAGGTCGAGTCACTGTCAGGTAGACAAGTGACCCCACTAACTGTCGATATAAAGTAGGATCACGCAGAGGAGGTCCAGCATTCGGAGACAAATGAAGGTTGTGCTCAAGGGGAATGGATGCAATTTTGTTGTCAGTAATCCCAGCTTTTGACAAGAGATCTGAGGTGTATTTGGCTTGACAAAGATAAATTCCCGATTCATCTCAAAACAGGAGCTGAGAGATGTCTTGAGATTAGCTATGCCTGTAGAGTCACTGCCAGTAATAATCATATCATCCACATACAAAAGAAGTAAGATTGTGCCAGCCTAAGTGGGTTGAGTAAACAGTCCAGAATCATAGTTGCTGGGTGAGAAACCCAAAGAAGTGACTGTGGAACTGAACTTCTCAAACCAAGCTCGCGGAGCTTGCTTGAGTCCATAGAGAGTCTTCCGAAGATGACAAACATGACCTTGTGGAAGTCGAACGCCTGGAGGAGGTGTCATATAGACTTCCTCAGATAAGTCACCGTTCAAGAAGGCATTCTTAACATCCATCTGAAAGAGAGGCCATTGTTTTGTAGCTGCGATGGCTAGGAGACTGCGAACAGATGTGATTCGAGCAACAGGTGCAAATGTCTCCTCATAATCAATGTCATACTCTTGATTGAAGCCCTTCGCCACCAGGCGAGCTTTGTATCTATCAATAGAGCCATCAGATTTTGTCTTGATTTTGAACACCCATTTGGAACCAATGGGTGACTTGCCCGGTGGAAAAGGAACAGAGTCCCATGTCTGAGCTTCGTCAAGAGCCTGAAGTTCCTCATTCATAGCTTTCTGCCAATCAAGATTAGAGGAGGCTTCCTTGTAGGAAGTAGGTTCGTGATTGGATAACAGAGTAGCATAAACATGATAATCACGGAGATGAGAAGGAACTTGCCTTACCCGATCTGATCGTCTAACATTCGGAGATTGAGACGTTCCAGGAGCCAAAGACTCAGCAGGCAGCTCAGATGTTGGTTATGCGGATGGAGTAGATGATTGATGTTGATCAGGAGGTGTAGGCGGTGTAGAGGCAGGAGACTCTGAAGGAGAGGCAGAGTCAGAAGATGTTTGAACAATAGGCGGAGACGATATGATGTCAGATTGGAGTGAGTCCAATGAGACGGAAGCATCGGTAAAGAACGGAGTGGTGAAGGTAGAGGACTCACGAAACTTGGATATAGAAGAAAAAGGAACATGTTCCCAGAAGGTAACGTGACGAGATATACGAAGACGCTGGGAGATAGGATCCCAGCAGCGATAACCCTTGTGTTCAATACCATACCATATCCAAGGAAGCAGCAAAGTCTGGAGCGAGGTTCAAATTTAGTATGTTCATGAGATTGTAACTGAACAAAACAAGCACTACCCCAAACTTTTAGAAGTTCATAGGCAGGGGTGACCCCATGAAGAGTCTCATAAGGAGTCTTATTATTAAGGATGGGAGTAGGATGACGATTGATGGTATAAACTGCAGTGAAAGCAGCTTCACCCCAAAAACGTTCTGGACATTTAGCAGAAAAGAGAAGAGTGCGAACCGTATCAAGAATATGACGGTGTTTGCGTTCGGCACGACCATTTTGAGGAGATGTGCCGGAACAGGAGTACTGAGAGAGAGTCCCCTGAGATTGAAGAAATGAGAGAAGAGAGAACTCTATGTATTCCATAGCATTGTCAGCTCTAAGAATCTTTATAGATTTTGAGAATTGGGTGTGAATCATCCGAGCGAACATAATATAAATTTTAGGTAGTTCCGAACGATGTTTCATGAGATATATCCATGTGAAACATGTATGATCATCAATAAAAATAACAAAATATCGAGCACCCCCCATGGATGGGTATGGTGCTGGTCCCCATACATCAGAATGAATACGATCAAAAGAAGAAGTAGAATTAAACTCATTCGTTTCAAAAGATAAAGCATGATGTTTGCCAAGTTTGCATGATAAACAAGAAATATTGTTAGTTGATAAACAATTTCCTAACACCCCTAATTTAGCAAATTATTTTATTCTGGCTAGAGACAAGTGACCTAGCCGGGCATGCCACAAATCAAAGGAAGAAGTGCTGGAAACTGAGGCAACAAGACTTGAAGAGGGTAATGGAAGGCGAAAGTAGACCACTTCAATCATCCGTCCAACATTACGGCCGAGTCCAAGGATCTGCTTGGTCTTTGGATCCTGTACAACACAACCAGAAGAAATAAATAAAATGATCAAATTAGATTCGAGGAGCTATGCAATTGAAACTAAGCTCAAAGATAGTTTCGGAACATTTAGAACATCCGGTAATTGAATATGAGGAGTGGAGACATTTCCACTAAAAGATACCGGTAGGCCAGTGTTGTCAGCAAGCAGTGCGTACTGACGTAAAATGCTGAGGTGGTTTCTTAGAAACAAAACCATCAGTGCAGGGTGTCATATGATTGCAACACCCAGAGTCAAAAAGCCATAAGTTACCTGATGCAGCTGAGTGTGGAGAATTCATACCCATAGCACCAGACATTATCTGCTCCATGAGTTCCTGATTGCGACGCATCAGTTCCATTAGGTCAGGTGAGAAGACTGAAGAAACCTCGTTATCAGCGATAGTAGACCCAGCAACAGCGTGAGTCATGTTCTGAGGGCCAGTGTGCTTTAATTTCTTAGGGCAGTCAGACTCATAATGGCGCGGATGAGTGATGCCACACCTACGACACTTGCGAATAGGACAATCAAAGAGAAGATGAGCAGTAGAGTGGCAAAAGGCACACTCAGATGTGTTCGTTTTTCCCACAGATTTGGAATGGTTGCTGTTGGTCCATTTACCTTTGGACTTGGGATGAGACGTATAGAGAACGCTATCAGTAGCGGGGTGATATGGTCATTCATTCATAGTCATAAACCATATCACCCATTGTTCACACATACACAAACCATAATTCCATTGTGAATTGCACAAAAAAATTGGAAACATTCGTCTAAAAATGAGCAAAGCTCTACGTTTGTCTTCCGTGCAAATTCCAAAGTGTCAAAGACACCAAGAGAATGTGTGTGTAGAAATGTTCACCCAAAGAGTGATGGCAGAAAAATTGTGCCAAAAAGAAAGATGAAATGAGAATTTGGAAAAAGGCTATGCATTAAAAAAAACTACACTTATTTATAAGCCATATGCATATCGTTCATCCGTTTGTTGCATTGTCGATTCTAATCCGTCAAGGAATTGTGTGTTTAGCTTTTGGTTGATAAATTTTTTTAATCATGTTGAGGGAAGCCATGATTAGAGCCATTATTTTTTACGTCGTGAACTAATTGAATGAATAAGCAATGATGCGTATGATGGTTTGTGTGGATAGATTATCTCCCTTTTCTTTCAATTTTTTTGCTCAAAACTGTTTTTCTTTAATAAAGTTGTTCGGGACGAACAACAGTTCAAGTTTGGGGTTGTGATAGGGTAATTTTATTTACCCTATTTTTAACTCACTTTTTATAATTTTGAGCAATTTTTATTTTCCCATTGAGTCCTTTTTTATGTATTTTTAGCACTTTCTAGTAAATAATTGATTAACGTATTTTGACGTTTTTGGTTATTTTTTTTAGAAAACAGCGCAAAAATCATAATTTTTATATATGTTCTTATTGTAGGATCAATGCAACTGTCGTGGAAAGTCCTTTATTAAGATTTGAGGAAACACGAGGATGGACTTCCCCTTTTTGGAACCGATGCAACGTTGCCGTGATGATGAAGAAATTTTTTGGGCCAATGATGCTAATCGAAAACGTGGGTTGTTCCTTGCTATTGGGCTGAACCGTGATTTTTGGGCTGCTGAAATCTCTTGGGCCGAAATTTCTAATTGGGCTTTGTATTTTTATGGGAAGGCTAAAAAGCCTTTGATCACTAAAGCCCAAATTTTTTGCCTTGTTAGCCTATAAATTGATGATGATAGGAGAAAGAATTTCACAACACATTTATTTTTTTACCTACATCATTCTCTCTTCCTCTCTTTCTCTCTTTTTATCTCTCTCTTTTTCTCTCTCTCTCTTTTTCTTTTTCTTTTTAAAGTCTAGATTCAATGAATCTAGACACGTCTCTTAATCATCATTAGGAACCTCCTTTGATCCATCGTCTTTTAACCGGTTTAAAGAATTGAAACAATAGCTAATGGTTGAAAGCGTTGGTTCACGAATCTAACCGGGTTTTAGTAATATATGTCTATTTTTTATTAAAATTACGGTATTTCATAGTTATCTCTTGTTATTCTAGTATTACGATTCTCGTTGGTTCGATACAACTTGGTTTTTATTTTGGTCTAATTACGACTTTAGTTCTATTACAAACCGGAAGTCCGAATAATAAATTCTGATTCCCAACTTTTGTTGGTTCACGGTTTGTTGTAGTTTATTAAATCCATTTTATGTTTCCAATTTTATAAAAGTCAAGTGTGCATTGGTTAGTTTTCATTTACGTTATTTATTTTAACGCACTTTAATTCCCGCTAATTTAGTTTCTACAATTTTATTTTCTGTACTTTCATTTCAGTCTATTACTTTCTGTTTATTTAATTCTGCAAATTAATTTACGTCATTTATTTTCAGTCTTATATTTCAAGTAATTACATATCCTGTTTAAGGACAAGTTGTTGGCACAACACTCCTACGGTTTCTATCGTTGAGTGTTTGAAAATACCAACCGTCTCCAACCTTTAGTTAAAATTTACATTTCCGTTTTTGTTATATTTATAATCTGTACGAAGTTAAGTTGGGACTGAGACTGATCAAAAGATAAAATGGTGTATCGTATCGCATGATTGTCCGAAATTATTTAAATTAAAGTTATATTTTATGGTGGACTGCAATTAATCAATTGACAACTGGTTTATTGTAAGACGGCTCATTTGAGTTTCATGAAATATCGACTTTAAGATAACGAAGGAATGTGATCTCGTCTTCTTATCTAATTATTAATCTCATTCCAACAAAGCATCGTACCGATATTTCTGTTTAATTAACTGTTCAGTAGTGTTAATCAAAACCCCCAATCAAAAATATTGTTTTCGAATTCGCCATCTGAAATTCGCTTTTACAGACCCGACTTTCGAGGAGAACTTTTCCACGCTTCCCTGTGGGATCGATATTCGGTACTTTGTACCATTATTACTTGTTAACAGACGGCAGTAGATTAAGATGTATACTTGCGTCGAGATCTATTTTCTTGCATTTTAAAAAGGTGTAAACACGAAAGGACGCGACAAGTTTTTGGCGCCGTTGTCGGGGAAGCACGCTAAAAGTTTTTCTTTTTAAGTAAGGTTTTTAAAAGTGAGTTTTTCTTCCATCTATTTTGAAAAGAAAAAAAAAGTAGAAAAATATTTATATAAAAAAAATGCATGCCAAGATTGCCTCACGGTGAGTTTTTTCAATTTGATCCCGATATTGAATGAACATTTAGACAACGAAGAAGAATCCAAAAAGCTAATTTAGTCTTAAATTCTTCTGAAATGTCTGAACCTGAATATATGACGGATGAGGAACCAATCCCCGAGGTGAATCTAAATGGACATAATAATGATCGAGAAAATAATAATAACCGAAGTAATCGTGATAGGGAAATTCCCAATGACCGCGAAGATTTCAATGATCGCGAAGAACCAAATGAAGAGAATATAAATACTGATGATGAGAAACAAAACATTTTTCGGTTAGCAAATTCCAAGGATGGTGGTATTATGTCTTATGTTGTTCATGTTTTAACCCAATTGCATCCAAGAATTCTTAAACCAACTTTGCAAACCCATCATTTTGAATTAAAACCGATAATGTTTCAGATGTTGCAAACTAACGGCCAGTACGCTCGTTTGCCAGCTGAAGATCCTCATTCTCACCTTCGGTCTTTCATGAAAATTATAGATTGTTTTAAACTGCCTGGTGTACAAGACGATGCTCTAAAATTGAAACTTTTTCCATACTCTCTAAGAGATAGAGCAAGGTCTTGGTACAACTCGTTGCAGATTCTATAATTACATGGACCCAAATGGCAGAAAAGTTTTTGAAAAAATATTTTCCACCCACGAGGAATGCTAAGTCCAGAAATGAAATCTGCACTTTTAGACAAATGGATGATGAAGCAGTTCCTGATGCATGGGACAGGTACAAGGAGCTACTGAGAAAATGCCCTCATCATGGCATTCCGTACTGCATTCAGTTAGAGACGTTTTACAGTGGTTTAAATACTGTTGCTAAACAAATGCTCGATGCTACTGCACACGGAGCTTTCACAGCTTGTACCTACAATGAAGGATATGAAATTCTTGAAAGAATTTCAAACAACAATGGTCAATGGGCTGATCCACGTGCTTTACCTAGAAAGGCAGCAGGGGTACAAGACACAGATGCTTATGCATTGTTATCTTCACAGCTGGCTGATATGGCATCTTTAATCAAAAATCTTAATACCGTGCAAGTTAACACTGTGGCACCTACCCCTACTGTGCAGTCTATACAGTGCACCTACTGTGGAGAGGGTCATCACTTTGAACATTGTCCCGGAAATCCCGAGAGAGTCAATTATGTCAGCAGTAACAACAAGGGTGGACCTTTTTCTCAAACTTACAATCATAAGTGGAGAAACCCTCCAAATTTTTCTTGGCACAGTCCTGCCCAAAATCCACCACCACCAAAGTTGCAAGGACAACCAAACTTTCACCAACAGTCTTATCACAGACCTTAAATTAACGAACATGGGAATTTTCAGAATAATCAATCTGGTTACCAACCAAAGTCAAACCAACAGGCCGACTCATCTACTTCTTTGGAAGCAATGATGAAAGTATTCATGAACCAAACGCAGGCATCAATTAAAAATCTGGAGACCCAGGTGGGTCAAATGGCTTTGGAAATTAGGAAACGTCCTTTAGGTTCTCTCCCTAGTGATACAGAAACACCTCAGAGATATGGAAAAGAACATGTGAAAGCAGTGACATTGAGAAGTAGACAGGACTTACCAGAAAATAATCAAAAAGAACCAAAGACAGACAAAGCAGAGCCCGAAAAGAAAAACACAGTTTCAGATTCTGCTCAAGCCAGTGTAAGTATTGGGCCTGAAGACACTGTTGGGCCCATTGAAACTCCCCCCATTCCAAAGAGATCAGACTATCCAACATTGTACCCAAATGAACCCAAGGAAGTTCAAATAGTAGATGAGCACACTATTTTGGATGTGTCACAATCTAGTGACAGTCCCAAAATTCCTTGTGAAACCAGACCTGTGGAACCAGTTAAAGTTACACCATCCATTAAGGTGGACAAAATCTCACCGACTGTCCCAGCACCTACCTCTCAAAAGACTACATTTCCTACTCCGGTTCCTCTCTATATTCCTTATCCCCAGAGATTGAGGAATCAAAGGGATGAACTACAATTCAAAAAGTTTTTGGATGTTTTCAAACAGTTGCATATTAATATACCTTTGGTGGAAGCCATTGAACAAATGCCAAATTATGCAAAGTTTTTAAAAGACATTTTAAGCAAAAAGAAAAAGTTGAATGAGTATGAGACTGTAGCTCTGACAGAGGAGTGTAGTGCTATGTTGTCTAGCAAAATCCCTCCGAAGCTAAAAGATCCAGGGACTTTCACAATCCCATGTTCCATAGGAGGAAAGGAAGTAGGAAAAGCCCTATGTGACTTAGGTGCCAGCATAAACCTTATGCCTTTATCTGTTTTCAACACTTTAGGTATAGGTGAAGCTAGACCTACCACTGTTTCACTCTTGTTAGAAGATAAGTCTATAGCTTGGCCAAAAGGTAAGATTGAGGATGCCCTTGTCCAAGTTGATAAATTTATTTTCCCAGCAGACTTTATCATTTTGGATTTTGAAGTTGACAAAGACATCCCCATTATCTTAGGAATACCATTCTTGGCAACATCAAGGACTTTAATAGATGTCCAAAAGGGTGAACTCACCATGAGAGTTCAAGACCAACAAGTGACTTTCAATGTTTTGGATTCCCTTAGATATCCTGAAGAGAAGGAGGATTTCTACATTAAGTTTGATTGAATCTTGGTGTCAAGACCAAAGTTTTGGGGAGGTCTTGGGAATTGATGAGTATGATAGTGAGGAATATATAGCAGAGTTTGAGGAGTTAGAAGACATACAGGTTACCTCTGTTGTTGAAGTCTTAGGAAGTGAGGATAGGAAAACTCTTGTTCCTTCCATAGAATGTGCTCCAGACTTGGAACTGAAACAACTTCCCTCACATTTGAAATATGCCTTTTTAGGAGATCCAGGGAAGTTGCCAATCATTATTTCAGCATCTTTAGAATCTGATCAAGAGGAACAGTTGATTGCCATGTTGAAACTACACACCAAGGCCATAGGATGGACAATTGCAGATTTAAAGGACATAAGCCCTACCATTTGTCAACATAAGATCATTTTAGAAAACAAATATTTCACCTCAGTTGAGCCTCAATGAAGACTCAATCCTATGATGAAAGAAGTTGTGAAAAAGGAAATTTTGAAATGGCTTGATGCTGGTATAATCTATCCTATTGCCAGTAGTACATGTATCAGTCCAGTGCAGTGTGTATCCAAGAAGGGAGGAGTTACTGTGATAACCAATGAGAAAAATGAATTAATCCCCACTAGGATTGTATCAGGTTGGAGGATATGTATGGACTACCGGAAGCTTAACCAAGCTACCCAAAAAGACCATTTCCCATTACCCTTCATTGACCAAATGTTGGACAGACTAGCAGGGAAGGAATTTTATTGTTTTTTAGATGGTTATTCTGGTTACAATCAAATTGCCATTGCACCAGAAGATCAGGAGAAAACAACTTTTACTTGTCCTTATGGGACCTTTGCATTTAGAAGAATACCCTTTGGACTTTGTAATGTCCCTGCCACTTTCCAAAGATGTATGATGTCCATTTTTTGACATGCTTGAACAATCCATGGAAATTTTCATGGATGATTTTTCTGTTTATGGGACATCATATGACCTATGTTTACAAAACCTTGAAAAAAGTCTTAAAAGATGTGAAGAAACAGATTTGGTTTTAAACTGGGAAAAATGTCACTTTATGGTTAAAGATGGCATTGTGTTAGGGCATCTCATTTCCAATAGAGGTATTAAGGTTGATAAGGCAAAATTGGAAGTAATTGCAAAGTTGCCTGAACCAACTACTGTAAAAGGTATCAGAAGTTTTCTCGGACATGCAGGTTTTTACCGGAGGTTCATTAAAGATTTTTCCAAAATATCCAAACCTCTGTGTTCACTACTACAGCATGACCATGCATTTAATTTTGATAAGGATTGTAAGAAGGCTTTTAAAATTTTAAAAGATGCATCGGTCACTGCGCCTGTAATAGTGGCACCTGACTAGTCCTTACCTTTTGAAATAATGAGTGATGCAAGTGACTGGGCAGTGGGAGCAGTTCTAGGGCAAAGAAAGAATAAAATATTTAACTTTATTTACTATGCTAGTAAAACTCTCAATGAAGCCCAAATCAACTACACCACCACTGAAAAAGAATTATTAGCTGTGGTATTTGCTTTTGAAAAATTCAGATCATACTTGATGGGTGCCAAAGTGATTGTACATACTGATCATGCTGCCATCAAGTATCTTATTTCTAAAAAGGATGCAAAACCTAGGCTACTAAGGTGGGTCTTGTTGTTACAAGAATTTGATTTGGAAATCATTGATAGAAAGGGTGTAAATAATCAAGTGGCTGACCATTTGTCAAGATTGGAAAAACAGGAGCAGGATAAACACAGTGGTGATATTTGTGAGTCCTTTCCTGATGAAAAGATTCTGGCCATACAACATATTGCAACACCTTGGTTTGCAGATATTGTGAACTATCTGGCCTGTGAGATTATTCCCAAGGAATTCAACAAGCATCAAAGAAAGAAACTCATTTTTTATTCCAAAAAGTTTGTGGGATGATCCCTTTCTTTTTAAAATATGTCCAGACCAGGTGATAAGAAGGTGTATCCCAAAAGAAGAAGTGGCCTCTGTTTTACATCACTGCCACACAGGACCATGTGGTGGGCATTTTGGAGGAGACAGGACAGCCGCAAAAGTTTTACAGTCAGGAGTGTACTGGCCTACTCTATCCAATGATGCCTACAATTTTGCAAAAAGTTGCAACGAATGTCAGAGGAGTGGAAATATCTCTCAGAGGAATGAAATGCCCCTAAATGGAATTTTAGAAGTAGAATTATTTGACGTTTGGGGCATTGACTTTATGGGACCATTTCCACTCTCTAGCAACTGTGCATACATTCTAGTGGTTGTGGACTACGTGTCTAAATGGGTGGAAGCTATGGCTTGCCACTCTAATGATGCTAAAACAGTTGTCAAATTTTTACAAAAGCACATTTTCACCAGGTTTGGTACACCACGTACCTTAATCAGTGATGAAGGCACTCACTTCATAAATAATGTGTTGGAGGAAGTCCTAGAAAAATATAACATACAACATAGGGTGGCCACCGCTTATCACCCTCAGACTAATGGATTGGCTGAACTATCCAACAGGGAGATCAAAGGCATTTTAACTAACGTAGTCAAACCACACAGGAAAGACTGGGCCTCCAAATTGGATGATGCCTTGTGGGCCTACCGGACCGCGTACAAAACTCCTATTGGCATGTCTCCCTATAAATTAGTTTTTGGAAAAGCATGTCACCTGCCTATTGAGTTAGAGCACAGTGCTTATTGGGCGATCAAGGAACTTAACATGAGTTTAGATACAGCTGTAAACAAAAGGGCTTTACAATTGTGTGAACTAGAAGAGCATAGGAATTTTTTCCTATGAAAATGCAAAGCTTTATAAGGAAAATACCAAAAGATGGCATGACAGGAAAATTATTCCAAAAGAGCTCAGTGAGGGACAACAGGTCTACTGTTCAATTCTAGACTCAGGTTATTTCAGGGAAATTAAGCTCTAGATGGACAGGTCCGTTTCAGATTGCTAAAGTGTATCCCTATGGAGTAGTTGAGTTAGTTGATCAAGAAAGGGGTACCACATTTAAGGTGAACGGACAGAGAGTAAAACCTTTTCTTGAACCGTCAGCATTAATGCAACAACCTGTAGAGGTTGTCCATCTCCAATAATAGAAAAGGTGGTAAACGTTCTTGAGTTTGTCCAGCCTCAAGTCAGTGTATATTTTATTTCAAAAAAAAAGTTTTCAAAAAAAAAACAAAAACAAAAAAAAACAAAATAGGTGGGATTGTAGGAGCCATTCCCGATGCAGCTACTGTGGAAAACACCGGCGTCCTCTCCTACTCGCCATGAGTAGGACAGGTTCTATCACTCTTCCCTTCGCATTTACTTTTATTTTAATATCATGTCATGAGTCTGGGATTGTCGTTTAAGACAAAGTTGGATTTCTTTTTTACACATCATCATGCACACTTTATCTCACCATTCATGAAGATTAGTTTCATTTCGTTCCATAAGGGTCACAATCATTTGGAACAACTCTCATGATTTTTTATTTATCGCGAAAAAGAAGCTTGTGATTCTTTGATTCACGGATTTTTTTTCCCAGTCAATGCAACATTTACACTCGCACCACCTTTCCTCCGATCTCGACAATTGCCATTTTTCGTTCAATAGGTACATTGAACCTCTCAAAGTTTTGGGGAGGGGGTGATATGGTCATTCATTCATAGTCATAAACCATATCACCCATTGTTCACACATACACAAACCATAATTCCATTGTGAATTGCACAAAAAAAATGGAAACATTCGTCTAAAAATGAGCAAAGCTCTACGTTTGTCTTCCGTGCAAATTCCAAAGTGTCAAAGACACCAAGAGAATGTGTGTGTAGAAATGTTCACCCAAAGAGTGATGGCAGAAAAATTGTGCCAAAAAGAAAGATGAAATGAGAATTTGGAAAAAGGCTATGCATTAAAAAAAATTACACTTATTTATAAGCCATATGCATATCGTTCATCCGTTTGTTGCATTGTCGATCCTAATCCGTCAAGGAATTGTGTGTTTAGCTTTTGGTTGATAAATTTTTTTAATCATGTTGAGGGAAGCCATGATTAGGGCCATTATTTTTTACGTCGTGAACTAATTGAATGAATAAGCGATGATGCGTATGATGGTTTGTGTGGATAGATTATCTCCCTTTTCTTTCAAATTTTTTGCTCAAAACTGTTTTTCTTTAATAAAGTTGTTCGGGACGAACAACAGTTCAAGTTTGGGGTTGTGATAGGGTAATTTTATTTACCCTATTTTTAACTCACTTTTTATAATTTTGAGCAATTTTTATTTTCCCATTGAGTCCTTTTTTATGTATTTTTAGCACTTTCTAGTAAATAATTGATTAACGTATTTTGACGTTTTTGGTTATTTTTTTTAGAAAACAGCGCAAAAATCATAATTTTTATATATGTTCTTATTGTAGGATCAATGCAACTGTCGTGGAAAGTCCTTTATTAAGATTTGAGCAAACACGAGGATGGACTTCCCCTTTTTGGAACCGATGCAACGTTGCCGTGATGATGAAGAAATTTTTTGGGCCAATGATGCTAATCGAAAACGTGGGTTGTTCCTTGCTATTGGGCTGAACCGTGATTTTTGGGCTGCTGAAATCTCTTGGGCCGAAATTTCTAATTGGACTTTGTATTTTTTTTGGGAAGGCTAAAAAGCCTTTGATCACTAAAGCCCAAAATTTTTGTCTTGTTAGCCTATAAATTGATGATGATAGGAGAAAGAATTTCACAACACATTTATTTTTTTACCTACATCATTCTCTCTTCCTCTCTTTTTCTCTCTCTCTCTTTTTCTTTTTCTTTTTAAAGTCTAGACTCAATGAATCTAGACATGTCTCTTAATAATCATTAGGAACCTCCTTTGATCCATCGTCTTTGTAACCGGTTTAAGGAATTGAGACAATAGCTAACAGTTGAAAGCGTTGGTTCACGAATCTAACTGGGTTTTAGCAATATATGTCTATTTTTAATTAAAATTACGGTATTTCATAGTTATCTCTTGTTATTCTAGTATTACGATTCTCGTTGGTTCGATACAACTTGGTTTTTATTTTGGTCTCATTACGACTTTAGTTCTATTACAAACCGAAAGTCCGAATAATAAATTCTGATTCCCAACTTTTGTTCGTTCACGGTTTGTTGTAGTTTATTAAATCCGTTTTATGTTTCCAATTTTATAAAAATCAAGTGTGCATTGGTTAGTTTTCTTTTACGTTATTTATTTTAACGCACTTTAATTCCCGCTAATTTAGTTTCTACAATTTTATTTTCTGTACTTTCATTTCAGTCTATTACTTTCTGTTCATTTAATTCTGCAAATTAATTTACGTCATTTATTTTCAGTCTTATATTTCAAGTAATTACATATCCTGTTTAAGGACACGTTGTTGGCACAACACTCCTACGGTTTCTATCGTTGAGTGTTTGAAAATACCAACCGTCTCCAACCTTTAGTTAAAATTTACATTTCCGTTTTTGTTATATTTATAATCTGTACGAAGTTAAGTTGGGACTGAGACTGATCAAAAGATAAAATGGTGTATCGTATCGCATGATTGTCCGAAATTATTTAAATTAAAGTTATACTTTATGGTGGACTGCAATTAATCAATTGACAATTGGTTTATTGTAAGACGGCTCATTTGAGTTTCATGAAATATCGACTTTAAGATAACGAATGAATGTGATCTCGTATTCTTATCTAATTATTAATCTCATTCCAACAAAGCATCGTACCGATATTTCTGTTTAATTAACTGTTCAGTAGTGTTAATCAAAACCCCCAATCAAAAATATTGTTTTCGAATTCGCCATATGAAATTCGCTTTTACAGACTTGACTTTCGAGGAAAACTTTTCCACGCTTCCATGTGGGATCGATATTCGGTACTTTGTACCATTATTACTTGTTAACAGACGGCAGTAGATTAAGATGTATACTTGTGTCGAGATCTATTTTCTTGCATTTTAAAAAGGTGTGAACACGAAAGACCGCAACAATGTGTGACCGGTATTAAGTGACCGGTGTCGTCTACCGGTATTGAAAAGGACCGGTATGCGATATCGACCGATATGGATTTTACGACTGGAGTTCTTCCGGTCTGCGGCTAGTGTTTCGATAGTCGATCCAAAAAAAAATTGTCGATTCAAAGATGGGGAAACAGAGAGGACGTACCCGTGTGTTCAAGGGCGGCGACGGCGAGAGTTTATGATGAGAAGGTGATGAGAGACAGAGGGGGCGGCGGCGGCGAGGGTCGACTGTTGTTCGGATGAACAGTGACGATGAACAGTAACAAACGATGAAAAGTGAAATCGATGAATAAACCTACAGCTCTGATACCATGTTAGAAGATGAACGTGCTGAAGGTTTGAGACTTCGATATATTGATTGAGAGAATAAACGTACAATACGAAAAGTAATAATGAGAAAAGTTAACATAAACTAGAAGATACAAGATATTTATACAGAGACTATATGGGTCTGGGCCTTATACAGACATTAGGCTTGGGCCTTATACATATATACATTAACAGTTCAATTCAATTTCTTTTTCCATCTCTCTCTTTCTCTCTTCTTAAAAACTTTGGAGGTGGATTATCTATTGTGCACACCTATATATAAAATTACCTAATTCAGATATTGCATTGGAGCGGGAGACTGATGGTGATCTTATACTTGGTGACATGGGTGGGTCAGGTTAAAGAAGTTCAGAGTAATTTGATCTATATCATTTTCTTGAGTAAAACGATTACAAGTAGCAGCCTTAAATAGGCAAAACAGACAAGGAAAAACACAAAAATCAAGGAGCTAATTAGGATACAAACAAGGAAAAACAATATCCTAGGAACTAATTATGGACAACCATAAATGGGATTGGTAAAACAGGAGAGTAAATCAAGCAATTCAATACTCCCCCTCAAGGTGGAGCATGAAGATTTCGCATGCCCAGCTTGACAAGTAAGAACTCGAGTTGTTTTGTTCCCAGTGCCTTGGTGAGAAAAAGTCGGCAATCTGCATTTTAGTATCAACATGAAATGGTTCAATTTCTTGTGACTCGACGCGTTCCTTGACAAAGTAACAATCCATCTCGACGTGTTTTGTCCGTTCATGAAAAACGGGATTGTTTGTGATGTGTCGGGTGCTTGGTTGTCACAGTGCAAAGCTGTAGGTCCATTTTGTTCTGCTTCAAGGTTTTTTAGGAGCCATCACATCCATAGGATTTCACTAGTGGTAGTTGCCATAGCCTGGTATTCTGCTTCGGCTGAAGATCGGGAAACAACTGATTGTTTCTTGGATTTCCAAGAGACAGGAGCTCCCCCCAAGAGTAAGAGATATCCAGTTCGAGACCTTCTTGTGGTGGGACACCCTAACCAATCGGCATCGCAATATGCGACTAAATTTGTTCCCCCATCTTTAGGAAAGAAAATGCCTTGTCCCAGTGTGGCCTTTAGGTATCGAAGGATTCTCATAACAGCATCCCAATGTCCTTGTCTTGGGTCAAAGACAAATTGACTCAAGATATTTACCGAGTAAGCGAGATTCGGTCTAGTAGCTTGAAGATATAGTAGCCTCCCAATGAGCCTTATGTATTTTCTTGCATCCACACGAGTGTCTCCATTATCCTTTTCAAAACTTTGATTCGGCTCCATAGGAAAAGAGCACGGTCTACACCCTAGCATTCCACACTATCTTCCAAAATGTCAAGGGTGTATTTTCTTTGACTTAGGACCAACCCGTCCTTTGTTCGCGCAGCTTCAATCCCAAGAAAATACTTTAGAGGACCAATATCCTTGATACTAAATTTTTTATCAAGATGGTCTTTTGTTTCTTGTATTTTGTCTTGGTCGTTCCCCACTATTATGACATCGTCGATGTATATGAGAGCAGCAACAAATACATCTCCTCTTCTGTAGATGAAAAGCGAGTGATCTGCATAAGACTGCTTGAATCTGAGATCGAGAAGAGCCGATGTAAACTTTTGGTACCAGTTTCTCGAGGCCTGCTTTAAACCGTATAGCGACTTCCTCAACCTACATACTTTCGTTCCTCCCCCTTTGTCATAACCGTGTGGAATTCGCATATATATCTCCTCGTTCAAGTCGCCATGCAAGAATGCATTATTCACATCTAGTTGGTGAATAATCCATTCCTTTTTTATAGCGATAGCGAGTAGGCATCTAACCGTGACCAATTTGGCCACCGGTGCAAACGTGTCGTGGTAGTCAACACCTTCCATTTGCGTGTAGCCCTTGGCAATGAGCCTTGCCTTGTATCTTTCTATTTCACCATTCGGTCTATACTTTATTTTATAGACCCACTTTGAATCTATCGGTCGTTTCCCATCTGGTAAGTCTTCTATGGTCCAGGTTCCACTTTCTTCCAGCGCCTTTATCTCCTTTTGCATGGCATCTCTCCACTCTTGATTCTGCACAGCTTGTTCAAAATCTTTTGGCTCATCATTGGAAGTGATGGCAGTTAAAAAATCCTTGTGTGAATTGGAGAATTTATCATAGGAAACAAAGTTAGCAATGGGATGTACCGTTGAGGATTGTTGATCGGAGTTGGGCTGTGCATGGTCTATAGACGGGGGAAGTCGAACTTCATAATCGTTGAGATGTGCAGGTCTTGTCTTGCTTCGTTTCTCTCTGATTGGTGCATCATTTTGGGAATCGATGCCTTCATTTTCATTTTGAATTGAGTCTCCTGGCCCATCATTTGGTCCGGTCCCTTCCAAGGAATGTCGGCTGGTAAAAACCATCTCATCTACCTCCATTTGCTCAAGGTTGCCGAGATGGTTGGTTAAGCCATTTGGGCCCAAATCTTCGTCCTTGCCCCGCTCTTCATTTACTTCAGTGGCCCTGCTGATCTCGGCATCATCATCATCATCATCATCATCATCGAGACACCCTTCTTTAGGTGGACATCTGAAAATGTCCTCTTCATGCTTGCTTTCTTTATTTCTATAAGGAACACTTTTTTCCGCAAAGACTACGTCTCTGGATATGATTATCTTGTCATGATTCGGATCATAGACTTTATACTCCTTTGTACCGCTAGGATAGCCTATGAAAATTCCCGGCCTTCCTTTTATCTCAAATTTGTCACCCTTGGTTTCGGTACTTCGATAATAAGCCATGCAACCGAGGACTCTCATGTGATCGTAACTTGGTTTCTCGCCATACAACAACTCGTATGGGGTCTTATTTTCTATAACTTTGGAGGGCAGCCTATTAATGATGTAAGTTGCGGTTAGGATGCACTCACCCCAAAATCTTATTGGAAGATTGGCTTCAATTTTGAGCGCTCGAGTCGTTTCAAGCAAATGCCTATGTTTCCGTTCCACAACTCCATTTTTTTGTGGAGTGTGTGGACACGTGGTTTCCAAGACAATTCCTTGTTCGGCATAAAAATTCAACATTTTATTAGAAGTGAATTCCCCACCGTTGTCGCACCTTATTCTTTTAATGTTTCTTTCAAATTGGGTTTTGATCAACTTATGAAAATCAATCAAACATGTGTTGGCTTCATACTTGTGCTTGAGGAAGAAAACCCAAACAACCCTACTATAATCGTCAACTATTGTTAAAAAATAAGTTGCCTTTGAAAAAGTGGGCGTTCGATATTTCCCCAAATATCGCAATGCAATAATTCAAAGCAAGTACTCGTTTTTGTGGTGCTAATAGGAAAGGGTTTTCTTGTCATTTTAGACTTAATACATGAATCACAAACATCACCATTGTTTTTGAAAGAAAAATTGCTAAGAAAGCTTATTTTAGATAGTTTTTCATCACCGGCATGCCCAAGTCTTTTGTGCCACATATCGCCTGTCACCATCATTGCCTTTCTTTCACCTCCAAACATCCCCATTTGATATAGACCATCTTTGCACTTACCCGCTCCAATCAACCTCCTCGAACGCAAACCCTGCATAACAAAGAATTCGGGGAAAAAGGTTATAGCACAGTTTAAATCCTTTGAAAGCTTGCTAACAGACAAGAGGTTATAATTAAATTTTGGAACGTGCAAAACTCCTTGCACTCTTATTCCGTTTGGCAGCTTGTGATTTCCCCTTCCTTCAACTGGCACGACTTCCCCATTCGGGATGGTAACGGGTATCTCATTGATTGAGTCGGTCCTTCCTTCAAGGATGTCGGTTCTGTGTGTTATGTGTTCTGTACACCCTGAGTCGACAATCCATTTATCATTACGATTAGGTTTACCTGCCATGTTGGCCGACCGTGGTACATCACATTTTGTCGCCTCATTCTCCGGAGCAAAGTGCTTCAGAAACTGCTCGTATTGCTCTTTCGTCAGGTTTGTGACAGGATTGTTATCGACTTCCGCACATGCTGCCTTCGGCCTTTCCTTCTCCCGTTTGTTCTTGCCCGGCCACCACTCCGGATAGCCAATTCGTTTGAAGCAACCATCCCGTGTGTGTCCATCTCTATTACAAAAATCACAGTGACCCGTGGGTTTCTCACCTCTCTGCACGGTTTTGTTGGAGCCGACAATTCGTTTTACGGATGCTTGAAATGCCGCAGCTTCATTGACAGTTCTTTTCCCACTGGTTATAGATCTTTGCTGCTCGTCCTCGGCGACCAAATGATAGGCATTTCCCAGTGACGGGGTTGGTTTCATGGCAAGTCACGGTGTTGGTTTCATGGCAAGTATTTGAGTCCTGATGACGGAGAACTCGCTATCCAAGCCCATTAGAAACTCGTAAAGTTGTTCCTTTTCACGAAGTTCCTTAAGTGATTTCTCGATACCACAGGTACAACCATTACACATACATTTTGGGGTGGGAAGAAAAGATTGCATTTAATCCCACAGCCCGCGAAAGTTTTGTGTAATAAGTCGATACCGTCATACCGTCTTGTCTTGTGCTTGAGATAGATTGTTTAAGTTCATATGCACGGGGTGCACTTTCCTTGCCAAACCTCTCTTGGAGGTCCGACCAGATTTCCGCAGCAGAGTTGGCGTATTTCACGCTTCCTCGAATCTCCTTGTCCATGGCCGTAGTGAGTCACCCTTTGATCATTGCATCACATCGCATCCAGGACATGTAATTGGCATCGGGTTTTTTTTGGTTTCTCGATGGTTCTGTCGATGAATACTATCTTGATCTTAGCAAACAAGAAATTTTCCATCTCTTGAACCCAATCAAGATAGTTGTTGTCAGTTAATGCATCATTAACGTGCATTTGTCTTGGGTAATCGGACGGGTGAAGATAATAAGGGGAGTTATGATCAAGAGCGCTCCCATCGCCTTTCGGATTATTTTTGTTTGTGTCACCGTCGGCCATGGAGACCTCGGGTTTTTGGCGACTAGGGTTAGGTAGTATGAATCGAGCGTGATAAACACTGCTCTGATACCATAAAGAAGTTCAGAGTAATTTGATCTGTATCATTTTCTTGAGTAAAACGGCAAAACAGACAAGGAAAAACACAAAAATCAAGGAGCTAATTAGGATACAAACAAGGAAAAACAATATCCTAGGAACTAATTATGGACAGCCATAAATGGGATTGGTAAAACAGGAGAGTAAATCAAGCAATTCAATACAGGTAGCCATCATATTCCTTATCCTTATAATTCATTTTGTGAGATATAAATATGGTGTTAACCACACATACAGTTACATCTCAATCCTCTTTATCTATAAAAAAAAAATCTTGATTTTTTTTCTTCGTAGTTGTTGACATTGACAACTCTTTCTTATGTTATGATTACATCTACATCCATTTTTGTTACCAGACTAGAATGAGTTGTGCCGCTTTACTTACTTGTACCATGATGCATGGATAGTTGTAAGTTGTAACACACTATAATACTATTATTAACATAAAGAAACTCTTTAAAGGTTGTATTTTAGCTCTTCTTGTCCTCCTAATGTTGTGACAAATCACTTTATGGTGTGCATTTGTAGGAGTTTCTTTTTTATAAATTTCAAGTTTCTAGCTTTTAACATAACACTTTCTCCCACTATAATATCTATATGCTTCTTTTTTCTTTTTCTTTTTTGGTAATTTGCAAGTCTCAAACCCACTTTTTGTTATAGCTCAATTGGTGAAATCTTTAGTTTCATCAGTTCAAGTTCTCTCACATCAAATGGTTTTTTCACTTCGGTTCTATGAGATTAAGGGACGGTTTACCAAACGCATGGGAAAGTCACCACTCCAATTTATCTTATGGGGTAACATTCTCGGCCATCAAAATGGACTGATGGTAAGCGTTTATAACATGGTAAGCACTTACCGGGTAAGAGTTATCATTCTCACTTACAGGGAAAGACTCTCGATCCTTGTCTCCCTCTTCCTGGGTAAAATTTTTGGTCCTTGTTATGTTCCATCCGGTAAGGTAATTGAACTTGTGAGCGCTTACCAAAATAAGTGTTTAGTAAATGACTCCTAAGTCAAAGAACAAACTTTACCGAAGGGTTTTGTTGACAGTTAACTTCGTTTCTGTGAGATTAAGGCCTTGTTTGTTTTTTCATTTTAAGCTCTTAATCACCACTTATGTTTGATTCAGTCAGATGTTTTATAATTCAGACCATTTGTTTTTCTGTTATTTCAGAACCTATCTCTTAATACTTCCGATAGTGGTAAAGAAGACTACATTCATGTGAGAGCCAAAAGAGACCAGCAGTCACAACCTTGCCAAAAGGGTAAAACTTCCCATCTCTATCTCTTTCTTTCTCCTTTTTTAATAAATAAAAAAGTATTCTTTTATCTTTTTGAATGATCATGGTCATAGTCATAGAGCTTGCTTAATTGCTTTATTTAGGTTAGAAGAGAGAGGATCACAAGAGAAATGAGTTTTAGAGAAGAACCTTGGACTATGTCAATATTGGTGTTTCCTATCACAACAGAGTCCACTCCACATTTGATGTTGTAACGTGGCAGGAGTTTGTCTCTGTACACACACCCACACAACCGTCGTCTATCTTGCTAGCGCCACACATGGGCTCATCAAGAACGATTTTCGAGGACTTGTATTACAACTCCTTGGGTTATTGCCGGTGGTGGATTGCGGTAGGTCAAAATGCTAAGGGAACTTCATTGATCAATGATCATCACGAGAATACACTTTGTTTTTTGTCTATTTCCTTAAACTTTTGTCATTACAGAATTTACGTTCTGAAACATTAAAAATGCATTACACCTGTTCTGAAACATCGCGTGTCTTCTAATCGAGCATAACTCGTTGGACTATGGCAATATTGGTGTTTCCTATCACAATAGATTCCACTCCACATTTGATGTTGTAACGTGGCAGGAGTTTGTCTCTGTACACACACCCACACAACCGTCGTCTATCTTGCTAGCGCCACACATGGGCTCATCAAGAACGATTTTCGAGGACTTGTATTACAACTCCTTGGGTTATTGCCGGTGGTGGATTGCGGTAGGTCAAAATGCTAAGGGAACTTCATTGATCAATGATCATCACGAGAATACACTTTGTTTTTTGTCTATTTCCTTAAACTTTTGTCATTACAGAATTTATGTTCTGAAACATTAAAAATGCATTACACCTTACTGGATCCCTGGATGATGTATATTGTTGTAAGGGGCTATTTGGTTGATTTTCCATTAAGTCCTGTGTGGATTAATTTGTCTATGTAGTTTGAGAAGGTTTTTGTTTGGAAGGGTTTTTTCATATATGGAAGGAGCATGTTTTATGATTGGGAGGGGCAGGTTTAGAAAAAAAACTTAGCTTTCTACATAAGGCTCCCCCTAGAAACTTGCTGAATAAGTCACTTTCTATATTATTAAGCCACGACCAAACAGTCAGGTATAGTTGACCGAATGAGTTGCGAGTCCCATTAAGCTTAGTAAGCTGCTAACAAACAGACCCTAAGTGAGGTTATATATAGTCCTTGGTGCGAGTATGAGATATGGCTCTGTTTCTAAACTTTTTATGTTGTGGGATGGCTAGTGCCTAGTAGTAGCGCATCTAATCCTGGTTTTACTTCCTTAGGTTCACAAGCAAAAGATATGAATTCTAAATCCTCATTTCGAGTTCAATCTACTTCGGAGGAAGTTAATCTAGATTTGCAGGCAACTGTCAAAGCTCCAACAAAGAAAGTCATCGTACGTTCTCTGTTGTGTGGTTCACATCTTTGTTTCTTGGAACATCATCATCACTTGTTTACATCCCATAACGGAATTCAAATATTTGATGACTAATGCCTTATTTCTGTTTTGGTGTTGGACGTTTTTATCTTTCTAGTGAGATCATCTACATCACAAAATAGTAAACAAAACAATGCAAATGGATAGTTGCTAATACACTTGTAGAATCGGCCATATATTAACTGAATGCTAAGATATAACTGTTGAATATTCTTTTTCTGCCAACAGGAGGTTCCTGTATGTTGAGAAATTGAACCATATATCTGCTAATGTATTTCCCAATTTCCCACTTTTAGTGACTATAATATTTATTTATATGAACAACACAAAAAATAGAAAAAACAAGTTCAGTAACTATGAATTGCCTCTACTTGCCACTGCTAGAGACTGGTCTTCATTGCAATCTATGGTTGTACTCACCTTTGTCTGGTACCATTTTGTGTATATTAATTATTGTGCTTGACGCTGGAAATGCATTATTTTTCTTTAAGAAAGTTCTTCCTCATCCCAAATCTCGTTCACCTACGATCTGCTGCCGACATCCTCATCGCGGCCAACGATCAACCGCCGATCTCATCTTCCTCGCCGACGATCAGGTCTCGACTCCATCTCCAAACACCCAAACCAATCGATTTTGCATTTTTGTAAGATCTCCTCTCATTTTGTTCGTTCTCGATTTCTCTCAATCTCTCTCGATTTTGTAGTTTTGTTACCTGTGGTTTACGATTGTGATTCCCATTTGTTCTCCAAGAGAAATCGACCACTAGTCTTCCATCAAATCTTCAGGTGCATCTCTTATCAATTGCATCTCTCATAATTTCATCCACCAAATCTGCTTATTGTTTGCATCCTCATCGATTGCATCTGTTCACTGTTTGCATCTATCACAATTCATCCATTCAATCTGTTCATATCGATTTCTTAATCAATTCATCCATAGATTTCTTAATCAGTGCATCTGTTCATCCGAATTCTTAATCAACCAATTTTATTGCTTTGTTTGATCATCTAGTTGTTTTTATTCATGCTTATGATTTTATTAGTTAAAGGTTTTAATCTCTTTAGTTCCTGATTTTGGTATACTCGGATAAAGGTTTTGATTCCTGTTTCTGATTACCACACATAAATTTTTTAGGTTATTATGCAATTTAACATTTTTTAATGTAATTACTACTTAAATTTCTTAACTTTGTTACAAGGGATGAGTTTCCCAAACTCAAAACCACTAGTTCAAGATAGAACTAATGCTAAGAGGGTATCATTGATAATTAAGTCAAATATAGATATCAAATATAGATAAAGACATGATAACCACTCACAAAAATTGTTTATGATATAATAGATATATGGCATTAAACATTGTTAAGCAATCATAATACACTCCCCTCTCTGTGTTTTGTAAGTTTGGAAAACCCAACTCCCCTCATGAGAGGTAGAATACATTAGAAGTTCCTGCACAAATTTTAAATAGCGGTCTCCTAAATTGTGCATTCAAACATGAAGAATGAATGTGAGAACCTCCCAAAGTGTATGTCTAAACGCAATTGCTGACCAAATATTGTGCACCGACTCCTCATGTTCTGCAACCTCATCTACACACTCCCAAAGTGCATGTCTTAAAAGCAGAATTTGGTCCTGATGGTTCACAACCTCATCCATGCTCGCACACACAAGTAAAATGTTTGTGAGGCCTGATATGTGTAGCATGCTTTCCTGTTCACTGAACCCCTTGGTGTAATTCATAATGCTATATGCATAATGACCATTATTTGCCTTCCTAATGGTAGTTTTGGGAGTTTCTTGCTTATCTAGCTACAACCTCCTTGCTTTGTCATCTATATGGAAAACCATCATTTAACAGTCCAGTATTTGTAGTCTTGTTAACATCAAAGATATGGCAGTTCCTTTTTATATTCTTCTACCTGCTAGGATTATCTTCAATTTGAGGTGTACAACACATTTGCACCAGCTACTAGCTTTCTAAAGTCACTTTTGTATTGTTCTTTTAACCATCCATTGTATCTACTTACTCCTTACTGTTTCCGCCCTTGAATTCTATTTGCTTTTCTTTGATAGATCTTTAGCTTTGAAAATTTTAATCTGCCAACTGGCCAAGGCTGATTTGTTTCATACTGGTACGATACTGAGGACAAATGTGCTTGATAGAACCGAGCTCAGAATTTGATGAATATAACTTAGATAACTGAACTAACATAACTTTGAAGGCTAAAATCAGAATTCTGATTAAACATACCCACAACTCTAAAGCTGTCTAGAGTTGTGGGTATGTTTAATCAGAATTCTGATTTTAGCCTTCAAAGTTATGTTAGTTCAGTTATCTAAGCTATATTCATGAATTTTGAGCTCAGTTCTGTGTAATTGTTAGCTCAAATGGGGAAGATCAATTTCATGGTGCCTCCGCCAAATAGAAAAGTTCTTTATATGCCTCCATCTTTCAAAACTCTTTTCAACAAAAAGGCAGTTCAAATCTAGACTTGTTTCTACTTGGTTTCTTTCTGCTTTTGGTAGTCTTCCTCTTGCACTGTTCAAACTTTTTTATGGAATATGAATTGGATAGCTGAATTTATCTTGCTAAGCCATTCCTTTTTTCTGCTTCCGTTCAACAATCAAAATGTATACTAGTTCGTGGTGCAGGTTTTACACTCTGATGGTCCTTTCTACGACATTATTTGAGAAACCTGCATTTAGGAATCTCATATGCAATGGGCTTGTGCTGGCTGAGGATGGTAAAAAGATGAGTAAAAGGTTGAAGAACTACCCTTCTCCTATGGAAGTCATAGATGATTATGGGGTTGTGAGTGCTTAAAATATCCTCTGGGGCAAGTTGAACAAACATATAATCGTTGTCTTCCTTTGGCAGAATTTATGATATAGATGTTGGTTATTTTTATCTTTCCAAAATTTTGATCTGACTATTGTCATCGATATGATTACAGGATGCACTGCGTTATACATTATAAATTCTCCAATAGTTCGTGCAGAACCTTTACGTTTCAAAAAGGATGGTGTCTATGGTGTTGTGAGTAATCCTTATTATAATTAATCATAAGCACTCAGTAGCTGTGCTTGAATTTTACTTCTCTGGTTTAAACTATTAGCCACATTTTGACTTCTGGAAAATTTGATCACATTCATAATTGATATGAATTTGCTGATAACGACATTTTTAATTTGAATTTCAGTCAGCAAAGTAGTTTTGGCACCAAACACATTTTTAAATGGGATTTCCAATTTTGTTTCTTTAAATGGCAAATGGGGTTCTAATTATGGGAAAAAGGAGGAGGGGGTATACCATTTTCTATAACATCTCTCCAAAAATTCCATCTTTTCTATTTTCTGCTAATCTAAAAGTTGATTTTGTATGCAGGTCAAAGATGTTTTTTTACCATGGTATAATGCATATAGGTTCCTTGTCCAAAACGCAAAGAGACTTGAGGTGGAAGGCCTTGCACCGTTTGTTCCGCTAGATCAAGCCACCCTTCGTAACTCACCTAATGTGCTTGATCAGTGGATCAACTCAGCCACTCAGAGTCTGGTTCATTTTGTTCGTCAAGAAATGGATGCTTATCGACTCTATACGGTAAGTTGTTTATCTGTTTGTATATACAACACACATATAAGTATTGTGCATACATCATATATACACATAATATATATATATATATGTGTGTGTGTGTGTGTGTGTGTGTGTGTGTGTGCGTGTGTGTGTACATTCATAAACACATCTATGCATTTCAATATATATGTATATAGATGTAGGGTCAAGTTCAAGGGAAAACCTTAAGAAAACGGAAAACTGAGGAACACCCTTGTAGCCTTTCATCAGGACGGTATGCACTTGTGCCAAGTATAACTTAGGGGAAAGGGTATGAAACACCCTTGTAGCCTTTCATCTGGACGGTATGCACTTGATGGCCAGCTGCCTCAGTTGCTACTGTTCTTAGGGGAAAGGGTCGGTGTGTTTATTTAGTTTAGCTTTATCATCAATTCAACTATATAGCAGAGTATTTGACATCTAGGATAAACATGAATTAATGACAAACAGTAAGTTTAGCTATATTGTTATCAAGATGCTGTTATGTGAATTTATTAAGATGCTGCTAAATTTTTGATGTGATTTTGATATCACTTCACTGCTACTAATATGCTGGAATATTTATATGATTATATTGAAAAGATGTTGCTAAATTTTTTATTTGATTTTGATATTTGCTTCACTGCTATTAAGATATTGTTATGTGATTTCATTAATATGTTGCTAAATCTTTAATGTGATTTTGATCGTTACTTCATTGTTATTAGTATGTTAAGTATTTGTTGTTATGTTATAATCTTTGTCATTATCAGGTAGGTTTGGGACTAATTTTGGAGGAAACAACTCAATAAGTTTATCTTCCCCCTTTCTCTTTAACTGCTGCCTTAACAAACAGTAAGTTTAGCTTTATCATCAATTCAACTATATGAAAAGAATGCGTCGATGGGAACCCTAGGATCAATCAGGTAAAAATAAAGGACAAGGTGTCACGTGTTGACTTCTTGGGTATCGTTTAATAGGGTAGAATATAATCAACTCAGAAATTGCCAAGGGATTAGTCTAGGCATAGCCTATGACACCCTTTCAAAAAAAAGGTCAATGTGCTGCAGCCCAGAAGGCAACTCTTAGTCAGAGGAGTAACTTTATCGGACATCACTGGAATGTGAACTTTCAACAAGCAAACATATATAGAACACATTTAGATACCAAACAGCAAACATATACAACACATTTAGGAAGCTCCGAGTGGCAAAAAGGTAAGGTTTCTGTCAAAATCCTCTCAACTGGGGACAGTACGAAGTTAACGTTGATGAATTAGAGTGACACCGAATTTCCTACTACATATATGATTCTGATTCTTAGCATCATTTCATTTCTGTAGTTATTTTTTGTAATTATTTATCCATTGAGCACAAGTGAAGTCAAATCTTGTGTTGTTAAGAGTTTATATGAGTTCAAATTTTTAGCCAAAGAAGTGGTTTGTTAGTTTTATCCTATAAACTTGTTTCTTGTCCTTTGCTTACTTGATTGGTGTTATAACCTGTATGGCTTGTTGAACCACCTACTTGGAAAGATTCTATTGGGAGTTAAGACTGCAAAATCAATTCTTAATTCCTATATGTTTTTGTTTTTGTGTTTGTGTTTAATTTCTATATGTTTTGGGGTCACATTGTTTCCTTCCCTTTCCTTCATAAAAAAGACTCGAGAACACAACGTTAACGTTAAAACAAACTTTTCGGAATCATTAATTTTAAAATCAAAATCCATGTTATAGTTTGAAATCTTATTCTTGTTTTAGAGATAGAAGAGTATTTAAGATTCAAGCATTCAATATTAGGTAATAAAAGTCAATAATGTATGAAAACACTAGGGTAGTTTTAAAATCCTAAATATAGATATAAGTTGGAGTATCTTATATGGTTGGTGGTAAATTTTTTTAAAGGTAGGGATTTTCTTAGTTAATAACAAGAAATCTACTATATTCTAATATAAAAATACAATTCATGCAGATGGAATAATCAAAAGAGTCGGTGTGTAGTGAATGACAGACAGTACATCAAGTTTTAGGCTTTGGTATTAGATAAAAAAAACTTAGACAAACAATAAGTAATATTATAAAATGAATGACAAATTAACTTTTTACATATTTTCTTCTCCAATTTAATTAATTAATATATGTTTGGGCCTTTAATAAGTTAATATAATACTAAATTCTTTTTTGGTCCTATTGAATATTAAAAAATATTGTATTTTCTTTTATCTACTAATTGTTTTTGAACTACAACCATATACTAAAAACAACTGGGCTCCTATTTCTTGTGGGCCTTGGGTGTGCGCCAGTCCTACCCTCCCTCCCCCATGGACGACCCTGAGGCTGTTTTCTTTTGACTTAATGAGCTTAATGATTAAAGACTGAATCGACTTATTTGCACAGACAATTTGGGATGTTTACTTATGGCTTAATGAAAAATTAGCTAGCTTATTCGTGCAGCCAACATAGTTATGTTGTCTGGATTCATCCATTCAAATGACATCTCTACCCTGGTTGAAAATGCAACATGGTTAACTCCCTCTACCTTTTCCTCCATAATCAATCATTCTCCATTTGTTGATTTCAAATAAAAATGATCATCGAGCTTTAAATTCATATTTAAACCATAGATCTGGATCATTTGTTCTTGGAGCTTTATGCGCAAAAAAACTCCCATTGAAGAAAGGAAGAAAAAAAGGGGAGAAAGAAAAGAAACAAGAGAAGAAAGGAAGAAAATGAGGGAGGAAGAAAAGAAGTAAAAGAGAAGAAAAGTAGAAAAAAAAGGGGACGAAGAAAAGTATTAAAACCTAGGGAAATGAGGTACCTAGTGGTTGTTGGGAGAAGACGAGCAAGAAAAGAGGTTGTAAATTTTGACCATTGATTATATATGTATAATATAATAAAGTTCAATTATTTATTATATAATTAGATTGTAGGGTAAACTCCAATTTTAGTCCCTGGCGTTTATTGATTTCTTTGAAATAGGTTCCTATGGTTTCATAATTCAAGTTTACGTCCCCATGGTATGGATTTTGCTCTGAAAGAGGTCCCTGGACACTAACACCGTTAAAGAGCTCCGTTAGAGACAGGGGCATTTTCGTCCAACCATATTTTTGTCCCCTTTTTTGTAATTTTCTTTTGTTTTTTCTTATTTTTGTAAAGCATACCAAACTTTAGGGACCAAATAGTATTAGCTCTAATATATTATATATATATATATATATATATATATATATATATATATAAATATATATGTAATATAGGACCAAATCACCGGTTTACAGGGACGATCGTCACCTCCGGCGATGACTACTGGACATCTCACCGGCGTTTTGTGGATTTCTTTGAGAAAGAACATATACGGCGTTTGTGGATCTCTTTGAGAAAAAAGGAAGGTGAGTTTTAAACACAGGGTCACAGGAACCATCGTTTGCTTCACCGATCGTTACCATCGCCAACAACCCAACACCATCGCCATCTATACAGGACCACCCTGGCAAGGCTACCAAACTCGGGCCAAACTCCGACGACTCCTTTAGAACTCCAGCCAAACTCCGGCACCGACCACATATATCGAACGTCCACCCTCTCCCTCCTTCCTCCATCTCCGATAAACCCATGGCACCGACATTTTTTTTCTCGAACTCCACCCTATCTCTCCCTGCTCCATCTTCGGCAAACCCACAACACCAGCCAGAGAATGATTCAAATCATCTCGACATCGTTGTAGGTTTCCAAGCCTCCATCCAAAAATATCAACTGTGTGTTTCCACATTAAATGATTAAAAGCACTTGGTCTTAGATTTGCTCTAATGGAGTTATACATTGGAGGTTTGATGGAATGGAATTTTAGAGAGAGGGATAGAAAAGATTGAAGTTTTGGTAACTAGCAAGATTCTGTTTTTTTCTTTTTCTTTCAAGAATCGAAAACAGATATGAATCTGGAGATAATTGGTATCTTCTGCAGATTAACTAGCAAAGTTTTGATTTTTCTTTGAAGAATTGAAAAACAGACATAGATTTGGAAATTTGATGTTTCTGAGACTATAAAAAGTTAAGAAATTTGACACAGATATGGTATCTGTCAAGTGCTTGCATATATGTGGCTTGAATCAGAGATCATGCCTGGATTAAAGAACATGCCATCAACATCATCATCATATTGGTGTGGTTAATTTTAATTTTGATTTTGGTGTTCAGATTAAGATTTGGATTGGGTTTAATTGAGTTGGTGTTAGGATATAGTCTGGCCGGAGGGTTTTTAACCGGAGAAGATGATCGACGATCTAGCCAGAGAAGATGACCGGAAGGGTTATAAAATTTACAGAGTTGGTCTATATACTTCAATCATTTTACACAAAAATAAGAAAAAAAACAAAAGAAAATTACAAAAAGGGGACAAAAATATGGTTGAACGAAAATGCCCCTGCCTCTAACGGAGTTTTTAACGATGTTAGTGTCCAGGGACCTCTTTCAGAGCAGAGCAAATCCATACCCTGAGGACTTAAACTTGAATTATGAAACCATAGGAATCTTTTTCAAAGAAATCACTAAATATCAGGGACCAAAATTGAAGTTTACTCTAGATTGTATATATCTTTTCTATACATATAATATTGGGAATTTAATTAAAATACCGGTATTTTAAAAATATATTACCAAAATGCCCAAAATCTCTCATTTCTTACCAAAATACCCATTAAGTCCGGGATATTGGGCCGGGATTTGACAAATCCCGGGGTTAGCCAAAAAAAATCAAAAGATAGTGGCATAAGACCGGGATTCGTAGTCTATCCCGGGGTATAAAGGTTGAAAAGGGCAAATAAGGTAGAGAGAGACATGATAGGAGAGGGTCCCACGTGTACTTGGCATGGTCTTATTGACTTCTTTGACTAATGAACCTCCCCACCTCTACGCATTTCAAGAAACCTTTCACCCATTTCTAAATTACATTAAAATAAAAATAAAAAAAATCTAAAAAACGGCCCAACCCCGGGATAGACCCAAAAATCCCGGCCATTAACCCCGGGAAACCCGGCCTCTAACCCCGGGAATCCCGGCCATAACCCCAGGAATCCCGGCCATAACCTCGAACACGACCAACCCGGGATTCCCGGCCACTATTCCCGTACATAAAAGGGTATTTCGGCGATTTGAACGAGATTTTGGGTATTTGGGTAATACGGATTTGAAATATGTCCATTTTAATTAAATTCCCTATAATATTTATCCAAATATTATATGTATAGAAAAGATTAATATAAAATAGTTTTTATACATATAATATAATAAAGTATGGTTTTTATTATATTACGTTTTATTGTTTAAATGTTTTTGTGTTTAATTCCGCTTAAAAATAATCAATAATTTATTAAACAAATTTTAATTTATGGTAAGGGTAAATGGGTTATTTTCGTCATTCAGACTTTAATTCAGGATATATAGTAAAGCGACATATTTTTATCTAAACTTACAAATTTATCGAGAAAGACAACTTAATTTATATAGAAATTAACAGAAAATTTAGTAAACAACCCTCAATGTTCTTTATTTGGCTACTTTAGATCAAATTTTATTTTAATTTTATTTTAAACTAGTGTTGGGCCCGTGCATTGCACGGGAGGATAAATTTTTTTGTTGAAATATTGAACCGAGTTAAAATGAAACGTAATTTCTCTGTTAACAGTTAATGAAATACAATGTGAAAAACGAATGTATTTTCATAAGTGGTTAACTTGCATATATTCTTAATCGTTTGTTGTTATGAGTTTGTGCAATAATACTGGTAATAGTTTTGTATTATATTATTTAAAACTCAAACGACATGTCTCACAACATATCACTATTATTGAAATAATTATAAATATGAACATACGTTTTTACAGATTTTGCAATTTTTCTGAAACCTTCTCGACAACACTTGACAATTACTTTGAACGTATAAATCTGTAGATTAATTAACAACATTCAACCCACATCAAATATGACAAAAAAATAAATAAATGATTTCTATCTTTTGTAACCGGCAACTCAACTGGTATAGTTCAAATTCACTCAGTATCACTTGAAAATTTATCTGACTATTGACTTCAAGACCTCATAGTATTAGCAAAAAAAATACGTGTAGATTTTATATTAGCAAAAAAAAAAATACGTGTAGATTATATATTATGCTAATATAAAATACGTGTAGATTTTATAAAATAAAATATAGTTTATATTAGCAAAAAAAATACGGAAGAAAAAAGAGTTTATATTACATCTCATTATGTAAAAAGATTTTATAAAATAAAATATGAAAAAATCATTATGAGATTTAATATAAAAAAATAAGGAAGAAAAAAGATTTTATATTACATCTCATTAATATAGAATTAAATGTAAAATCTACATTTAAAATAGATTATGCTAATATAAAATCTATTTTATAAAATTCTCCACAAAAAAACAAATATTTATATTAATAAATGAGTATCAATTCCACAAATAGATGATTATATGAGATACTGTGTTTGGAAAGGTTGTACCAATGCATTAAGAAATTATAAATTAAGTAATTGGCTTTAATTAGTTGTACCTTGTGCTTAAAATGTTGTAATTAAGAGTTTTTTATGTCGTTTTCATAATACTAGAAGCGTACTCGCGCAATACAGCGAGATACATCACATTTTGGATGATTTTTATTGAGTGATAATGGTTTTTTTATATATAAATTTGTTTAATTTAGGCTTAACAATATAATGTTTTTTATATAAAAAAAAATAAGTAGTTTGTTAAAATTCATTAATTATCTTATATATTTTAAATTTTTTATATTTAAATTGAGATATATATCCTGTTTTAATTATGTTTATCAGAATTCAAATTTCATAATTTTAGGGTTTGGGGATTAGAGATAAGGATTTTGGGGGATAAAGATGAAATATATTAATTAGGGTTAAAAGCTTTACAGGTAGTACATTAGGCTTTTGTAGTTATTTTTAAGAGATTTTAAGTAGATAGCTTTAAATGATAGTACATAAAGCTTAGTAAGTTGTAATTAAGAGTTTTTTATATTATCTTTATAATATAGTATAGATATAGATAATATACATATTGTATGTGAAAAATGATAAAAACATGTTTATAAAATGGTGTTAAATTAAAAGAGACTTTGTTTTGAGCTCGAGGAAAAGGACAAGAAATATTTCGTTGGTGACGTGCAGCACTATGATACTCCAACGCCCGCCACCGATCCCCCTCCTCATCTCCTCTTTTTCCCCCAAATCCAGTTTCGCCCTACTTTCCATACCCTAATAATTTCTTCAATTTGATCCCTTCACGCTTTCCAACACAAAATACCCACACGCATTCCATCTGGGTTGTCGACATCTCCGCCTATTTTCGCCGGGATTTGAAGATTCCGGCAACGTTTAATAGATTATTTCGTTAAGGAGAGATGATGGTTGCTCCGGATGAGGATGATAATTCGAATTGTTTCTTCGATTTCAGCTTGATCGAACAGATTCCAGTTCCTGGTGGTGAACTTCCTTCTCTCGAACCGGATTTTCACTGGTCCTCTAATCCCTTCCCTGCTCCATCCAATCTTAGGTCAGTTTCTGTAATTCTATTTCAATTTCTTCGATTTAATCGACCTCCTCTTTAGGGCCACTTTATCTAGATTCTCCATGCATTGCAACTATTTGTTCTATTTTTCTTAGTCCAGTTTCTCCAAATTTTCTTCTGACTGTTTTGAATTTATAGTTGCAATTTGTTGAATTTTATAGTTATTCATAAAAGTTTGTGTTCTTAGCTCTTCTGATGTGCCTTTTTTTGTTTTATTTTTGGTTAATTTTTGTACTCTTATTTTGCATTCTCGTGGTAGCAGAGTGATATTATCTTTTGTTGTAATGGATTTTGAATGTTTTGAGGTTATTACCCATATGAAGAAAGCATTCAAATTCATAGGGTTGGATTAATGAATGTATATTTTATAGGTATAGCATTCACCTCTATTAGTTTAACAACGTGAAGATTGTGAGATTGGCATTGCTAGTATCTCTTAATAATGTGGTAAATCGAAAGCTAAGTTGAGATAGATGATGCGGTTTACTTTTTCTAGTGTTGTTGGTCAGAGTAGGTAAATATAGCTAAGAGCATCTCCAACAGCTTCTCCAAATCGGAGAAAATGGGGAATTTGTGCTATAATTTTGCTGTGACAACTTCACCAAAACTATCATCAAAATGGAGAAAGTAGGAAATGAGTTTTTCTCCAAATTTGGAGATAACCCAAAAAGTATTACTAAATGAGAGCACCAATAGAAAACTTTGAAAATGGAATATTTTAATATTATAATCAATGTCGGATTCTCCAAAATGGGAATCTGGTTGGAGATGAATGTAATTTTTTTTTTTTGGAGATTTTGACTTTTGGTTCTCCATTTTGGAGAATCTTTTGGAGATGCTCTGAGCTGGTTAGAACTTGGGTTTGCTCTCCATTGGTCACCGGTTTGAGTCTCTCAAAGTCGTTGGAGTTTTCTCGGCTGATAACTCCACGGCCTCGTGGGATTAGACGAGGTGCAGGCTTGGACACCTACAGTTAGGTTGTTGTTATGAAGTTTGAGTTGAAAGCTTTCACGAGTATTGATTTATCATTTGCCGGAAACCTGATTAAGTAGACTTAGCAAGAGGTTTTCAAGTTAGAGTTTTCACCCACGAGTTATGTTGTTACATTGGTCAATATATGAAGTCGTGGCCAGGATTGTGATTTGAAAAAGTGTTTATCGCGATGGTAAAATTGTCCAAAAATAGTAGTTCATAACTTCATATAATAGTTAGAACTATATATACAGGGTCAGGTTCAAATGAGAAGGCGAGAAGACATGGTTACATGTGATACGAACACGTAATCGAATATGGTACAACACATTATTAGCGGGCGACCTTTCCCGTGACCTTTGTCGTGTTCACCAAGTCGCACACGTCCGTTTTGGACTTGTTGTATCATATATGATTACGTGTTCATATCACATGTAAACATATGTGATCTTGGAACTTCTCGCCTTCTTCCAAATTGATCAACTTCTCGCATGATCCTCCCCCCCCCCCTCTCTCTTTATATATATATATATACACACATACATAACATATTCAACAAAAAATATATAATTTCAACATCAAAACGTTAACTTGTTTCACACAAAAAAATTGCTAATAATTGACTGATAAAGTCTCAATATTGTTGGATAAAATAAAATCTAGGCCATGTCCAAACTCCAAAATAGGAGCCCGCAAAGTAGTTGCTTAACACCAAAACAGCCCATCTACAGGTAGTGGTTATGCGGCCGCAATTTAGTGTTGAAAATGCGGTCATTTAGCAGTCAATAGCGCCGCTAATCCAGGACTGCTATTTGACCACCACTACTTGCCCCATGACTGTTAACCACCATAGCACCGCGATTAACATCATAGCCTTCAAGTGGCAACTACATTGTCCATGAGGTAAAACAAAATGAAAATGGTGTTTTGGATCATAAATCTGCATTTAAGAAATTTAACTGTATCTGTTGATTTGCATTTGTTTAGGATTGGATTTGAAATCTATAGGGGCTGATATTGATTTTCTTCGTTATCCCATATGCAATATGGTTTATGGTAAATATATGTTTTCGGGTATCCATGGGAATTGCAAATTATTCACGAGATTGCTTTCAGTCTACAAGATTCTTCTCTTTTGTCATTTTTGAATGATATTCCACACATCTACGAACAGTTATAACATTTCTATAAAACTGTATCCCCTGGAGGGAGTACACCGTAAACATACATCCAGATCTTATATGAAGTAGCTGTACGATGTGCAGAAAACATGTATTCAGAACTTGTTAAGTTGTTAACCGAGTATTTTTCACATTTCCACTCATCGGATATCTTCGAACCTTGAGAAGGATTCATTTCTATTTGCTCAAACTATGTCTCATGCTTCGGTTTATTGTAGCAGTGCAGGATTTCTGGACTCGGCTGGTAAACCAGATTGTAGCAAGGAACTTGGGTCGAGAAAAAGGTAACATCCTATGTTCATTGTTTTTACAAATCTTTCAACCAGAAACGCATCTTTACTACTGTATTATGAAGTATTTACTGCATGTTATTAAAATCTTAAGAAATTCAAGTTTACAAACTTATTATTGCATACATACAACTTCTTCAATCTTGATGTTTGAACTCTGTAAGTATACAAATTGATAACCAACAACTGAGAAAAACGTTCAAATTCAGATTTTTTTTTCATCGTGAATTGCATTAATTTCTTTATCATCAGTTTTACAGTAGCATTTTACAACTAGTTGTTACATACAAGAAATATTTTGTTATAGGGCAAATACTGGATCGTGCTCAGCTACTGATACAAAGGCGTGCAGAGAAAAGAGGAGGAGGGATAAGCTGAATGAAAGGCATGCTTATTTCTTCTTTAATTTTTAGCATACTTATTCAAAATGCATAAAAGGGTGACATTTTTCGACTTCTGTGTGTTGGTTGAAAAGGTTCCAAGAGCTAAACGAGATACTCGACCCTGGTAGACCGCCCAAGACGGATAAGACGGTAATCTTGGGTGACGCTATTCGAAGGGTGATGCAATTGAGAGACGAGGCCGTGAAGCTTAAGGAGTCTACTCAAGATTTACAAGCAAAAATCATTGAATTAAAGGTAACTGTTTCGAAGCATGCTTTTATAGCCATCTTTGAGATACAATTTGATAATTGAGTGTAGATATGTGAATTTTAGACTTAGAGCCCGTTTACCAAATACTTGCAGAAAAATGGAGTCTTTAAATTTGAATAAAATTTGTTTATATATTTATAGGCCGAGAAGAATGAGTTAAGAGACGAGAAGCAGAAACTGAAGGCAGAGAAAGAGAGATTAGAGCAGCAAGTGAAAGCCTTCAGCAGACCTCCTGCCGCTGCGGCTTTCTACCCACCGCCGCCGCATTCTGCCATGCCGATCCCTTTTCCGCCGAGCCCCATTGTCGACAGCAAGTTTTTGCCGGTCATGGGATACCATGGAGTTCCAATGTGGCCGTTTGCTTCGGCTACTGCTGTTGATACCTCTGAGGATCATGTTCTCCGTTCGCCTCTTGCTTAGAACAGATCACCCATTTTTTGTGCAGATAAACATGGTTAATGACATTTTTCCAATTGTTTTTGGATTCGTAATTAGACATTGATTAACATAAGTTGTTATGTAAAACATGGAATCTCGCCATGGAGATAATCAACTGTAATTGGGTTCTTTCTCGGTAATTATGGGTTGTTAAGGGGTAAACGGAAGGGTTACCCCTATTTTACGAAGAAAAAAAACTTAGTATTTATTCACAATTTTCTATTATCTTATATTATTAATATCATTGGAGGCTTCTTTTTTGCCAATAATGATGTGATAATGATCTGATTTTGTCGTGATAACGTAATAATGCTTTGATAAATTGAAGTTTTTTTTGTGATGTGATTTTGCTATGATAATTATGTGATTTTGTTGTGATAACGATGTGATAATCGAAGGCTAGTGATCATCACCTCTACAATCATCGTCCTGTCTGTTCATTATGTGATTTTGTTACGATAATAACGTTATAATAATTTGTTACATTGTGATCGGTGCATATATTAACTTTACGTGAATTTAGAGATAAAGAAGTCAACAATATATAGATAAATACAAAAATCACATGATTATCTTTAAGCAATTACTTTATTTTCTTTTAATTTTAATTATGAGTTAAATAATTTAAAGACCCATAAACGTTCTCGCATTTTCGTAAAATGGGGGTGTTCTCGTTTGAATCTTCGCCTTTTGTAAAAGTGCTTATAAACTTATGTGGCGTCAAAACCAGAGTTCTACAGAAAATGTTTGGATTAGCTTATGGCGGTACCAAAACGAAATAAGCTGAGAAGTTAATAAGTTAATAACAACTTATTAACTTATTACGTTTTGGTACCACAATAAGCTAATCCAAACATTTTTTATAAAACTATTTTTGTCACCACATAAGTTGATAAACACTTTAACAAAAAACATAAGTTGGTTTAAATAAGCAATCCCAATTCCCAAACACCCCCTTAGTGTTTGACAAATAAGCAAATAAGTTAGAAGAGAGTAACTTATGACGGTACCACAAGAGAATAAGTTTTTTTTTTGGGAAGGGTGACCGAGGCTTTGCCTAGACTAATCCCTTGACAAATTATGACCGTAAGACATCAGCTCTGATTAAACCTCAGTGGTCACAATTGTTGTGTATGCCTGGATTCGAATCTTAGACAGATTGGATATTCCACCACATCCCTATGGCCTTACCCAGTACACCACAACCCTTGTGGTTAAGAAAATAAGTTAGAAGAGAGTAACTTATCAAAAACTCCTTATTAGTGGTGCCCAACCGGTATAAGCATTATTATTTTTCCATGCAAACATTAAAAACTCTTTATTAGCGGTACCACATCGGAATAAGTCAATAATCATTTTACAAACGCAATTCCAAACATCCCCTAAGTGTTTTGTAATCATAATAGCTCGCTAGATTATTAGCGAGGAACTCATGATTCTTTGGTATCTAGGGGTGTCGAAAAAACCCTGAAATCAAGTTACCGACCTGAACCAAACGGAGTTTTGGTTATTCGGTTTTTCTGGTTCAGTTATAATATCTTATTCGATTTTTGGTTGTTTTTTTTCCTATGATTTTGATTAATCAATAAACTGAACACAATTATATATTTTAGAGTAATTACAAATTTTGTTCTTGTGGTTTGAGGTTGATTACGAATTGGGTTCTCGTGGTTTTACTTTAATTATGGAGTCGGTTCCGGTAACTAACTTATGTTAAAAACCCCATTATTTGGGTCTTTTATGTTTTTCTTACATTTCTTGATTTTAAAATAATATAATATTGAGTAAATTACATTTTGAGTGAATTGTGGATTTGGTTAATGTGGTTTTGTGATTTCTTTCACCATGGTCCTCATTTTATGTTTATTGTGGATTTGGTCCTTGTGGTATTCAATTTGACTTGGCCATGATTCTTCTGACTAACATCTCCGTTAACTTCGTTAAATCAAGGACCATTTTTGCCATTTGCCATTTTTTTGTCTTTTTACGATAAGAAAAAAAAATACTTTTATACACACACATATAACGATATCAAAATAAATAAAATAGAATATTATTGTATGATTTGATTGTTTAACTTTTTTAAAAGATTAACTATATTAATACGATTTAATTTTATTATTAAATTATTATAGCATAAATAATGGAAATACTTTAATTTATAGAATTACTGGATATTTGTTGACTTTTATATATTAGGCTAATATAAAATTTGTCAAAGATTATATTTCAAAAAAGGGGTGGGTTAGGCCACTCCTCTTATACATTTACATCAAATTTTATTTTTTACATTTTCAATATAATTTGATTTGATTCGAACATTTAAAAAAAAGGAGGAAGAAAGTGCATATAACATTTGTGATAACATTGCCCTTATAAAAAAGATTGAAGAGAAATGACTATAGCATGTACGGCGGTGAGAAAATGTGTAAGTTGTTGTTATCGGTTCAATAATTATAAACATTCAATCGATCGATGGAATTGAATGAATATAATTCTCTAACATTTGTGACAACTATGTTTTATTTTATATTTACAAAAAATGTACAATGATGAATATATCATTTGATTTAATTTTATATTTAAAAAAATAAAATTCAGTCTAATAAAGAAAAATAAAATATCACCTGTAGCTTTTGTCCTTGTCAAATAGGAAAATTGAATTGAAAATAAACTAACTTTGAACTTGGACTTCCGAACTAAATTTCGAAGAATAATATTTCTCAAAAGAAGACATGAAAAAGAATTGAAATTCCTTACTACAATGCAAATAATTTAAAGTCCACTATATGCGGAATTGGACTTCCGAACTAAATTTCGAAGAATGAACTAAGCACATATATGTAATTTGGTCAATTTCCAAATCTTTAAGATCTCACCGGATTCCAACCAACCAAATACTACGATAAAGTTCGCTACATATTGAATCCCAATACAAGATCTCCATCCTAAACAACCCGGGTTTTTCATCATCCCCCATCATCAGGGACGAACCAATTTTTTTCTATACAGTAGCACCATATAATATAGAATTTTTTTTTTACAAAAAACACGGTTTTAATCGACGTGTCTTCATATTTTTATCGACGTTCAATATTGGTTGATGTGTTTTTAGCCTAATTCCATGATTTCGAGAGATTTTTATAGTTTTTTGCTTGATTTCGAGATATTTTTAAGTTTTTGTTATCGATTTCCATTATTTATGCTATATTTATGTTATTAAATTGTATTAATAAAATTAAATCGTATTAATATAATTAATCTTTTAAGAAAGTTAAACAATCAACTCATACAATAATATTTTATTTTATTTATTTTGATATCGTTATATGTGTATGTATAAAAGTATTGTTTTTTTCTTATCGTAAAAAAACAAAAAAAATGGCAAATGGCAAAAATGGTCCTTGATTTAACGAAGTTAAGGGAGATGTTAGTCAGAAGGACCATGACCAAGACAAATTGAATACCACAAGGACCAAATCCACAATAAACATAGAATGAGGACCATGGACAAAGAAATCACAAAACCACATGGACCAAATCCACAACTCATCCCTATGGTTTGAGGTTGACTACGAACATTATCCTAAACCTTAAAATTCATGGGTAGGGTCTCCGTGGTTTCACTTTCATTCTGGAGTTATGGAGTTGATCCCTAGAGCTAACTTCCATTAAAAAACTTTGTTAATTCAAGGTGGTTTTGCTCTTTTTCTCTTTTTGTTCATTTTCTTTTTTAAATGTTGAAAGATAATATAATTAATATATAATATGATATTATAATAGGGTTGGGTTCCGTGAGAAGTTGAGTTAATGGTGAGAAATGTGAGAAGTGATTATCAACCTTTGGATGAGAAATGGACGTACATTAGGAGGAGATGTACCGAGATAACATGTACCGAGATGCACCAGATCAATTCCTTTCTAAGCCGCAATTCATGGGAAGGATTGAGATTAAAAGAGATCAACGGTTCAAATCCACTTCTCACGCTTCTCACCGCAACTCAACTTCTCATACGATCATTTGCCTATTATAATATATATATATATATATATATATATATATATATATATATATATATATATATAGGGAAAGGTTTATTTGAGAAACACTAAATATATGAGAAATAGAGAAGTGATCTTAAACCATTAATTCGGTCAAGATCGGCGGCTTTGACCGAGAATTAGGGGATAATTGCTCCCATGGTCCACTCCCGTGTTCCTCACATTGTTTATTATTCGAAGGGTATTTTTGTAAATTATCCAAACACATTCATATATGAACGCATGCGTTCATATATGAATATCACTTTTTTTTCCTTTTTTTTAGCCGTGTGTGTTCATATATGAATGCATGCAAAAAACAGAAGTTCATATATGAATGTTAGTATAATGTCACTATTTTTTTGTACGTATTCATATATGAACGCATGCATTCATATATGAAGGCATGCAAAAAACAGACGTTCATATATGAATGTCACTCTTTTTTTTGCATGCATTCATATATGAACGCATGCATTCATATATGAAGGCATGCAGTCAGTGTTTATGTAAAAATTATGAACATTCATATATGAACGCATGCATTCATATATGAAGGCATGCAAAAAACAGGCGTTCATATATGAATGTCACTCTTTTTTTTGCATGCATTATACGAACATTCATATATGAACGCATGCATTCATATTTCATATATATGAACACGCGCGTGTTTTTGTCAAAGTTACATAAATACCCTTATATTTTTGGAAGAGCCGTAATTTTTGACCAGTCAAAGCCGCAATCTTTGACTAGTCAAAGTCGTAACTTTTGACCAATTAAATCCAATCTTGACCATATGAATGACTAAGATCACTTCTTTATTTCTCATATATTTACCATTTCTCAAATGAACCAAACACTATATATATATACAGTGGAAAGATATTTTGCAACCCTGAAAAAGATTGCAACCCTTGCAACCCACATCTTAACCGTTTGATTCATGATCGATGGTTATTTTATTTTTATTTTTCTATTTTTTTAATTAAAAATATTGTGTCCCATATCTATTGTAACCGCCGATCATGAATCCGACGGTTAAGATGTGGGTTGCAAGGGTTGCAATCTTTTTAAGGGTTGCAAATAAAACAACCCATATATATATATAGATAGTGTTTGGTTTATTTGAGAAATGGTAAATATATGAGAAATAGAGAAATAATTCTAGCCATTCATATAGTCAAGATCGGATTTGACTAGTCAAATATTGCGGCTTTGACCGGTCAAAAGTTGCGGCTTTAACTGGTCAAAAGTTGCGGCTATCCCAAAAATAGAAGAACAATTTCGTAAATTTTACAAAACACACGGGTTGTGTTCATATATGAACATGTATAATTCACATATGAACTATATGTTCATATATGAACCAGTACAATTCACAACTGAACTCTTTTAACTGATTCATATATGAACCTTTGTGATTCATATATGAATTTGTATGAATCACAAAAATTCATATATGAACCTTTGTGAATCACAAAGATTCATATATGAATCTGTATGAATCACAAATATTCATATATGAATCAGTTGAACTAATTAACAGATTCATATATGAATCTTTGTGATTCATACAAATTCATATATGAACTCATCCCGTGTATTTTACGAAATTACCCCTCTATCTTCTATAGACCACACAAGGAATTATCCGGTGCTTCGCGGTCAAAACCGCAAATGTTGACCAGATGAATGGCTAAGATTACTTCTCTATTTCTCATATATTTATCATTTCTCAAATGAACCTCTCCCTATATATATATATATATATATATATATATATATATATATATAGGAGGATCAAACGAGAACAATAACTATTTAAAAGAACACGAGAACTAACAAAATCATTAGTGATTTTACATTAACGTGCAAAAAAGCCACACAGACCTGAAGCCACGGCCAAAGTCCCATTTTCGTGTGTTAATGTAAAATCACTAATAATTTTGTTAGTTCTCGTGTTCTTTTAAATAGGTATTGTTCTCGTTTGAACCCGACTCTCTCTCTCTCTATATATATATATATATCTATCTATCTATCTATCTATCTATATATATATATATATATATATATATATATATAGGGAGAGGTTCATTTGAGAAATAATAAATGTATGGGAAATAGAGAAGTAATCTTAGCCATTCATCTAGTCAACATTTGCGAACATTTGCGGCTTTGACCGTGAAGCACCGGATAATTCCTTGCATTGTATAGAAGGTAGAGGGGTAGTTTCATAAAATACGTGGGATGAGTTCATATATGAACCTATATGATTCACATATGAACTATACGTTCAGATGTGAATCAGTTAATTAGTTCATATGAGAATCAGTTAATTAGTTCATATATGAATCTGTTAATTAGTTCAACTGATTCATATATGAACTTACAGTTAATTAATTCATATGTGAATCAGTTAATTATTTCATATATGAATCACAAAGGTTCATATATGAATTAGTTAAAAAAGTTCAGATGTGAATTACACTGATTCACATATGAACATATAGTTCATATGTGAATTATACAGGTTCATATATGAACACATCCAGTGTATTTTGTAAATATTACGAAAGTGTCCTTCTATTTTTGGAATAGCCGCAACTTTTGACCAGTCAAAGCCGTAACTTTTGACCAGTCAAAGCCGAAATATTTGACCAGTCAAATCCGATCTTGACCGTATGAATGACTAGGATTACTTCTCTATTTCTCATATATTTACCATTTCTCAAATGAACCTAAGGTTATATATATATATGTATATGTATATGTATGTATATGTATATGTATGTATATATATATATATATATATATATATATATATATATATATATATATATATATAAATCAATGGCGGTGCTAGAAACTGTCGTGGAAGACGAAGAATATCTTGTTCTAGAAGTTGTCGTGGAAGGTTCATCAAACACGAGAGGTTTGTTATAAGAAAGTGGAGGTTCTGATGATTCCGGAAAAGTTGACCATTGGTCCTCGAGCATGAAAACGACTTCCGAGTTGGTAAGACGATCTTTCGGATCTTCTTGTTACACATAATAAAGTGACATGTATCCATTTTAAAGCGTTGATTAAAGGAAAAATCTTGATCAAGTTTTGATCTATCAAATCCTCACCTCTACCCTCTCTCCATGTCCTCCACGCCTTTGAATTAACAAAACTACCCCGTTAGCTTTCGATAATGTGTTGGCATTATGTTTTAAAAGATTATTGAAAACCGTCGTTTTTGACACATATGCGTCCGAAAAATAACTTGGTTTGGATGAGGGTATTTTTGATACATAAGCTGTATGAAATAACTTGGTCAGTTTGGATGAGGGTATTTCTGTTACACCCTCAAATCTGGAAATAGAAACTAATTAAAGTTTTCTATATACATCGATAAATGGTACATCTCCAATTACAATTCATTAATTGGCCTCAATACAAATATTTCATTCTATACATACAGTCTATAATAAGAACGAGTGTTACTAAAACCCCATAAAAGTCACTATCATTAAACTGCAGAATACTTCACCAACTACTTGCACTTGCACAAAGCTAAAGCTCAACTCTTCATAGAATTGCTGGAATCCAAAACCCCACTGGAACGTGATGCACATGCCGACAAATGAAAAGGTTAGGCTTAACGCCTAGTGAGCTCAAGAGTTTTAACATGAATTAATATATTTTTAAAAGAGAGAAATTCAGTTCAAATCAATATCCTTCGAAATGGTTTACTTTAGAAATGGAAACGACACATTTTCCCATGATATGCATTTTAAAGACAATGTTCCCAAACAACATTCTTTATAAAACGATGCAACCCATAACTCACCCAAATCGGGAGTGGAGCATAATACTTGACCCTTAAATAAAGGATAAACAATTCATAAAGATATGGTACTTCAGCATAAACATGATACTCGAATTAATACTCACACGACCAGAAAATTGAATGAAATCCAAATATTAAAGTATGGACAATTAAATATCCAAAATACAGCGGCTGACAACGGGGGATACCCGTATCCGTTGAGAGCGGAAGAACACAAAGTATGCCACTCCTACAACGTTCATCACATGACACCTAACAACATGAAAGTACAAGTATCCCTACGAATCCTTGACAAGTTTCACCCAAAGAGACGAGGTACCTTGATGCCAAAAAGACACCCGAAAGGCCCGACACACCCGGGGACTACAACTGAGGAAATTCCCCGACGGCGGAGGTCTAGGCACACACCCACACAGTGACGCCCAAGACTACATCCTCCTAGTGCCTACTTGTCAAGTTTTGGTCATAAAACATGAGTCCCGGAGTCCAACCCCGTACCACCCAATTGACCATCAAATAAGACTGACTTACGTGCCTATGGATCCAATGCAACACAGTCTAAAAATACACGACTACACATGAATGACAAAAGCACTCGAGCCTGTAATGATTATAAATATGCAATAAAATGCATTAAGATGTAAATCATAAATTGGACTCTACATCGAGCCATTAAAACCGGACAAATGTCCTCAATACTCATTTACGTCAACACCGAGCAAAAATGCCCGAAAATTCGTTTGACCGACAATTAACGTCCCTACAATTAATGAAATGTCTTTAAACAACGTTTATGAAGACACATACCTCAAAGACGTGATTAACCCAAAACTCAACACGTATTGGGACCAAAGGTTTTCCAAAGGGTTTATGAATGCAAATACCCCAAAATGCCTATGACATGAAATAGACTTCGTTTGTACAAAAATCACCAAAGATGCATAAGTCATGAAATGGACTCTATTTGTACAAAATTGCTAAGAACCCAAATATGAGCATTTTATGGAATAAAACAACCCAAGTTCACCAAATATGAAAACTTATCAAAATGTTCACACTCGACAAATACCAAGTAAAACATACTTTTACTTCAAAATACACATTTTGGCATGTACACCGTTTTAACAAATCAATTTGAACTCACCTTGCTAGATTTAGGCTAAATCTAGATTTTCCCCCAACTAGAGCTCCTTTGAAGAACACTTGGATTCTCAAGTCAAAACTTCCAAAAAACTAAATTCATACATATTGAACCATAAATAATCATATTCAACCACAAAGAATCGTTTCCCAACTGATACCGAAACCCTAACTTCCATAACTGAAGAGAATAGAAGATTACCTTAACCCAAGCTTGAATCCACCAACCAAAACACCTCTAGTTCACCAAAATGGTTACAAACCTCCAATCTACGAAAGGGAGAACAAAGGGTGGATGAAACCCTAGAAAACTTTGGTGAAGAAGATGAAGAGGGAGAGATGAGGAGCTTACCACCACAAAATACTCTTGTATACTCCAATAGACTTCCAATCTCTTTCTAGATCCTTGAAGATCTCTCAAAAACGAAACTGTGGCAACTTGAATCACCCAAATCGGAGTTGTGGATCAAAAGTTATAAAGAAATGAAGTTCTAGGGCTGAAAATCGGGTTTTATGCCCGACCAGTGGATTTCACGGGTTATGCCGCGACTTTAAGTCGCGGCTTAAGTCGCCCGGTTTTCTTCTTGTTCACTGTTTTGGCCATAACATATTCGTTATAGCTCCGATTTTACTCCGGAAAGAATCGTTAGACTCGTAATTGAATCCTTCATCCATTTAGACTATAAAATCTAGGATTCAAGTCCAAAATCATATATCTTATTTTTCCCTTTAAAGCTACTGATTTATGTATTAACTTGAAATGATGCTTTTCGAAATTCGGAGTGTTACAATCCTCCCAACCTTAAAAGAGATTTCGTTCTCGAAATCTTGCACCAACCAATCACCGAACATCGCCCTTGGCGAGATCAATTGATTCTCTATCCAAAAAGGAATACCTTCTCGAAACCTTACCTCATATACGAACCCGATTACATCCCGGTTGACGTTGTCACTGAATTCCACATAACAAGCCTCCATAAACTCAAATTCTAAGGTTCAATGCATCTTACCGGTGACGGAAAGAGCATCGAGTCCTTATCAATTCATTCCTCCATCAATAAATTTTCGGTTGCCTCCCAACCTTAGATTGAACATATCACCTCAAGATAACTTACGACTCTGAGCTAACCACTCTCCCAATGGTACCCCAGAGTGAACTTGAACTTACACACCTCTAATCGCCCTTCATTGAATCACATTACACTCTTTTCTTGCCTTTTATGAACACAACAAATTCTGTAGAAACGGCCCAACTATTGATTAACCATACCCCTTTCAATTCCATGTAGCCCCATCCATGACGACTTTACCCGAGTGGCGACTGAATCCATATATATTGAAATTGTATTCCCAATCACAATCAAGCAATATCTCAATATCTCAAATAAGATTCAATGATCTGACAATGTAAATATAGAGAGAGAGTAGAGAGAGAAAGTTCTTATGTCATAGATCTCACAGATATTACAATGAAGGTTTTTCTAGTTACATGATTCTAAAAAACACAAGCTATTTATATGGACTAAAACCACATGCTTAAACACACTAAGTAAAGGAACTCTCATAAGACTATTTTGACTTTCTACATTTTTACTAAGACTTTTACTTTTACTATTAAATCTTGGATACAATTAATACATTAACAATCTCCCCCTTTGTATTGAAGATTTAAAAAAAAATTTGACATTAGTCTTCAGCGCTTGATTCTTTAATCTTTAACTCTGACTTCTTTGAACTTTGAAGCTCTTTCTGAAGTTGTTGAAGAATCTTGAAAAGTCTTTAACACTTAGTCAACAAGTCTTGAGCAATACTTTGAAAACTTTAAACTTCGAGAAACTTTTGAAACTTTGAGAAATCTTTGAACTTTGTATCTTCATCTCTTTGATCTCTTGACTGTCTTTGGAAAAACAAACTTTCTCGAATCATCTTCAAAATCTGTCTTTGAATCATCTTTCTTCTTCAGAATCTTTTGAATCATCTATTTGGACTTTGAACTTTGTAGATTCTCACTCAAGTGTTTTTCACTTAAACATCTTCTTGATGTCTTTGAAATTGAACTTCTTTCAGAATTTTGTCCCTTGAAATTGATCTTTGTTGATTTCTCCCCCTTTTTGATGATTGTGAACATCATAATCATCAAAACATCTTCAATTTCAACATTCTCTTTGATCATCCCCCATTGTATTCAACGTAACAATCTCCTTCTTTATGATAAGTTGACATTTGCCATCCTTTGATCTGAGTATCTGAATCATGAACTGTATATACCCGAATCTTTTCAAATTCAGATATAATGAACTTGGTAACCCTGATTCAACAAATGAAACAGTTAGGAGTGCCTGTCAGTAACATGGAGTTACTGTGTACAACGAATGTACAATTTAAGGAGCTGGTTTGATGATGACTCCCCAGGACTTCCATTCAATCATTGAAAAACACAAGGTTTATCTATGAATGTTCTGACAGAAAAACAAATTTTCTGTGTGCTCGTGCTTGTGTTATGAAAGAATTTAGCACAATGACTGTGTTTCATAAGGCTCAAATTGTGTAAACTGTTGAGACATCAACAAGTATTACACGGACTCAATGTGCATGAAAGAGGTGCGAAGGTGGGGCAACTTTCCTTCTTTTTCAATATCTAAATCTTCCGAGTGAAGACTAGATAGCAGATATGTTGCGTCCCCAAGAAAAATTAAAACATTTCTTTGTCGAGAAAGAAATGAGTGGCTGGTGGAGTTAATGCAAGAGTTGGCATGGGCTTACTGCCTGTTTCAATGATGGTCACCAAAGAATGTGAACCAATCAGTAGATGTGGCTGCCCGGCTCAGAAAGTGGTTGGTGCAGAGTTCTGATATTCTTTTAACTCTGTTCTCACACCCTCTTTCTTTTTAACATTAAAGCTCACTTCTAACCAAACTCTCTTTTACATTTTACCGCTCCACACAATGAGAAAAACTCAACCGGATGAGTTATCTCCCCCACTCTTTGATTTATGACCCCTCACCCCTCAATCACTCAAGGATTATTTCCTGGGTAGGAAACACTGGCTAACATGAATCCATGGAAGTTCTGTTTAGGTTCTCACACTGATCCCATGTAAGTCCTAAAAAGAATGGTTGCTCAACAGTTTAACTTGAACAGTTAAGCACAAAAATGATAACAGTGTCAGAATGTATGCTAATTTAAAAATATGAATGAAATTTGATCATTTGAACAATGAAGATCTCTCAAAACAAGGATATTGAATGAATGAAATGAAATCAAGAGAATTGTTTTGAGAATCTGACAATGTATTAATCAGATCAAATACAATGGTTAGGGTATCAAAGAATTGGATATTTTGTTTATATGAACAAATATAAACAATTTAGCAATGAGAGCACAAATTTGGAATGATGAATGATGCTCAACTATATTTGAAAGCAAACAGGGGTATTACCATCGAAAAATTTGTTCGTTATGAGACATGGTAATAACAATTTCAAATGAAGTACTGAACCAGTGTGTGTGAATACTTTACAATATATAGACAAGATAATACGCAAGTATTGATCTTTGGAAACACACGGTCAGTTAAACATTAATGCTCAATAATTGAAAAACATTTAAAATCACACTTCTAAGTTCATAAAATCTTTTGAGAATCAGAAGTGGTTTGAACATTTCAGAAACCGTTTTTCATGCTTGAAAGTTGTTCGTCTTTCAAACAATCAGAGATGTAATATTAGAAGATACTTACATTTAAGCACCCCCTCAAATCATGATAAAATGATTTAGGTCAGATAAGCTCCCCCTGGATATTTGCAAAATATCCTTATCTGAACATTGAAGAACGGGTCTTGATCTGTCATGTGATCAGAAGCCATAGTCTTGACACTTAAGTCCGAGTTTTGAACTGTTTTGTTCAAACTCTAAAACTCTTTGACTTTAAGGTCCGGGTTTTGAACTGTTGTGTTCAAAAGCCTTTGTTCTATGCTCCCCCTTAAACTTTGGGTGCCTGCAACACAAATTTAGGTTTTGGTACCCACTGGTATTTGGGTCCTGAAGTGTTAGTTGCAGTTCTTGTGGGGGTTACATAATATGAACCATACCAGTAATTAACAAAATTTTTACTCACAAAGTCATGTGCTCCACAGTAAGAACATCATATTTTCTTTTGAGCAACCCTGATCAAGTGATTAGTTGAGTAAAACATATCAGGATGAACAAAAGATTTACCTTTATGCGCTCTGTTCTTTTTGGCATTGGATGTGGAAGCAGATGCTTTGTCATTCTTTTTCTCTTCATCTGAAGAACTCTTCACTCTCCAGACTATCTGATTTTTCTTAGAATTACTTCCAAGAGATTTAACGTAGAAATTTGATGAACCATCAATAGATTTGATGGTCTGATCTGACTTGATTTGACAATGATTGGTTTGACACTTTTCTTTTTGAAAACATTTTTGTCATGAATAGAACTTGAAGCTTTTTTGAAAGAACAGACTGATTCTGTTGAATTATCAACAGGTGATTGACTAATCACATCAGCTGTAATCTTTTCTGACAAATTAACGTTTGCAGCTTCCAAGCTTTTTATCTTTTTATCTTTTCAGATAAAATGTTTCTTTCAAAAGTTAGTGTGTCAAACTTTTGTTTCAAATCAGATTTGGCCTTCTGTTCTTTTTGGACATCTGATGATAGAGTAGTGATTTTGGATATGAGCTTAGATATTTCAGATTCAAAATGTGAACGTTCTTGTTCAAAATCTTTTTCTAAGTTCTTGTTCTTTTCTGATATATCTTTGAAAATCTCAGAATTTCTCTTTTCAGAAATTTTCTTTTCAAGATCATAAGACTGCTTCTTTTTTTTTTTTTGAAATTATGTCTTTCTTTTTCAAGCAAGTCTTGTAAAGTAGAAATCTGATTGGGAAATTCAGCAGTTTTATCTTCAAGAACTTTTCTTTCCTTAGCAAATGTGTCTCTTTCAGTGATTATTATCTTTTCAAAATCAGACACTTGCTTGGAAAGTTTAAGGCATCTAAGCTCAAGATCCTTCTTCTCTTGTAAAGTTTTCTTGAAAATTTCAGATGTCTGTTGAGTAGAAGATATCTTCACATTTGATTTTTCTTTTTCTGCTTGGAGGCTTGTTTTCAGTTCAACATTCTTCTTCTCCAGAGCAGATATCTTTTCTTCAAAAGCCTTAAACTTCTGTTGAAGCTTAACTGACTCATCTTTCAGCTCAGATGATTTCTGTTCAGTCGTCTTCAGTTGGCTTTGAAGATTCACTTTAACTTTATCTTCTTTAATGCTTTTCATCAAATCAACATTTTTCACTTTCAATGCATATACATTTTCTTCAGAAGCCATATACTTTTGTTGAAGCTCAACTGATTCATCTTGTAGTTCTGAAGATCTTTGTTCAGTTTTCTTCAGTTGGTTCTGAAGATTTGTAACATAAGACTCCTTGAGCTTGATTACTTCTTCAAGAGACTGAATGGTATTATCTTTTATTTCCATCATTTTCTCTCTATCTTTAATCTCTTTCTCTTGTTCTTTTATCTCTTTCTCTTTTACACTGATGATACCTGCAAAATTAGATTTATCCATATTAGTACACTTTTTACAGTCAGGAGTTTTATCAGAATTTGACAAATTTAATTTCAACTCCTGAATCTGCTTAAGAAGCTTTAAATTCTGATTTTTCAGTTTGTCTCTTTCTGCTTCTAGAACAGGTATCTCAGGCATGTACATTACTGCCATATCTCTTGCTGACAATACTGTATTTCCTCTCTCATCTGTCTTTGGCATCTTGAAAGATATATGAGCTTGATATGAAATGATCGTTCCCAAACAAATCAGAAATATTGACTAAAAAGTCAAACTTGGATCACACAAAAAAATTTTAATTTCAGAAAAAAAATCTATCTCTGAAACTCGCAGATCAATGAAACTCGCTAAGTATTAAACTCGCTAGTCACTATTCACTGAGAAACGCTAGTAGTTGTTAGCGCGAAACTAGAAACTCGCTAGACGTTGTTAGCGCAAAACTCAAACTCCCAGGACACTGTTGGCGCAAAACTCAAAATACGCTAGACGCTATTGGCGCAAAGGTATAAACTGGCAAGGTGTTGTTAGCGCGAAACTCAAACTCGCATGACGTTGGTAGTGCGTTTCAACACTTAGAAATTTTTTCAAGAAATTCAAACTCGCAAGTCTCTTCTAGCGCGTTTCTGAGAAACTCGCAAGACACTTTTAGCGCGTTTCTGAGAAACTCGCACGTCTCACTTAGCGCGTTTCTAAAACTCGCACGCCTCACTTAACGCGTTCTGGCCAAATATCAAATCCTTTGACTTGCGCGTTTGATGATGAACTCGCAGAAGACACTTGCGTGTTCTTCACTTGAACCTTGCACGTTCTACGGATCTTGCGCGTTTTTGACACTTGTTCACGAAATCGATCCAAATCGATTAAAACCTGCAAATTAGAACATGAAATTGCACAAGTATGATCGATTTACCAATTAGAACAAAATTCTATCACAAGATTTTGATTAAAAACACCAAAATGTAACAATCTGATTCAAAAACAGTGTTCGAGTCCATTTTCAAAGAAAATCTAAAAAATTCAAAAATTGAATCTGATTTAATGCGAATTTTGAGATATGATCAACACAAGAAATGATTCAAAACATCAATCGAATGAAATGATTCCATTCACTTGTACTAAAAACGATTTTTCAACAAAAAATTGATCAAACAGTGAATTTTCAAGAAACGAGTTCGTGAAATCAAAAATTCAAAATTAATCTAAATTTAGTAATCCAATCAATCTGAAATTGTTTGGTCTCGCTCTGATACCAATTGAAATTGTATTCCCAATCACAATCAAGCAATATCTCAATATCTCAAATAAGATTCAATGATCTGACAATGTAAATCTAGAGAGAGAGTAGAGAGAGTAGAGAGAGTAGAGAGAGAAAGTTCTTATGTCATAGATCTCACAGATATTACAATGAAGTTTTTTCTAGTTACATGATTCTAACAAACACAAGTTATTTATATGGACTAAAACCACATGCTTAAACACACTAAGTAAAGGAACTCTCATAAGACTATTTTGACTTTCTACATTTTTACTAAGACTTTGACTTTTACTATTAAATCTTGGATACAATTAATACATTAACATATATAACTGATGAGCTGATCATCTGCTGCTGTTACAAAACGATTCTTATAATCTCAACAAATCAAGGCCTTTTCAATAAGAGATTCCTACTTAAGGTCCATAACGATATCCTCACTAAATATCCCCCATAAGCAACACCCAAAAAGGCTTATCGTTCTTTCTTCCACGAAATTTCCCATAAACAAGTTTGATCCGATTCAGCACAACAATAAATCAAATCCTCAAGCTGACCACCCAAACACAACATCTGTAGATAGCGAGTTGCCCCAAAATTCGCGTCTACACAACCCTCATAATGAATTCTAACATCGATTTCCGAATCAGCGAAACTTCGTTGATTACAAGATTATCAACGATTGATTTCTAGGTATTAATACCTACATCCCTTAATGTTATCACTTAACTTGCAACACTAGGTTCAACAGATGTGCACTGAGGCATACTAACGATTATTTCCCAAAATCGAGTGTCAACACCTATCCTCAACACAACTATATGAAATGCGGATATACTAACAAACATTCCATTCCCAATTAGCAATGCCGATACGAAGTTGACACCTACTCTTGGAAATAATTGTCCAAATCAAACGTCCTTACTAGTCAACCCTAACATCATCAATATTCACAGATACTCATTAGGTGATACACCATAGACACATAGCATGCTGACGTACCACTAATCCACAAATTCAAAACCCAAACACACATAAACAACCACACATGGTTTTAACCCAAAGACTTATCGAAATGGGAAGATCATCACCTAATTAACTAGGAGAAAGCACAAGCCTAACACCAACATTACTTCTGTGCGAGCCAATCCAAGAACCAAAATCCTAAAATCCAGATTGACCACTGGTCGCCTTATCCAACGCTTCAAAACCACAAGGACGCCTCTAGACCTTATTAACAAGTCCTTTCACAAAGAGGGTTTAAAGTTATGGCTCTAATGAGTTCAAGGGTTTTTCAAGCTACAATGCCAATCTAACATTTTATAAAACTTCCAAGTTCATAAGCTTTATAACAATTAACCATGCGAGTAAAAATCAACTACCGTTTACTTGGTAGGTGCACAAAGGGTCACAACGTCCCACAAATAAGAAAATATTTTGAAATCATTTGATCATCACTCACGCTAATAACGACAATAATAAAAGATGCGCAAAAACCTTTTCAAATGGACTACTATGGTCCGGGTATGCATTACTTTATGATGTACGTAAAACAAATTCCCGCACTAAAACGGAGTGAAACAAATGTTTGTATAAGCTCCGGAGGGAGAAATTTACGTAATCGAGTTCCAAAATTCCCCATTTGTCCACAAAATGACATGGAGTCAAATATCCTACACGACTCACATACACCAATTTATTTCTCAATTTAGTAAAACAAGAAGTGCTTGCGATTTGGTCAAACATAACATAATTTAAGTAGACTTCAACAGAGTTGCTCGGATAAAATGTTCTTTGACCTAAAATAGTGACTATTATGTCATGCATGCGAGTAACTCAATATGACGGATTGCGTGATACAACAAAGATAAAACGACAATCAAAGAATGCTCAAAGTCTCAGTTCAACACAAACCTATTCTAGGTTTTTCGTAAGTTTACTCACACTAAAAGTTTAAATCAGCTCACCCACCAAGTTGTGCACAACGGGATACATTTACATAAAACTCACAAATGAACCCACACGACCTTGAAACTACCAAAATAACATATGGGGTGACATACACCACCAAAATTCTTATGAAATGAATTCCCCAACAACCCATAAAACAACACACACAAAGGAATTAGACTGTGCATTTCAAGGTTCACCCAAACGTCGTGAACGTCGTAAAACAATACTCCATAAAACTTAACAAAACTCACACGAAATATAACTCTCCAGAAAACTCAAACACCAAAATAGTGGAAGACAACTCTTCGTCCAAGGCCTTAACATACGTGGAGGAGATCCAATGTTAAGGTCCTAAGTCGTAGTTACTTGTCTAAGACTCTACGCAATATCAAAATACGAACATCACAATAATCGAAAATAGCGTTTGGCAGCAATGAGAATAAACAAAGTCTCAACAAAGCTTGAAACCATATGCAATAAAATAACTTTATGCATGTTTAAGATTATGATCTAAAAACTTGAGTGTGCTAAACATTTCAATATTTCGTGATGTGATTCACACGGTGATTTTTGGAAATATGAGAAATAATCGATGCAATTTATTTCAGAAATACATTTCGTGCATGGATTTGATCGGCACCCAACACCTCGAAACTACGCTCCTCGATTTCTTAGTTATACTATCGTCATCCAGAAGCTCAACATCTTAAGGCGAAGATCAAGGATTTCATAGGTTTACCCCACTATTTCTCCTCGAAATAACATCGGTTCCAAGAGTCTATGGTTCTAATCCAACCAATCAATCCGACCAGAAACCGTTCACTTAATGCAATCACCAGACTTACCGTCACTCCAAGTGACGAATACTAAAGTCATAAACCTCTCATAACGGTTACTCACTTAGAACTTCTTCACTACATGTAGCTCGTAGGTTCACCATAACACTGGCTAGGTGCAATTATGAACGTACTGTACATGATCATCCTTGTTACTCTTGACGTGATTCCCGCTCCTAGTGACTCCAATATCCTCAAAACATCCAATCTTATAGTGCCTAATTGTGCAATCTCACATTCAATCACTTAAAATTACGCTAGTTTGAGTCTAGGCATCAAAATCAATACCTAATTCTCTGAAACTTAAGCTCTAATACCAACTTGTTACACCCTCAAATCTGGAAATATCAACTAATTAAAATTTTCTATATACATCGATAAATGGTACATCACCAATCACAATTCATTAATTGGCCTCAATACACATATTTCATTCTATACATACAGTCTATAATAAGAACGAGTGTTACTAAAACCCCATAAAAGTCACTATCTCTAAACTGCAGAATAATTCACCAACTACTTACACTTTCACAAAGCTAAGGCTCAACTCTTCATAGAATTGCTAGAATCCAAAACCCCACTGGAACCTGATGCACATGCCGACAAATAAAAAGGTTAGGCTTAACGCCTAGTGAGCTCAAGAGTTTTAACATGAATTAATATATTTTTAAAAGAGAGAAATTCAGTTCAAATCAATATCCTTCGAAATGGTTTACTTTAGAAATGGAAACGACACATTTTCCCATGATATGCATTTTAAAGACAATGTTCCCAAACAACATTCTTTATAAAACGATGCAACTCATAACTCACCCAAATCGGGAGTGGAGCATAATACTTGACCCTTAAATAAAGGATAAACAATTCATAAAGATATGGTACTTCATCATAAACATGATACTCGAATTAATACTCACACGACCAGAAAATTGAATGAAATCCAAATATTAAAGTATGGACAATTAAATATCCAAAATACAGCGGCTGACAACGGGGGATACCCGTATCCGTTGAGAGCGGAAGAACACAAAGTATGCCACTCCTACAACGTTCATCGCATGACACCTAACGACATGAAAGTCCAAGTGTCCCTACGAATCCTTGACAAGTTTCACCCAAAGAGACGAGGTACCTTGATGCCAAAAAGACACCCGAAAGGCCCGGCACACCCGGGGACTACAACTGAGGAAATTCCCAAACGGCGGAGGTCTAGGCACACACTCACACAGTGGCGCCCAAGACTACATCCTCATAGTGCCAACTTGTCAATTTTTGGTCATAAAACATGAGTCCCGGAGTCCAACTCCGTACCACCCAATTAACCATCAAATAAGACTGACTTACGTGCCTATTGATCCAATGCAACACAATCTAAAAATACACGACTACACATGAATGACAAAAGCACTCGAGCCTGTAATGATTATAAATATGCAATAAAATGCATTAAGATGTAAATCATAAATTGGACTCTACATCGAGCCATTAAAACCTGACAAATGTCCTCAATACTCATTTACGTCAACACCGAGCCAAAATGCCCGAAAATTCCTTTGACCGACAATTAACGTCCCCACAATTAATGAAATGTCTTTAAACAACGTTTATGAAGACACATACCTCAAAGACGCGATTAACCCAAAACTCAACACGTATTGGGACCAAAGGTTTTCCAAAGGGTTTATGAATGCAAATACCCCAAAATGCCTATGACATAAAATAGACTTCGTTTGTACAAAAATCACCAAAGATGCATAAGTCATGAAATGGACTCTATTTGTACAAAATTGCTAAGAACCCAAATATGAGCATTTTATGGAATTAAACAACCCGAGTTTACCAAATATAAAAACTTATTAAAATACTCACATAAGACAAATACCAAGTAAAACATACTTTTACTTCAAAATACACATTTTGGCATGTACACCGTTTTAACAAATCAACTTGAACTCACCTTGCTAGATTTAGGCTAAATCTAGATTTTCCCCCAACTAGAGCTCCTTTGAAGAACACTTGGATTCTCAAGTCAAAACTTCCAAAAAACCTAAATCCATACATATTCAACCATAAATAATCATAATCAACCACAAAGAATCGTTTCCCAAACCTTATACATGAATACCTCAACTGATACCGAAACCCTAACTTCCACAACTGAAGAGAATAGAAGATTACCTTAACCCAAGCTTGAATCCACCAACAAAAACACCTCTAGTTCACCAAAATGGTTACAAACCTCCAATCTACGAAAGGGAGAACAAAGGGTGGATGAAACCCTAGAAAACTTTGGTGAAGAAGATGAAGAGGGAGAGATGAGGAGCTTACCACCACAAAATACTCTTGTATACTCCAATAGACTTCCAATATCTTGCTAGATCATTGAAGATCTCTCAAAAATGAAACCGTGGCAACTAGAATCACCCAAATCGGAGTTGTGGATCAAAAGTTATGAAGAAATGAAGTTCTAGGGCTGAAAATCGGGTTTTATGCCCGACCAGTGGATTTCGCGGGTTATGCCGCGACTTTAAGTCGTGGCATAAGTCGCCCGGTTTTCTTCTCGTTCACTGTTTTGACCATAACTTCTTCGTTATAGCTCCGATTTTGCTCCGGAAAGAACCGTTGGACTCGTAGTTGAATCCTTCATCCATTTAGACTATAAAATCTAGGATTCAAGTCCAAAATCATATATCTTATTTTTCCCTTTAAAGCTACTGATTTCTGTATTAATTTGAAATGATGCTTTTCGAAATTCGGGGTGTTACAATTTCTGACACAGAAGCTTGTCAGAAATATATAACCTGACCCGACTTTGATAAGATATTTCTGACACGTAAATATGTCAGAAATAAATTCGTCAGCTTTTGATAACATATTAGTGGCAGAAAAAGTCCATCAAAAATGACTTGTATCTGCTTTGATTAAGGTGTTTCTGACAACACTTACACATATATAAGTTGGCCGAAATAGCCAAGTCAAAAGTAACAGCGTAAAAAGTATTGGATACTCTCGTAGTTCGAGTCCTTACAGAGAAGAACAACTTACATATGAAAGAAGAGTTTCCTCATGCTCTTGGAAGAAGAATCCATTGTTTCTTCGTCCATGAATGATTTCTAAGAGCAACACACCGAAGCTATAAACATCAGACCTTGTTGAGAATAATCCTTCCATTGCATATTCCGGAGCCATATATCCACTGTAAATTAGAGGTAACATTGGTTATAAAGAGAAAGCAAAGGAATCAAACGTGTGTAGAAATGAAATATGAATTGCTATGTTTTGATAACTATGTTGGTGTTTGCTACGATTTGATTGACCCCGATTTTATGGATTGGAGAGTTTAAACTGTTCATTGGTCTGGAGAAGTTCAAAAGAGGTAAAAAAAAGTTCGAGAAGAACAAGGTAGAAACGGAGATGAAGATAAAAATAAAGTATGGATGTTGAAAGAAAGAGATGGCCGATCCTTTGATGAGGTCCTTAAAGGGAACGATGCTTCTTCAAAGAAAGTTCCGCAATACGGAATCAGATTGCAATCAGAGGATAATTCATAAACGGTCAGATTCTTAGAAACCCATGTGGTCGGGAAGGTTATGTCAGTTCATGTTTTAAACAATTTGAAGGAGTTCTGCAACATGGAGGGGTGGTCTAACGTCAGTTTTATGTACTTGGGAGGTTTATGGGTTATGTTCAGGCCGCCGAAAAATGTGGATAGCTCTATGGTATCTAAGATGGCATGAATGGATAAATGGTTCTCGGAAATAGCCCCTTGATCGAAGGACTTTGTTGTCGTTGAAAGATTGTGTTGGTTAATAGTAGAGGGAGTTCCGGCCAAGGTATGGAACCTAAACAGGTTCATTAATATTGCAACAAAGTGGGGAGAGGTCATGATATCGGAACCAAGATGGCACTCATGTACCAACCCTCGTAGAGGAAAGGTGTGTATCCTTTCTAAATGTGCCAATATAATTGATGAAGAAGAAGACATCATGGTGGACAACAAGGTAGTCAGAATCAGGGTGCCAGAGAAGGATGAATTCTGTCCAAATTGGGAGGAGTTGGTAGAGACGTCGGAAAGTGAAGATTCGGACAACGATGAAGAATATGAGGTTGATGGGGGAATCGGAGGAAGATTGGGAGGAGGAGACCTTCGACCAAGTTTTGGAACAACTTTCGAAGGACGGGGTGGGAAAAGGTAGCTTAGAGAAAAAGGAGATAGCAACAAGATCGTGGAACACAGAGGCGGTTGTTGAAGACTCTTGTTCAGCGGTATTACCGGAGACGGAGGAGATGAGAGATTCCAGGAGGGTTGACTCTTCAAATCTCGAGAGGCAAGCATATGTCATTTTGTATTTCCATGAGCACACGGTAGAAGGAGGCAGCCGTAATGATTTATGATGGTATTCCGAGAAAGCGGACGTGAGAAAAGAGAAGGATTCTATGGACCCAAGTGAAAGAAGCGGCCATGATCCACTACTCACCAATATCATAAAGCAGTGAGTTGGGCCTGACGTATTGGGCTAGGATTCGTTGGGGTTTTGTAGAGACGAGACCTTGTTTGGGCCTAACCTAAGGAATAATAACTATAACAAAAGTTGGAAACTAGGTGTGGGCCTTGACACGTCTGGTCATCAGGGTAAATAGAGAGGAACGATCAAGCATGTTGTTCTAGAAAAATCCTGCACCAATTCTCTAAAAGTCTTAGAGTGCTCTATTGGAGGAAACGCAGTCCAGGAAGAAGGTAAGAATCATTTTCGCAAAATAGACAGCAACAATTTTAAAAGTACGAGTATTTCCAACCTTGATTCCAATCCAAATGAAGACACAAAAGAGTCAAAGAAAAGAGGCAGGAAGAAGAAAAGTCTAGATCAACAGAACTTTTCAGCAAAAGAAAGTAGTATAATGGGAGCAACCAACTCTGAAATTCAACGTTCCAATAAAAGAATTTTGTCCAATTATTCAGAAGAAAAAAATAAGGAGAGAAAAGACGAGAGGTTCTTTGATTTGGAGACTGAGATCGAAAGAACTATTGAACTAGGAGAAATGCTGGGGTTCAACATGGAAGGGAAGGAGAAATAAATCGAAAACAGCTTGTTAGGGCAAGGTGAGAATTATTGTTGACAATGAATCTTCTTTCTTTAAATTGCAGAAGTATTGTAACACCCTCAAATTTGGAAAAAAAAAACTAATTTGAAATTCTCAATAATACCTCAAAGAAGGATAAAATCTCATACGACAAGTCCATACTTGAAATACAATTCTAGATTTAACCATCAACAATTTAAATAAAGTCTTACATAAGGAGTAATTAAAGGTCGGGTGTTACAAAAACCATCAACCATTACTATCTCCAAATGTGTGGAAGACTTCACCCAAGCTATTCTCTCTCGTGCATATAACTAACACTCATCTCTTCACAGAGTCGCTAGTACCATTCCCCCAACTGGAACTTGATGCACATGCCGACAAATAAAAAGGTTAGGCTAACGCCTAGTGAGTTCAAGAATTTACAACATAAATAAATATATCATTAAAAGGAAATGATGCAACTTAAATCATAATCTTTCAAAATGATTTACTTTAAATATGAAAACCACCCGTTTTCCAATAACACATGTTTTAAAGATGAACGCCCCAATACCAAAACATTCTTTCATGAAGCGATGCAACCCAAAACTCACTTAAAACTTGAATAGAAATCGAACTCCCAATTTAGGAAAACACGGATAAAACTTTATATCCCAAAACACCCAAAACACGGGTGGGGCATTGTTGGATCATAAATTGTATTCAAGATTAAAGTTAAAGTTAAGGGTTTAAACTGTAATTGTTTGATAGTTATAGTTAAAGGGTTTAAAGTGTAATAAGTCAATAGTTATTAAGCTATTGGGCCCAAGCCCATTAGAAAGCCCATTAAGGTTAAAGCCCATAAGGCTTAGGTATTTAAAGTTATGTTTAGTTTAGTTTTGGAAAGAACTCTGATAATTTTCTAAATAGTCGATATAAGTTTTCTCTGTATTCAAAGGGTATCAAGAACACTCAAGGGTTTCATTGTTTATTCAAGGGATTGGTACGTTATTATTAATCTTTATATCTCTTGATTATTATTGTGTTGCTTGATTACTTGATTGATTGTTTACCAACTAGAATAAATCTGGGATAACAATTGGTATCAAAGCCTAAAGAATCAATTTTTTTTCGAATTTACTGTTCATCGAAGAATTTACTGTTCATCGAAAACGTCACCGAAAACATTGATACAAAAACTCAATACCTAAAACAACACCTTTCGGTGACGGGGGAGACCCGATTCCATCAAATGTGGCGGGCACACGAAGTACGTTAAGCCACTTATCAACGTTATCGAGATTCACATAGGGCCACAGATCGCCTTTTACGGCACCTCTGAGCAACCACCACAAGATACCCAAATGATCCTAGTGTCTACTCGACCTCTAGATGAGTGTCACCACAAAAGTCACAAGTCCCTGTATCCGGCTCACCATGGGCACCACCGCAAGACTTAGCTCCGTATACGGTTCTATAGAGCACTACCGCAAGCTTATATAAAAACATGACTTGGGACCACTCGCTAGATTCAAACGCGGACACTAAAATTCCACATTGAATAAACATAGTGGATTACATGGGGATCGAGTTCAACCACCCACGATCTATACCTCGAGCCCTTTGCTAAGGATTACACTATCATCGAGTTCAACCACCCATGATCTATACCTCGAGTCCCCGTTAACCATAAATATTCCAGTTCCAAAACAGGGATAAAGTTCCCAATTAAACCAACTGACTGACTCATCTACCTATGGATCCATGTATTACAGTCTAAAACGTTACATGCCTCCAACGAATGAACTAACGCATTCAAAACATGTAACTCTCAAATAAGATGCAACTAAGTACACCATACGTCAAAGGATCCTTATCGAGCTACTAAAACTAAACAAATACCCCAAAGACTCATTTGATTATAAATCAAGCCCAAAAGGCATAATAAACGTTTGAATAAAATACGTGAGCCAATATGGTTACATAAACCAAATTACATCTTTTCCCAAAATCTTTGTCTCTCAAATCACAATCGGCCTTCGGCCCAAACCAAAAAGATTTACAATTTCTAAAATGTTCACAAGGTTGGGAATCACCAAATCAAATGACTCACACGTTCGTATTTTCAAAACGTCCCATTACATAAACTATGCATATTTCCAACAAACACTAAAAGTGCATTTTGACCAAATAACCTCAATTTATACAATAAATCATCAAAACAATTTCATTTATGACTTATTTATCAAATCACCCAAAAATCCCAAATGTGGGTGTTTTACAAGGTTTATAAAGTTAAGCACTTCAAATAATCAAAACCCATCAAATTGCTCAATAATCGATAATTTCATGTGAAATACATAAACACTTTCAAATGGACATTTTTGGCATGTACAACGTTTTCACAAATCAACTTGAACTCACCTCACTGGGTTAAGTTAAACCTGTGTTCCAAACCCAACCATTTGCCTCCAATGATGTAGATTCCACCATTTCAATGTCATCTTCAACAATGAGCTAGGGTTTTCAAATAGTCCATTTCCTCAACTCTAGAAATGAACCAACAACAAGTAAAAGCTTTAGATCTTCAAAGATCTTTATAATAAAGCTCAGAATATACAAGAGACTTACCTCAAACGAAACTTAAAGTCTTCCAACCAAAATTTCTCCCATGAAATCTTTCACCCTTTCCATAACCAACCTTCAAGCCACCAACTCTTTGATCTCCCTAGGGTAGATTCATATTAAGATGCTCTAAAATTGGTTCTTAAGCTTCCCCAAATCGTCCTAAGGAAGAGAGAAATGGAGAGTGGGAGTAAATGAGAGAAAACCTTAAAATTTAGGCATAAATCGTCCAACTGCTTCCCGTGGGCTTAGCCGCGACCTCAAGTCGCGGGCCAAGCCGCGCTTGCTCGTGGGTTGCAAATCACAGTGACTTACGCAGCTCTAGCTGCATCTTGTCGTGCTGAGCCATTCCCCGAACGTTCTCTCAGTCGGCCGGTGACTACTTCCTTGGTCGCTCGTCGACCATCCTTAGGAAATCATGGGTGTTACAATCCTCCCAACCTTAAAGGAGATTTCGTCCTCAAAATCTAGCACCGACTAAGCACCCTAAAGTCATGTTTAACGGGATTAATTGGTTCTCCATATTTCGGTCCTCCCTAGTAACCAAGCTTCGACTCAAGGATTCTCCTGACATTGATATCTTACCATTTTCCTTTTTCTAGAGAGCACAAGAATCATAGGATATGTACATGACAGTTCAAAATGTCACTCTTCCCCGAAAACAAGTATGACATATGGCTTTTCATCCATCCACTTTGAAGATGCTAACCATCGTGCAGTAGGTCTTTAGACGACTTCATTTTCACAAAACGATTTGTTCCCTATCCAAAAGGGATGCCTTAAAAATACTTTACCTCATATACGAAACCGATTACATCCCATTTAAGATTGCCACTATGTTTCTCATAACGAGTCGCCACAAACCCGAATTCAACATTCGATATGCCTTACTGATGACGGAATGAACATCGAGTCCTTATTTAATCATTTTCTTAACATTAAGATCTCGGTTGACTCCCAACCTTAGGTTGTTCATATTACCTCAAGAGTAGCTTACTACCTTAACTAACCATTTCCACCAAGGATAGCCCAAAACGAACCTTACCCATAAATACTTGTAATCGTCCTTCATTGAATTACGCTACACGCTTTTCTTGCCTTCAAGAACACAACAACCTTTGCAGAAGCAATCCAACCATAGTTTGACCATACTCCTTTCAATTCCGAGTACTCGTCGCTAGGTTGAATTTACTCGAGTGGTGAAGGAATCCCTATAAAATTGCTAAGCTGATCACCCACTATTGTTACAGAAACGATATTTATAATCTTGACAAATCAAGGTCCCTTCAATAATCGATTTCTACTTACGGTCCACCTCGATATCCTCACTAAATTTCTCCAATAATCACTAACATAAAGGATTTATCGTCCTTTCCTTGACAAAATTCATAACAACTAGTTTGGTCTGATTTAACACAACAATAAATCTGTTCCTCAAGCTGACACAAGAACAACATCTGCAAGGGTTCCCATAACTTCCCTAAATCAAATCATTGGTCTGATTTTTCACCCAGAAACGTACCATTACACTCTACAGATAGTCGATTGACCCAAACTCCATGGTTACACAACTCCCATAATGCATTCAAGCATCGATTGTCAAATCAACGAAAGCCTTGCCAACTACAGAAATACCAATAATCGGTCACTAATTACCAACATCAAATCTCTTTAAAGGTACCACTTAACTTGTAAACACATAGGACTCAACGAAAGTGCACTGAAGCACCCAACGGTTATTGTCCTCAGAAGCGAGTGTCGACACCTATCCTCAAAATGTTTATACTACAAATGTGGGTATGTCAACAAATTATTTCATTAACGGTTTGCATTGTGCCAATCTTCAATGTCGAATTAAAGTTGACACCTGATATGGCACTAAAATTCCAAATCTTACACCTTTAGGGAACGAACCACAACATCTTCTTTATTCCTGAAAATTCACCAAGATGGCACACCACCAACACATACATGATGTCGAACAACAACCTATCAATTCAAATCCAACCATATGCAAGCAACCACATAATCCTTTAACCCAAAGATTTACCGAAACAGAAGGATCACCACATAAATAACTGGGAGAATACAAAAACCTAATACCTCAATATTCATGCGTGAACCGATTCATCAGACTGAAATCCAAAATTCAAAACTAACCCCAAGTCGGATCATTCGACGCTTCAGTTCCCTAGGACTCCTATAGTCCTTAATAACAAGTCCTTTCACAAAGGGGTTTAAAACTATTGCTCTAATGAGTTTAAGTTTTTTCAACTATAAGACTCAACAAGCATGCCAATTTATTATTTTTAAAGATTTGCCAAACATAAAATCTTTATAATCAATTTTACATATGCATAAAGTCTTTAGCACAACTAGGAAATCGTTTGAAGTGGCCGCTATTGCCACACACGTAAAACCAATCAATTATAATGCATCTTTGTTGACCAATAGCAAGAACAACAATAGATGAAGATGCACAAAAAGTAACATTAATACGGACCATCTCAGTCCCATCATACAATTACTCACGCCATAAGTATAAATTAATTCGTACACCAAATAGTGCACAACGAAATGTTTGCAGAAAACTCGAAAGATAATATAAGTGATATCAAACTCCCAAAGTTTTCTCTTTTAACCACAACACGACATGGAATAAGATTCCACAACAAAACTTACATGCGTCAGTTTATTTCACAAGACTAGTAAAGTAATATATGCATGCACTTCGGTTAAAAACATGAAGTAATTTATGTCGGTTTCAAGTTCAAAGCCAAATAACAACATGCTTTCATCGTTCTCAAATGTTGGCTAAAACACCATGACGGAAATTCCAAATAGAATATGTATATAGTATATACAACCAAACTGCTCACACAAAACTCAAGGGAAAACAATACAACTGGACGTCATTAAAGTCTCCACATCAATTCCACAATATCGCATTGAGAAAAATTATCAATAAAACTCAAACACCAAAACATGGAAATAACCCCTTCATTTAAAACCTTAACATATGTGGAGGAGATCCAACGTTAAAGTCATAAATCGCAGTTACTTGTCCAAAACCTTAAACAACATCAACATACGAACATCACAATATCCAAAAATAGTGTTGGACAACAACGAGAATAAAGAAAGTCTCAACAAAGTTTGCAACCACATGCAATAGAATATTTTATGCATGTTTAAAATCTTGTGTGTGCTAAACATTTTTCCAAGATTCCTAATATAATCCACATGATATTTGGAAACATGAGAAATAATTGATGCAATTTATTTTAGAAATAAATTTCGTTCATGAATTTGATCGACACTCAACGTCTCGAAACCACGCTCCTCATTTTTCAGTCACACTATCGTCATCGGGATACTCAAACATCTTAAGGAAATAATCGAGGATTTCATCGGTTCACCTTACAATTTCTCCTCGAATAATGTTGATTCCATAAGGCTATGGTTGTAATCCAACCAATAATTCTGGCCTGAAACGGTCCACTTAACGCAATCATCATGCTTACTGTCACTCTAAGTGATGAATGTTAAAATCATCAATCTCTTCTAACTACTACCCACTAAGAAACTTCTTCACTACCCCAACGGTCGTCACATCAAAGTAGTCAAAATATACACATATAACTTGTAGTTTCACCAAAACATTGACCAGGTGCAATTATGAACGTACTGTGCATGATTATCCTTGCTACTCTCGACGTGATTTCCGCTCCTAGTGGATCCGTCAACCTCAAACATCCTATCTTGGAATGCCTATTGGTGCAATTTTCTCTTTCATTCACTTAAAAGAACTTTAGTTTGAGTCTAGGTATCCAAATTCCACACCTAAATCTCTCAAACTTAAGCTCTGATACCAACTTATAACACCCTCAAATTTGGAAAGTGCAACTAGTTTAAATTTTTTAATAATACCTCAAAGAAGTATAAAATCTCTTACGACAAGTCCATACTTGAAATACAATTCTAGATTTAACCATCACAAATTTAAATAAAGTCTTACATAAGGACTAATTAAAGGTCGGGTGTTACTTATCCCATCAACCATTGCTATCTACAAATGTGCGGAAGACTTCACCCAAGCTATTCTCTCTCATGCATATAAGTAACAGTCATCTCTTCACAGAGTCGCTAGTACCATTCCCCTAACTGGAACCTGATGCACATGTCGACAAATAAAAAGGTTAGGCTAAGGCCTAGTGAGTTCTAGAGTTTTCAACATAAAAAAATATATTGTTAAAAGGAAAGGATGCAAGTTAAATCATAATCTTTCAAAATGATTTACTTTAAATATGAAAACCACCCATTTTCCATAACACACGTTTTTAAAGATGAAAGTCCCCAATACCAAAACATTCATTCATGAAGCGATGCAACCCAAAACTCACTCAAAACTTGAATAGAAATCGAACTCCTAATTTAGGAAAACATGGATTAAAATTTATATCCCGAAACACCTAAAACATGGGTAGGGAATAATACTCAACCCATATATCATGGATAATAATCCATATATACAAAACATCACCGAAAACATGGATACTAAAACTCAATACCCAAAACAACACCTTTCGGTACGGGGGAGACCCGATTCCATCGAATGTGGCGGGCACACAAAGTTAAACCACTTATCAACGTTCTCGAGATTCACATAGGGCCACGGATCCCCATATACGGATCATCTGAGCAACCACCGCAAGATACCCAAATGACCCTAGTGTCTACTCGACCTCTAGATGAGTGTCAACACAAAAGTCACAAGTCCCCGTATCCAGCTCACCATGGACACCACGGAAAGACTTAGCTCCGTATACAGCTCTACAGAGCACCATCGCAAGCTTACATAAAAACATGACTTGGGGACCAATCACTAGACTCAAAACGCGGGAACTAAAATTCCACGATGAATAAACAGAGTGGATTACATGGGCATCGAGTTCAACTACCCACAATCCATACATTGAGCTCTTAGCTTAGGGTTATACGGTCATCGAGTTCAACCAACCATGATCTATACCTCGAGTCCCCATTAACCATAAATATTCCAGTTCCAAAATGGGGATAAACTTCCCAAGTAAATCAACTGACTGAATCATATGCTTATGGATCGAAGGCATTACAGTCTAAAACGTTACATGACTCTAATGAATGAACTAATGCATTCAAAACATGTAACTCTAAAATAAGATGCAACTAAGTACACCAAACGTCAAAGGCTCCTTATCGAGCTACTAAAACTGAACAAATACCTCAAAGACTCATCAGAGTATAAATCAATCCCAAAAGGTATAATAACTGTTTGGCTAAAATACGTGAGCCAATATGGTTATATAAACCAAATTACATCTTTTCCCAAAATCTTTCTCTCAAATCACAATTGGCATTCGGCCCAAAAACAAAAAGATTTACAATTTCTAAAATGTTCACAAGGTCGGGAATGACCAAAAGCAAATGACTCACACATTCATATTTTCAAAACGTCCCATTACATAAACTATGCATTTTTTTAACAAACACCAAAAGTGCATTTTAACCAAATAACCTCCATTTATACAATAAATCATCAAAATACTTTTGTTTATGACTTATTTATCAAATCGCCTAAAAATCCCAAATGTGGGTGTTTTACAAGGTTTATAAAGTTAAACACTTCAAATAACCAAAACCCGTCAAATAGCTCAATAATCGATAATTTCATGTGAAACACATAAACACTTTCAAATGGATATTTTTGACATGTACAATGTTTTCACAAATCAACTTGAACTCATCTCATTAGGTTATGTTAAACCTAGATTCCAAACCCAACCATTTGCCTCCAATGATGTAGTTTCCACCATTTCAAAGTCATATTCAACAATGAGCTTGGGTTTCCAAATAGTCCATTTCCTCAACTCTAGAAATGAACTAACAACAAGTAAAAGCGTTAGATCTACAAAGATGTTTGTACTAAAGCTCGGAATATACAAGAGACTTACCTCAAATGAAACTTGAAGTCTTCCAACCAACATTTCCCCTATGAAATCTTTCACCCTTTCCATAACCAATATTCAAGCTACCAACTCCTTGATCTTCCTAAGGTAGATTCATATTAAGATGCTCTAAAATTGGTTCTTAAACTCGCCCAAATCATCCTAAGGAAGAGAGAAATGGAGAGTGGGAGTAAATGAGAAAAAATCCTAAAATTTAGGCATAAATCGTCCAGACTGCTTCCCACGACCTTGGTCGCGACCTCAGGTCGTGGCCAAGCCGTGAGTGCTCCTGAGTTGCAAACCACAATGACTTAAGAGGCCCTAGCCACAGTTTGAGTCCGCGGGCCAAGTTACGCATGTTGCAGGTCGCACCTCCCTACGCCTCGTGTTGTGCCATTCCCCGTCCGTTCTCTCGGCCGGCCGGTGATTGCTTCCTTGGTCGCTCTTCGATCATCCTTAAGAAAACACGGGTGTTACAAGTATGGGGTGTGAAGACAAAATTTCTTGGGTCAATGGCCTCTGTAGGAATCACAAGGTCAGTTTCTTGGCATTACTGGAAACAAGATTAAAGAATGTGAACGAATATATTGCCATAAATTTTGGGGAGATTTCTATTTTGACTATGCGGTGACTAATGCTAGAGGTAAGTCATGTGGTATCTTATCTATTTGGGATAAGAATTTTCCCACAAAAAAGGAAGCTCTGTGTGGGGAAGGGTTTGTGGCATTTATAGGTGTTTAGATCCCAAAAAACGTTCCTTGTAGTATCATTAATATATATGCTTCCCAACATGAAGTTATGAAGAGAATGGGCATCTCTTCTCCAGATTACCAACAATTGGAAATCCGTGTTGATTCATGCTAGAGATTTTTATACGATCAGAGATCATTTAAAAAAATTGGGAATTTTATAGATTTCGGAGCGATCCGCAGGTTCAATGAATTCATAAGCAACGTTGGTATTGTCGAATGTTGTCGATCAGTAGGAGATTTACATGGGCTAACAAATCTAGATCCAAACTCAGCAAAATTGACAGTATTTTTGTGTCCGAAAAATTCTTGGAAGGATGGCCGAATTCTTGTAGTGCGATTCTACCTAGGGAAAATTCTGATCACTGCCCTCTTTTGATGAATGATATTGTGACTGATTATGGACCCATACCTTTTAAGATCTTTAATTTGTGGTTACAGATGGATGATTTTATAGAGTTGGTCGAGATAGATCGAGAGAAGGGATAGTTAGCCATGACGGATTTAAATTGGTTGTTTTCAAAAATAAATTGAAGATGCTCAAAGAGAGAATAAGAAGCTGGTGGTGTCAAAAGAAACATAAACTGGAGGAAGATTGGAAAAAGTCCAGCTTGACATTTGAGAAGCGAACAAAATTATTGAATCGAGGAATGTCGATGAGAATGTTATAGCACGAAGATCGGAAGATCTAATTGAAAGAAGAGATTGAAGCCAAGATTTGTGATGATCTTCGAGAAAAGGCGAAGGTTTAATGGGAAATGGAGGGCGACGAAAAAATTCTTATTTTTCATGGAATTATCTACCATCGATGGAATAAAGTCTACAATTCATGGGATCATATCAGGAGGCAGATGGAAAGAGAGACCTTCAGAGGTGAAGTCTACGTTCTTAGATTACTTTAAAAACACCTTGGGTCATAAAGTGCAAGTGAGAAGTAAGTTCGATCTTTCAAGCATCCATAAATCGTCAGAGGAGGACTCGTGATGGTTACCGAAGCGGAAATTAAAGAGGCGATATGGACTCCTTCAGTTTCATTAAAAAAATTTGGCAGGTTATTAAATCGGATGTGATTGAGGCTATTCATGACTATCATGCTAATTCATGGATTCCTAAAGGATGTAATCCATCTTTCATTTGCTTAATCCCGATGACGTTAAACCCACAAGAGTGTAAGGATTATAGAGGTGGGATGTATTTATAAAATGATTGCCAAAGTGTTGGCTAATCATTTAAGTAGAGTTATAAAAATGCTTATAAGTGATTCTCAGTCAGCTTTTCTAAAAGGCAGATTTATCTTAGACGGGGCCTTCATTGCTGGTGAGTTAATCAGTTCGGCAAAAACCAACAATATAAAGATTTTATTTTTCAAAGTAGACTTCGAAAAGGCTTATGATTCAGTAGAGTGGGGATACGTATTGGAAATTCTTGAAGCTATGGGTTTCTCAAGCAAATGGAGATGTTGGATTAAAGCTTGTCTCTACTCTTCATCTTCTTCGGTTATAATAAATGGCTCTCCGACTGAAGAACTCTGAAATTAGAGAGGGTTGCGACAAGAAGATCCGCTTTCGCCATTTCTCTTTATTGTTGCTATGGAAGGCCTTCGCTCCTTGATTAAGCCTGTGTAACACCCGTAATTTTCGGCAAGTAAATGTCACCTAGACATTCCTGTGACTTGTAAACAGTGGGGTTTTAGTCGGGAAATGTATTGTTTAAAGTCCCTCGAAGTATCGGGAGTTTGGGCATTGAAAAAGTCGGATTTTTGGAGTTCGGGGGCACCCGGGCGATTATGCCAGCGATTGTGCCAGAGGGCACAATAGCTTGGCACAATCGCCAAGGGCTGAGAGCCGCGGTACATCTCTGTCGATTGTGCCAGCGATTGTGCCAGTGGCACAATCGCCTGGCACTATAGCCGCGCGTACCAGTGGGTTAAATGTTGCGATTTTCACCATTTCTTCTCATTTTCTCATTTCTACCTTCTTCCCTTTTCTCTCCCAAACCCTAAAACCGAACCCTAACCCATTTTGATGGTTTTTCCCCTTGAACCATATGATCCTTCATCATCTAACTAGTTGGAACCTTGAACCACAAAACCTCCATCTTCATCTTCCTCATCAAGTCAATGGTTGGGAGCTCGAGTTGAAGTGTCGGATTGGGTGTTCTCAGAAGTCTCTTTGTCTTCAAGGGGTAAGTTTTCTTGTAATAAGGTTGTAAATGCTCCATTGGTGGTTTCTTAAGGTTCGATATCTCAAATCTCGGATTTGATGGTTTTTGGAGAAATTAGGGTTTTGATCTTGTTTGAGATCTTGGTATTTTTATGTTTGGAGAATGTTTCCTTATGGTTGAAAATAGTTATTTATGGGATGAAATGTGTGGATCTAGGTTTTTGAAGCTTGAGTTGAAGAGTTGGAATGAGTGTCTTCGGAAAGCTTTGGGTGGGATCTATGCTTTTGGAGGCCAATGGTTGTGGATTGAAACCTAGGTTTAACTTAACCTAGCAAGGTGAGTTCAAGTTGATTTGTGAAAGCGGTGTACATGCCAAAATGGTTATTTTAAAGTGTTTTACTTGAAATGGTTAACTGCTGATAAGTTTGGAGTATTTTGAAGTAAAATATGTTCACTTGGTTATTTATCAAAGTGTGAGTATTTCGATAAGTTTTCAGATTTGGTAAATTTGGGGTTGTGTTAATCTCTTAAAACGCTTATATTGGGTTTTGAACATTTCAACAACTAAATAGCATGATTTACGTACTCTGGGTGATTTAGTACAAGCTAGATCTATTTTATGATTTATGCATCTTTGATGATTTTGTACGAATGGAGTCTAAGTCACGTTATATGCATGTTGGGTAGTTGCATTCATAAAATCATTGGAAAACCTTTGGTCCCATTATGTGTTGAGTTTCGGGTTGATCTCGTTTTTGAAGTATGTGTCTTCGTAAACGTTGTTTTAAAGACATTTCATTATTTGGGAAGCTGTTATTTGTTGATCAAATGGGTTTTGGGCTTTTTAGCTCGGTGGTGGCATGAAAGAGTACTAAGGACATTTGTACGGTTTTAATGACTCGGTTTAGAGTCCAAATTGGGATGTACGTCTTAATACATTTTATTGCATATTTATAATCATTACAGGCTCGAGTGCTTTTGCCACTCATGGGTAGTCGTGTATTTTTTAGATTGTGTTGTATTGGATCCATAGGCACATAAGTCAGTCTTATTTATGGTCAATTGGGTGGTACGGGGTTGGACTCCGGGACTCATGTTTTATGATCACTACTTGACAAGTAGGCACTAGGAGGAAGTAGTCTTAGGCGCCACTGTGTGGGTGTGTGCCTAGATCTCCGCCGTCGGGGTAATGCCATGGTTGTAGTCCTCGGGTGTGCCGGGCCTTTCGGGTGTCTTTTTGGCATCAAGGTGCTTTGTCTCTTTGGGTGAAACTTGTCAAGGATTCGTAGGGACACTTTGGTTTTTATGCCAATAGTTGTCATGCGATGAACGATGGTTGAGTGGCATACTTTTGTGTTCCTCCGCTCTCCACGGATACGGGTATCCCCCGTCGTCGGCCCGATGTATTTTGGATATTTTCATTGTCCATGTTTGATACTTGAATTTCATTCCATTTTATGTTCGCGTGAATATTAAGCTTCAGTTCGTGTGTTATTGGTGTATCATATTTATACGGATTGTTTTCCGTTATTTAAGGGTCAAGTACTATGTTCCACCCGAGTTTTTGGGTGTTTCGGGCTATGAAGTATTATTTACATTTTAGCACATTTGAGTATCGAACTATGACCCCGTTTGGGTGAGTTACGGGTTGCATCGTTTTATAAGAAGTGCATATTTTGGGAAACATTGTCTTTAAAAGTGTATATTAAGGAAAATGTGTCGTTTCTATTTTGAAGTATAATATTTCGAAGGATCTTGCTTTACAAATGATTTCCTGTCTTCTAAAGATTTATTCACTCATGTTAAAACTCTTGAGCTTACTAGGCGTTAAGCCTAACCTTTTTATTTGTCGGCATGTGCATCAGATTCCTGTTGGGGGTTCGGTTCTAGCAGTGCTTTGAGGAGTCGAGCTTTAGCCTTGAGCTAGAGTAAGTATTTGGTGAAGTCTTCCGCAGGTTGGAGATAGTGACTATACATGGGTTTAGTAGCACCCGTCTTTACCATAGATTGTTGTATAAATGGTGTATGAGTATTGAAATTGAATCTAAATTGTGGTTGTAAATGATTCAGTTATTGATGTATTTAGAAAATTTTAATTTAGTTGCTATTTCCAGATTGAGGGTGTTACAAGTTGGTATCAAATCTTAAGTTTGAGAGAATTAGGTATTGATCTTTGGATGCCTAGACTCAAACTGGAGTTCTTATAAGTGATCGAAAGTGAAGTTGCACATTAGGTACCTTAAGATAAGATACTTTGAGGTTGATAGAATCGCTAGAAATGGGAAACATGTCGAGGGTCGCAAGGATGATTATGTACGGTACGTTCATAATGGCACCTGGCCAGTGTTATGGCGAACTTACACACTACATATGTATACTTGAACTACCTTGGTGTGATGACCGTTGGGGTAGTGCGAAAGTTTCTAAGCAAGTAAGCTAAGAGATGATTGATGTTTATAACAGTATCAATTTGGGGTGATAGTAAGTGCGGTGAACGCATTAAGTGGATCACCTTAAGTCAGATTTATTGGTTGGATTAGAACTTTAAGTCTGTTATGCCGTTTCTATTTCGAGGAGAAATTGTGAGAGGAACCTATGAGATCCTTGATTTGGTCTTAAGATATGCGAGTATCCGGCTGACAATAGTCTACCAGAAAGTTGAGGAGCTTTGGTCTGGGGAAATTGAGGAGTGTAGCCCTGTGATGTCGAGTTTCGGCCAAATTCATGCACTAAATTTATTTCTAAAGTGAGTGGCATAAATTGTTTTTCATGTTCGCTAAGTATAAAGTGATTTTCACTATAAAGTCTTAGTAAAACATTTAACATTCAGCAGATTTTGAACTGTGAGCTTAAGCATGCATGAAATTGTTTTGTTGCACATGATTGCAAATTGTTATCAAAATTCTTTTATTCACGCCTCGTGTTTAATGCTATTTCCGGATACTGTAATGTCCATGTTTTAATGTCGTTTGGGTATTGGGCAAGTAACTATGAGATTTTGACCTAGACATTGGATCTCCTCCACGTATGTCAATGGTTTAAAAGAAAAAGTTAATCCCATGTTTGGCGTTGAAATTTCTTGAGAATTTTAGTTTGTACGATTTCTGCTAAATTTCATGGGGTATGGCTTTGCGAAGTCTTTTGGTGTGTGAGTTTTAATTTCTGTTTCGTGTAATCTTGCGAGTTTATTCGGCGTTGTGTTCCATGTAAATTTTGTCAAAAAGGTGTCACTTTACCTTTCATTGCATTCAAAAGAGGAAACTCTTAAAAGTTTAATATTCTAGCCATATTGCCGTCTTGCACACACTGTTGAGAAATGGAAGTTTTGACACCACTTGATTTCAGCATCTATGAGTTTTGCGAAAGTTCAGTTGAGTTTATGATGTCTCATCTTACGTCTTTTGCGTCACGTAAACGATTTTGGGATCGTGTACTTGTGCATCATGGTGTGCGTTAATTTATGAATATTGTTAATTGACGTCATCCTACATGTTATTTTGGGGGTTTCATTATCATGAAAATTATCTTTGGCTTTATGCAAACGTCAATCGTCGCATGCCATGTCATTGGATTTAAGTGTAACGTTGGTGTGAATGATTGCATAAACGACTTACGTTATTTTAAAACATGGTTTTTGTTCTGATCGTATTTCAATCATCAACTTTTACCGCTAAGTAATTTCCGCAATGCTTGTAATGAGTTAGTGGCATCCATGTCGTTGTAATTTCTGTTATGGTCAAATGTGTTCATCTTTACGACCTAAAGCTTTAAATTCGATTTGAAATTTTATTTGCATTCCCATCATTTTACCTGGTTTTAGGGATCAAACTGTTGCATATAGAGTTGTTGTTAATCTTACGCCGCAACGTCTTTTGGTTAAAGGAGCAGAATTTAAAGATAAAATTGTGAGTTCTCTTTTGGAGTTCTACAAACATTTATTGCACGTGTTGTGGTGCAAGAATTTATTTTCATATATATAGTGTAAATTGTGTGCATGTTTTATTATTGTCTTTATAAACGTAGGCATTGAACAATTCAAATGTTGGAAATGGTTCATATGCGCTGTGTTGTTGATCAATTTTAAACTCTATCAAATGAACAATAGTGTATCTTTATCGCACGTTTGGTCGTTAAAAGGCCTACGTATTGGACAGTTTTATAAAATTAAATTGGCATAGTAATTGAAAAACCTTGAACTCATTAGGCCTGTAGATTTAAACCCTGTCATGAGAGCAGTTATGATTTGGGACTGAGGGAGTCCTTGGGATTTGAAGCGTCGGATGATCCGAATCGCGGTCAGTCTTGGAATTTGGGTTTTAGTTTTGAATCTGGGTACGCTTGGTAAATGGAGATGATATGTTTAAGCTTTTCCAGTTAGTTAAGAGGTGATATTATACTTCGGTAATCATGCGGGATAAGGTCTTATGTGATTGTCTACGATTAGATTGGGATCGTTTGGTGGACTGCTCGTCGATGTGACATCATAGTTTATGTGATGGTGTACCGTCCTTGTGGACTTCGCAATCAAAGGAAATTTTGCGGTCCGTTTGTTAGAAATGTAAGACTTGGGATTTTAGCACCCTGCTTGGTGTCATCTTTAGTGCGACCCTCCGTCTGGATTGAAATTTTGGGTGGGATGCCCACGTCTTCGAGGTCGCCGTTTAGTCCTAGGTGTCGACTTGTGTCCTTGAAGTCAAAAAGACCTTGGGATATTCGGAAATGTCCCGGTTGGATCATGGGAAATAATGACCTTGCGGTGTTGGAAATTTGAAAGAAGATTAGGTGTGGATGAGCAAGTACCGATGTGTTAAGCATTCCTATGGCGATAAGGACTTTATGTTGGAGAATGCTGTGGGGTTGGTGTTGGGACGGAGTGAGTGTGACCGAATATGGGCTAAACAGTTACCGGAAGGACGCATTGGTGCGCCTTGGGAGAATATCTTTGTAGATATTAGGAATGGATCAGCTGAACTCCGAGGATTTTGGAAGCTTGGTTACGGTTGAGTTCGGAACCGTATAGATCCGAAGGGAATTGGTCAGTGTAATGTTGGGATCACAAAACTACCTGGAAGTAGTAATTGTCATCCAAGGTTGGGAGACGACCGTAACCTTGTGGGTAAAAGGTTACTTTGGAGAGTTAAGTGTTGCTCGGTTATGAGCACATTGTGCCCAAGAGGGGCAACATAGGTGGGTATCAGTGCAAAGGCCCTAATAGTGGTGCTGAAAGAAGAGTTAAGGGAAATCCTTCTGTGGGTAAAGTTCCATGGGAATCTAGATTTCGAGGACGAAATCATTCTAAGGTTGGGAGGATTGTAACACCCGTAAATTTCGGCAAGTAAATGTCACCCAGACATTCCTGTGACTTGTAAACAGTGGGGTTTTAGTCGGGAAATGTATTGTTTAAAGTCCCTTGAAGTATCGGGAGTTTGGGCATTGAAAAAGTCGGATTTTTTGAGTTCGGGGGCACCCGGGCGATTATGCCAGCGATTGTGCCAGAGAGCACAATAGCTTGGCACAATCGCCAAGGGCTGAGAGCCGCGGTACATCTCTGTCGATTGTGCCAGCGATTGTGCCAGTGGCACAATCGCCTGGCACTATAGCCGCGCGTACCAGTGGGTTAAATGTTGCGATTTTCACCATTTCTTCTCATTTTCTCATTTCTACCTTCTTCCCTTTTCTCTCCCAAACCCTAAAACCGAACCCTAACCCATTTTGATGGTTTTTCCCCTTGAACCATATGATCCTTCATCATCTAACTAGTTGGAACCTTGAACCACAAAACCTCCATCTTCATCTTCCTCATCAAGTCAATGGTTGGGAGCTCGGGTTGAAGTGTCGGATTGGGTGTTCTCGGAAGTCTCTTTGTCTTCAAGGGGTAAGTTTTCTTGTAATAAGGTTGTAAATGCTCCATTGGTGGTTTCTTAAGGTTCGATATCTCAAATCTCGGATTTGATGGTTTTTGGAAAAATTAGGGTTTTGATCTTGTTTGAGATCTTGGTATTTTTATGTTTGGAGAATGTTTCCTTATGGTTGAAAATAGTTATTTATGGGATGAAATGTGTGGATCTAGGTTTTGGAAGCTTGAGTTGAAGAGTTGGAATGAGTGTCTTCGGAAAGTTTTGGGTGGGATCTATGCTTTTGGAGGCCAATGGTTGTGGATTGAAACCTAGGTTTAACTTAACCTAGCAAGGTGAGTTCAAGTTGATTTGTGAAAGCGGTGTACATGCCAAAATGGTTATTTTAAAGTGTTTTACTTGAAATGGTTAACTGCTGATAAGTTTGGAATATTTTGAAGTAAAATATGTTCACTTGGTTATTTATCAAAGTGTGAGTATTTCGATAAGTTTTCAGATTTGGTAAATTTGGGGTTGTGTTAATCTCTTAAAACGATTATATTGGGTTTTGAACATTTCAACAACTAAATAGCATGATTTACGTACTCTGGGTGATTTAGTACAAGCTAGATCTATTTTATGATTTATGCATCTTTGATGATTTTGTACGAATGGAGTCTAAGTCACGTTATATGCATGTTGGGTAGTTGCATTCATAAAATCCTTGGAAAACCTTTGGTCCCATTATGTGTTGAGTTTCGGGTTGATCTCGTTTTTGAAGTATGTGTCTTCGTAAACGTTGTTTTAAAGACATTTCATTATTTGGGAAGCTGTTATTTGTTGATCAAATGGGTTTTGGGCTTTTTAGCTCGGTGGTGGCATGAAAGAGTACTAAGGACATTTGTCCGGTTTTAATGACTCGGTTTAGAGTACAAATTGGGATGTACGTCTTAATACATTTTATTGCATATTTATAATCATTACAGGCTCGAGTGCTTTTGCCACTCATGGGTAGTCGTGTATTTTTTAGACTGTGTTGTATTGGATCCATAGGCACATAAGTCAGTCTTATTTATGGTCAATTGGGTGGTACGGGGTTGGACTCCGGGACTCATGTTTTATGACCACTACTTGACAAGTAGGCACTAGGAGGAAGTAGTCTTGGGCGCCACTGTGTGGGTGTGTGCCTAGATCTCCGCCGTCGGGGTAATGCCATGGTTGTAGTCCTCGGGTGTGCTGGGCCTTTCGGGTGTCTTTTTGGCATCAAGGTGCTTTGTCTCTTTGGGTGAAACTTGTCAAGGATTCGTAGGGACACTTTGGTTTTTATGCCGATAGTTGTCATGCGATGAACGATGGTTGAGTGGCATACTTTTGTGTTCCTCCGCTCTCCACGGATACGGGTATCCCCCGTCGTCGGCCCGATGTATTTTGGATATTTTCATTGTCCATGTTTGATACTTGAATTTCATTCCATTTTATGGTCGCGTGAGTATTAAGCTTCAGTTCGTGTGTTATTGGTGTATCATATTTATACGGATTGTTTTCCGTTATTTAAGGGTCAAGTACTATGTTCCACCCGAGTTTTTGGGTGTTTCGGGCTATGAAGTATTATTTACATTTTAGCACATTTGAGTATCGAACTATGACCCCGTTTGGGTGAGTTACGGGTTGCATCGTTTTATAAGAAGTGCATATTTTGGGAAGCATTGTCTTTAAAAGTGTATATTAAGGAAAATGTGTCGTTTCTATTTTGAAGTATAATATTTCGAAGGATCTTGCTTTACAAATGATTTCCTGTCTTCTAAAGATTTATTCACTCATGTTAAAACTCTTGAGCTCACTAGGCGTTAAGCCTAACCTTTTTATTTGTCGGCATGTGCATCAGGTTCCTGTTGGGGGTTCGGTTCTAGCAGTGCTTTGAGGAGTCGAGCTTTAGCCTTGAGCTAGAGTAAGTATTTGGTGAAGTCTTCCGCAGGTTGGAGATAGTGACTATACATGGGTTTAGTAGCACCCGTCTTTACCATAGATTGTTGTATAGATGGTGTATGAGTATTGAAATTGAATCTAAATTGTGGTTGTAAATGATTCAGTTATTGATGTATTTAGAAAATTTTAATTTAGTTGCTATTTCCAGATTGAGGGTGTTACAGCCTGTGTGAATAAGGAATTTGATTAAAGGAGTGGAGATAGGCATGGACAGGTATAACATATCTCACCTATTATATGCTGACGATGTCATTTTCATTAACAGGTGGTGTATTGAGGAAGGTATAAATATGACTCGTATTACAATGTTTTTACTTGGCATCTGGACCAAAACTAAACTTGGCAAAAAGCAACATTCTCAGTGTCGGCGTGGATCAAGGAAGGGTTCAATGGGATGCCAACGAGCTCTGATGTAAAGCCGAAAAATTTCCTTGCAAGTATCTTGGTGTTCCTTTAGGTGATGGGATGAATAGCATAAAATCTTGGGATAATATTGTGGAGAAATTTTAAGCTAGATTGTCTAGATCGAAAGCCAAAGCGCTATCAATTGGTGGGAGGAGAGTATTAGTACAGGCGGTTTTGGGCACTTTGGCAACATACTCGATGTCTATTTTCAAAGCTCCCATAGATGTGATTAACAAGTTGGAGAAATTGAGAAGAGATTTTTTCTGAGGTATAGCTAGTTGAGAACAGAAGGTTGTATGGGTAAAGTGGGAATCAACCTTGAGAAGTTTTATCAATGGAGGGCTTGGTTTAGGGAGTATAACAGCTACCAACATTGCACTTCTCACCAAGCCGATATAGAAATTCAAAACCGAAGCTGAGTCGATATGGGGGAGGGTGGTGAAGGTGATCCATGGGAATGATGGCGACTTGGATAATAACGAGGAAGGAAGTGGTAAACAAGGATCGTGTTCAAGTGTTTTAAAGGTGAGGAAATGGTGGAGGACGAAAGGGATACAGTTAGACGATCTTTTGTATAAAGATATCGGGGATGAAAAAAATACCTCCTTTTGGAACGAGAACTAATGAGAACTGGACCAGTGATGACAAATTAAAAGATAGTCACCCCAGACTTTATGCTTTAGATCAAACTAAGTCAATGAGGATGGATGACATAATCAGAAATGGAGAATATAATTGGGAATGGCGCAGAGCTATTCGAGATGGAAGAGAAGCTGAAGACTTGATAGCTTTAACCAGGAAGTCAAATTTTTTTAATCTTAATCATACGGATGATAAATGGAGATGGAAGCTCTCGAGTGACGGTGAGTTCTCTGTCAAAAATAACAGACAAAGAATAGAGCAAATCATGTTCAGGAATGATATATTTTCAACGAGATGGAACAAACTTATTCCAACTAAATTAACATTTTTAGTTGGAGGGCAATGCAGGGTCGAATTCCGGTAAAAAAAATAGGATCGCAAATATGGGAATAGATTTAGACAACATCGTTTGCTCCATTTGTAAGAAAGAGACTGAAACGGTCGATCAAGTCTTGTTCTCTTGTGAAGCTGCGGTGGCCATTTGGAGAAAAGTTCAAGGCTGGTGGCAACACCCGTTCTCTACATACTCATCTTTAGATGCGACTCTGGAAGGTTTAGGTGAGGCTCAGGGATCTTCTTTGAAGCGAAGCAAGCAATTTTGTTAAAGGTATGTTACTCGATATGGAGTTTCCGTAACAGGACCGTGTTTGAAGGAATGGCTCAGAACAGGGCGAATTGTTTGATGGCGTTATTGATAATTCGTTTAGGTGGTTGGCGTTGAGAAACAAGAAGAGTGTCAAAAACGTAAATGTTTGGAGGGTCTCTCCCTTTAGTTGTTTCGGATCCTTGTAATTTGTTCGCTAGTCTCTTGCTAGCTTTTTAATGCATTGTCGTTTCCAAAAAAAATTGACTCTTTATTACTAAATATTTAATGGGTAAATCTTAAGTATTCTCCAATGCATAAAACATGAATATATAAGATCTCAAGCTACAATAAACGTCAATTTTTGATTCTAAGATTGATGGTTCTCGAAAAGAGTTTGTTTTACACCTAATAGTTTAAAACGGTGATTGAAAACATTACATGAGATAAGATAGAAAACCAACTACTTTTTAATGATTTACATAGAGTATTACTTCTAATACTCAAAATTTGACTCCAAATTATGTTGATCTATAAATTAAAGGTATATGTATTATATGATCTTTTTGATGGTGATACAGATGGGGGATGCTATGTAAAAATGATATGTGGGATAATATCAATTTAGAAATTATTATTATTGATTTTAATTTGCGTCTAGGAATACTCGGAAAAACGGTTTTATATATATGAATTGTTAGTATTTCTTGAATTCAATGTTATTTTTGATAATAAAAAGCGGATATTGAAGATTTTTCATAAGGGCCCTTTTTTACATCTCGTTCAAGGATCATGAGGAGCGACTATGCTGCCATCCACTGAATCCCCTTCAATCCATGGTCCATCCTCAACTCCCAAGTAGTAAAGAAGTAGATGATAGAAAGGTGAAGAAAATTGTTTGTCCAAAGAAAACCCTGCACCTGTCACTTAAAACAATGAAAACCCCAAAACACCCTACTTATGAAATTCTTGAAGCAATTCACCAAACAATCACATAACTCAAAATCTTGAAACCCACGAGAGGCACCCAATAAAAGAGATGAATAATGATTTCAATTGATGAAACAAGTTACTATATTTATATTAATTATAAGAATAATCCAGATAAGTGAATACTTACAAACTAACTAATCATTCTCTAGTATATGCAACCACCATAGGAATAGATACGAGTATATCAACTCAACAAGATAACTACTATAGGAAGGAATTAGGCGGTGCTTATCTTAAACATTGATTTACCCCACAATTAAGTTGAATGGTCTATCAGAAAGTCCAATCTTAGATAATAATAAATCAAGACGAGGTCGTGATAGCGGCTTGGTAAGAAAGTCAATAAGTTGATCATTAGAGAAGAGACATGTGTAACTCTCAATGCACAAATCCAATCTGAACCTGTTCTCGAATGAAGTAAAAATCAAGGGCCAAATGGTTCATTTTTAATGTTTACTTTGGGATCGGGAGTAATCATTTGGAGCTTGAAGAAACAGACAACAACAACAACGTTGTCATCTTCAGAAGCTAAGCATGTTGCACCAATTTCAACAGCATGTCAAGCTATTAGGCTAAGAAGAATGTTAGTTGAAGGGCAAGAGGAAGTAACAAGCTAGGATATTTTGTAACGACCAAGCAACAATCTCGATGATGAAAAATCCAACATTTGATTGTAGGTCGAAGTATATTGATATTTGTTTCCATTTCATTCCTAATTTGGTTGCAAAGGAATAAATTGCTCTAGAGTACTGTAGCATACACTAGACATAGTCATTATCATAGGAGAAGTTAACTACTTAATTTAGAGCTTTACTTGAGTATCCAACTATGAACCAAGAGAGAGTATTAATTAATAAGTGATTCAAAGTGGTGATTAATAAGTTGATTATTATTGAGTTTTAATTTAGTACAAAATAAGTAATGGTCACTTGTGTTTTGATAGTCAAATGGTTGTGTAACCAATGAATATGAAAAGCCTTAGATTGCTAGAGTTGTGATAAGGTAGAGTATATGGTGGAGTATATGGGTCATGTAATGGGTTTTCACTTTGCAGTATTCATAAATGAAGCATGAATGTATGAATGAGACTTTATCTTCTAGTTTTGATGCAATATGAGACTTGATCTTCTAGTTTTGATGCAAAAGTTCTCTCCGAAAATAGTTTCTCCTTTTGTTCCTTGTTCTCGTTCCAACAATAGTGGCTACATGTTTTTTAGGTTACAAGTTCTTGTAAAAAGCCAGATCCTTGTTTTTTTTTCTTGTTTCCGGTGCTCTTATAGTTTTCTCTTGTAATTATATATATTAATCTAAATTGAGTTGTAAACATGACTCGCCACACATATTCTTATGGAAGGTTGTAGAAGGACCTTGACATTGAAGTTAGACATTGTAACAAGAGAGGCACATTAGGGGATTTGTGTTCAAAGGGTTGTGTGTGTTGATAGTTAACCTAAACTTGTGGGTTAAATATAATCAAGTCAGTATATATATATATATATATATATATATATATATATATATATATATATATATATTTATAGGTAGTTATTTTAGTGAAAGGGTGTGACCATTCATAAAGAGGTATGATGCTTAGTGAAAGGGTGTGACCATTCATGAAGAGGTATGATGCTTCATGAAACAACACAACCTTTACCGAACCATTGCGATGGTTCGATGGCACCTTTTCAGTGTTTATAAATAGGGTAAATGTTTTGTAAAGTTTATGAACAAAATTGCAAGTATCAATAAAATTAGCAAGTGTATTAATACTATTACTTGTGATTTGTTCATCATAGCAAGATTATTTCCAACAATTGGTATCAGAGCACGTTAATCGATCCAGGGAAGAACAAGTGCAAGGGGCGATCGATTGGAAAGCATATACCAAACCACCACCGCCATACTTGGAAAAGAACCAGACAACCACACCATCGGCAAAGTAAGAAAGAAAGAAGTAGGGAGGATACCTGTTCGTTGAAGAGATCGAAATACATAAATGGTTTGTTATAACCGGAGCAACGATCGGAGAATTCCCAGAATAACAATCGATTGAAGAAGAACTTGAAAGCAGTAACGTTTCTTTGATTCTAACCGGAGTCCGATTGGAGAAGACAAACAGAGGCAACCGGAGAAGACAATCGGATTATTGAAAACCATCAATTGTGGTTACTCTAAAGGGAAAGAAGAAGTACTGGGATTTGGAAATATTAAAAGCAAGAAAGGGAAAGTTTGGTATTTTTTTATCTAAAAAATATGAAATCCTTCACTTTAGATTAAAAATACAAAATAGCAAGTTACAAACCGAACCAATTTTTGGTTAATAGCAAGATAACCCAAACCTTTTGGTTCATAGCAAGTTAAAACGAATCCTTAGGTTCATAGCAAGTTTCGAACCATAAGATTCAAATAGCAAGTTTTGAGCCTTTTATTAGGTTCAAATAGCAAGTAGAACCCTTGATTCAAACCAGCAAGAAATTAGAATCATTGGGTTTAATATCAGCAAGAAAGGATCAATTATTTTGATCAAAGCAAGTAAGAACCTGATTAGCAAATGGGTCAGGAGGCACGAACTGATTAGCAAGTAGGTCAGATACGTGCAGCAAGAGCCAGATTAGCAAGTGGGTCTGGAAACACAATATTGATTAGCAGGTTGATCAATATTGAGCAAGTTTAGCAAGAAAAACTGGTTAGCAAGTTGGCCAGTAGTAAGTAAGGGTTTTTTTTTATCTTTCGATCAAACACAAGAGCAAGAAAACAGAAACCATCTCGGTTCTGATTTGTAAGAAGTAAGCAAGTTAAAAGCAAGCAAGCAAGCATGACAGGAAAAGGTGATAAATATGATAACGCATCAAGCAGTACATCAGTTCGAGAGCAAGGAAACGTTTTACTACAATGTCCAAAATTGACTGAAACAAACTACACTACGTGGGCATTGTTGATGGAAACAATATTGAAGGCCCATGGTCTGTGGGAAACAATTGATGTTAAAAATGCGGCGGATGAGAAGAAATCACATACATCAAAGGCAATGATCTTTCAAACTTTGCCCGAAGATGTCCTAATGCAGGTAGCACAATGCTCGACTACAAAGGAAGTTTGGGACTCAATCAAAGTTCGTTTCATTGGAGTAGACTTAGTTCAAAAGGCACGCTCGCAAACTTTGAGGAGTGAACTAGAGTCTTTAAAGATGAAAGAAAATGAAAATGTAAGTAGTTTTGCAAGCAAATTGAGCAACATGAGGGCAATATTTACAAATCTTGGAACTACACTCGAAAGCAAGATAATTGTGAGGAAACTACACAATTCGGTTCCAAATAAGTTTTTACCGATTGTGGCAACTATTGAACAATATCAAGATTTGGACAAAATGTCGTTTGAAGAAGCCGTTGGAAGATTAACAGCCTTTGAAGAACGAATCAAAAGTCAAGACATGCCAGAGGAAAATGATGAAGACAAACTTCTTATGGCAAGTTCAAACAACCAAAGCCGTGGTAAAGGGCGAGGTAAAAAATTTCAACAATGAAGCCAAAGAAAGCATAAAATGGAAGAATAGTCCAAATACACGTGGAAGAAGTACGATTCAAGGAACTAAAGACAAGAGCACTTTCAGATGTTATGAATGTGGTGACTTCGGTCACTTTGCGAGGGAATGTTCGAAGTGGAAACACAATAAAGACAAGCAAGAAGAGTCTTCTCTCATTAATGATGACGAAGGACCAACGCTATTGTGAAGAGCAAGATAAAAGCAAGTTGAAGACCTACCTTAAACCAAATTTTAGTTTAAGGGGGAGTGTTGATAGTTAACCTAAACTTGTGGGTTAAATATAATCAAGTCAGTATATATATATATATATATATATATATATATATATATATATTTATAGGTAGTTATTTTAGTGAAAGGGTGTGACCATTCATAAAGAGGTATGATGCTTAGTGAAAGGGTGTGACCATTCATGAAGAGGTATGATGCTTCATGAAACAACACAACCTTTACCGAACCATTGCGATGGTTCGATGGCACCTTTTCAGTGTTTATAAATAGGGTAAATGTTTTGTAAAGTGTAGGAACAAAATTGCAAGTATCAATAAAATTAGCAAGTGTATTCATACTATTACTTGTGATTTGTTCATCATAGCAAGATTATTTCCAACAGTGTGTATGAATGATCGAAGAAAAATAAATTAATTGTCGGACTTTGCAGGCAAGTGCATCGATGCGACAATTGTAGTCAGGGATCTATCTGTTAACTAGATTGGAAATTAAAATGTTTAATACTGCTAAATACCAATCGATACTTGGACTTCGATTCTCATTTATTAAAGAAAAATAAGATCCCTTACAATAGACAACAAAACATTGTATGAACGACTAGAAACTCACATTTATGATAGAAAAGTACCACCAAATTTGTATCTCTAATTAAGTCAACATGCCAACTTCAATGGTAAAATCAATTAAAGTTTTTAAACAAAAATATCATATAAATGCAATCTCACAACCTATCTAGGAACTACATCCGATATTGAAGCATCATTTACTAAATATTGGGATGATCTGGATCTTGATTTTGACATTTTAAATTGTTCTAAACCACTGCTCCCTGTCGACGAAGTGTACTCTTGAAGGAGTGGCATTTCTGGATCAACGCTACTACGCATGAAAAATGCAGGCTCTGATGGCATTGATAGCGTGAGAGAGAAGCTATTAAGCATAAGAACAACTGAAGCCATGGTCGGCCTGTCATTTACATTTTCTTGAACGCATAATAACCCAATGTGGATACATCTGATGATGTCACACAATGAACCTGATCCCGTCTTCAATGTGGGATCTATCATATTTGACGTTGTCCCTTTCCGCCAACCTTTCAATGCCTGAAAGAGAATAAGAATAAGTTAACTCACAAATAATATGATTATTATTATTTATTTATTTTTGAAGGGCAAGTTAACGCACACACACGTTCCAGCACTATCGGGCCTCCATTACGGGCAATCCCACTAATCCGCTGCGACCCGGCCCAACCTTTGGCTGAACCCGACCGATAGGGTAGAGGGTCCCATAGACTGGACCCACCCGAACCGGTCCCGGCCCCGGCCCCGAAGGACCAGACCCAGAGTCTGGATATCTCAAGAAAGTGTCGTTCATGGGAATCGAACCCGGGTAGTGTGACTTTCACCCCACACCCCCCAGAATGTTACCTATCTAACTGAGCTAACCCCCTTTGATACAAATAATATGATTATGTTGTGTATATATGTTATTTTATAAGCTTAAAGTGGAAGGATGGATACTTACAAAGCTAAGAAGGTCTTCGATGTTCTCTCCATCCCGAAAACACTGGTTCTTTTGACCTGTTACCATCTCTAACACCAACACTCCGAAGCTAAAGACATCTGATTTTACTGAGAATTGGCCATGCATGGCATATTCTGGTGCCATATAACCACTATACAAGAGAATAGATAAACAAATTTTTTTAGCACTTGTACTATATAAGAGAATACAACAAGTCTCATCAAGTTACCCTAATAATTTTTATCTGATGAAAGTATATACTTACTAGGTTCCCACAATTCGATTTGTGTCGCCTTGAGTTTCCTCCGGTTTAAATAATCTTGCCATGCCAAAATCTGCAATTTTAGGGTTCATTTGTGCATCTAATAAAATATTACTAGCTTTCAAATCACGATGAATTATCCATAGACGAGAGTCTTCATGTAGGTATAGAAGTCCCTTGGCAATGCCTCTGATGATCTTGTATCGATTTTCCCAATCAAGAAGTGCACGTTTAGTTGGATCTATAAACACCATCAAGAATTGCTACTCAGTAACAAAATCCATACAAAGAAAAAACATTTTGCTAGACCATAATTGTTGCTAAGTTAGTCAAAAATATCATTATGTTCTTTTATATTCAGTTGATATTTTGATGCTAATTGCGAAGCTCATAAAATTAAGGGGATTTTTGTACACGTAATGGCTTTCATTTGGTCACTAGATTTACCAAAGTTGTTGCTCAATGCAACATGCAACCCTAAAAAATATGGAACACTTAGTTATTATGTCTTTTGTATGGTGCAAAATGTGGGATGATAGCCAACGACATTTGCTATTAAAAACTTACCAAATATGAAATGATCCAAACTTGCATTTGGCAAGTACTCGTAAATGAGAATCCGTTCTCTTCCTTCTAAGCTAAAACCAAGTAGCCTAACCAGATTATACGATGTTGAAGCTTCGCAACCAGTAAAACCTCATTCTTGAATTCTAGGTCACCTTGCCCAGAATCCCTAGATAGCCTCTTAACTGCTATTTCATGTCCGTCTTCAAGTTTACCCTAAATATCATATGATAGCATGTCAGTTTGATTAAGTAAATATCATGATTCTCGAATTATGACACATAACTTGCAATATCTATCTATTTATACCTTGTAAACACTTCCAAATCCACCTTGTCCAAGCTTATTGTCTTCAGAGAAATCATTTGTTGCTGCTCTCACTATGCTAAAGTTGTATTGCAGAGATTCAGCTGTGCTCATATCCATACTTTCAGCTAGTAGAAAGAGAGAGTTAGAAGTGGCTTTATTGATAGAGTGATGTTCGTATCATAAACCATGGATATATAATTACGTACTTGTTGTAAATAATGAAAATTTTAAGATGCAAACTTAGAAACTTACTTTCAGTATCTCCCATTTATGGTATTTGTTGCTTCTTCTTCCTTGATCTCATGAAGATACAAATGGAATCAGTAATTATGACTATGCTAAATATCACAATAACAATAACAATTATCACGGTTCTTCTCGTGTTCGTCTTTTGTCCTGCCAAAAAGGAATTGTCACAAAAAGTATTTGTTTTTGAGTGTTCAAATGAATCTGATTGATTCTATATATGATCCATAACAATTAGCCCTTCTATGATCGGTTCTAAATTTGATTGATTAACCAATAAATGAACGAAATGATGTTGTTCCTAGGTATTGGATTGATCATCCTTATCATTGGTCTTCTAATCTTTTGGATCATGTCTATGTCGTTAATTAAGGGGCTGTTTGGTTGATTTTCCATTAAGTTATGTATGGATAAAGTTGTCTGAATGAATTAACTTATCTATATAGTTTGTGTGAATGGTTTTGTTTGGGAGGGTTTTTTCATATATGGAAGGAGCGTGCTTTTTTTAATTGGGAGGAGCTGGTTTGGAAAAAACTTGGCTTTCTGCATAAAGTTGCTCCCTAGAAGCTTACTGAATAAGTCACTTTCTATATCATTAAGCCACTATCAAATATTCATATATAACTGACCGAATAAGTTGTGAGTTTCTTTAAGTTCGTAACAAACATACCCTAAATATAGGTGGTCCTAATTTTAGCCAATTAAAATATTAAACGACATGCCTAACCAAAAATGTCGGTTAATGATTTTAACAAGGCTCCTAACATTAACTTTGACAAACCATTCATTCTTTTATTTTGATGTTCGACTAAGGTAAAATTGACTAAAAAACGATGTATATACCTATAATTAATCAACTAACTTATACAATTAAAATCCCATATATATATATATATATATATATTTTACACTGAAATCATATGCTATTATGAAACATGGTCAATGTGAAGCTGTGCGGGAGACTTGATCCCACGACTTAGGTCTCGGCCAAAGTCGGCCTTATTCAATGTAAAATCTCTTGTGATTACATTGTTCTCGTATTCTCTTATTTTGACATAGTTCTTATTTAAACTCTCTCTCTCTCTCTCTCTATATATATATATATGTGTGTGTGTGTGTGTATATATATATATATATATATATACTAGAAGCGTACTCGCGCAATGCAACGAGATATATCACGATTTTAATGTTTCATTTTATTTTTTGTTTTTTTATCGATTTACAGTACGATTTTGGATGGTTTTGAGAAAGTGATAATGTTTTTTTTTTATAAATTTGTTTAATTTAGACTTAATAATATAATGTTTTTTATATTAAAAAAATTATTTTGTTAGAATTCTATGATTATCTTATATATTTTAATGATATCTAGAAAAAATAGCCAATTAAATGTTTAATAATATAATTAAAACAAATTTATAGTAATATAATATATTAATTAATAGTGATAAATGGAAAAGTCTGCATAAAAGGAAGTCTTGCATATACTAAATTGGTGGGTGTTAGAAGCATGCAGTAGTAATATGTATCTTGTGCTTTGACACTTGTAAGTTAAGAGATTTTTAAAATCTTGCATAAAATGATGATACCTTGTGCTTAATAATTTGTATTTAAGAGTTTTTTATCCGTGCTTTATAATATAGTATAGATATCTCAATTTGTAACAAACTAATTATCTTCTCCGACAGATGTCCGGTGTGTGTTTGATTCACACATACAAATAAAGACATATATCAATCATTTAAAACCCATTCATAATTAACACACATATACAAAAACCACAATCTTGTACACACATAAAACACAAAAACCCAAATCTTATACACAGTATTCGATTTTGACGTGGTCGGTGAAAGTAAAGTAGTTGGTCATTTGTTCTTCTTTCTTGAAGTATGAAGAGGAAGATGAGAAATCCAGAAAAGAAAAGAAGGGATAGGGGGTAATGACGACAATAAAGGAGGAGGAGAGGGATGTTGCAGATCTGAGGTGGTGGCTGGTTTCAGCAGGAGAGGTGGTCACGATGGTGCCGCGATTAATAAGAGAGGACAGAGTAGTGGTCACAACGGTTGGGTAGGAATGAAGATGAAGACCCGGGTGTCTATTTCCATTGTGTGTATGTATATATATATACAGTTACAGAGGGCTATGAGGGCCAAAGGAAGCCATGGCCCCATCCCTTTTTTCACTGGCTAAGTAATCCCATATATATATGTATATAATTCCTATTAAAATATTTCACTTGTCGCCTTCGTACTCAGTCCACCATCCAATCTGTAATGACCCAAAACATTAATTTACTTATATTAATAAAAGTTCTTTATTTGCAGGATTGTAATGGAAATCAAACTAAAAAAAACTATGTAAAATTATGGAAACTCAGATATATATGATTCCTGTCTTCAAAGTCACGGCAAAATCTTTTGCTAAAAGCAATGAGGTGAATAAATAGCCAATTGCAACCAAAGACCTCATTGAAATCAAAAGAAAAACATGAATTTGTGAGAGAACGAGAGTAAGGAGCAAACATTTGGAGCAGGCAAGGAACCTGGGGTCAAGATCCCATCTCGGCAAACCATGTGTCATCGCTTAACCAATCTTTACTTTGTAGTTATTACTCAATTTCATTACATTATATGGTCGATTGGTAGGGATAAAGGATGAAGTTGTTGTCAAAAGACTGCAGAACCCAACTACTGCCATGAACATCAACATCTCAACCATAGAGGATGTGGTGTTAAATTGATGACCGACGTTAAGTCATCATTACAAACCATATTACTAGGCAATTAGATTTCCATCTATTAAGATCATTGAGGATGAAATAACCTAAAGCGAACCTAAACCCCGATGACCCTTTGACGTTGAGACCGTAACAAACCCACTATTGTGGGGATTTCTAATAGAATATAGAATATATATTTATGTAACTTTGTATGGAATGTATATCTCCTATAGTATTGCAAAAATTCCCATGATACTCTCCTAGTTGGTTAGGATACTTTCCTTTGATATGAAAGCTTGTAATCTGTATATATACATTATTTAAAATCAATTGAAGGGGGAGATCTTGATCTTGATCATTTTCGTAATGATCTTGATCCAAAGGGGGGAGATTGTTAGGACACAGTCTCATTGGATTCAAGATCATCCAATCCGAAGATCGCAATCCGAAGCTAAAAGCTGACAAGTCACTCTCAACAACAGTCTAGGGTCTATTCTGTAATAATAGTCAAAGTTAGTTTTAATATCTAGATATTATTTAGATATTAAGTTTTAGTTATTATATTAGTTTAAATATAATATCTAGTTATTATATATCTAGATATTTTGTTAGATATTATCTCTCTCTAATATATCGATCAGATAATAATCTCAATATCCAACACATCGAACGACAACATCAAGAACAGAGAAAGAGAAAAAGCTTAAACTGTAACCAATATCAACCTCTGTAATCCGCGTTTATTATCTAAACAGGTTGGTAATCTTTATATGTTTGTTGTTTGATTTATCTGGTAAACGATCACGGACTCGCAATTGGTACCAGAGCCTCAACCAGATCAAAATCAAAATTTTCAAGTCTCTGTGTTCTTCATTTTTTTTAACCACTGTGTCATCAATCAAAATCCTAATTTTGTGGTTGTTTTCGAAATTAAGTGGTTGTGTGTTGTTGTAAATGGCAAATCGATCACTTTGTCAATTTTTGGTGTGGTAAATCGAAGTCTAGTTGGGTCGATTTGGGATTTACAGGGCTGTTTGAACGAACGAACATATCGGTCGAGAAAACCATTTTACCGGTCGAAGTTGAAGGTACCGGTCAATTCCTCTCTACCGGTCGAAGGGAATCACAACATACTGGGTATCGGTCGAAGGTTAACATTTTTTTTTATTTTTTATCGGTCGGTCATACTATATAGCATACCGGTCGAACTCCTCTTAGTACCGGTCGAATACCTTCAAGTCAGTATCGGTCGAATACCTCACACTTGTAATACCGGTCGATTTCTCACACAACAACATACCGGTCCACCATCATTTTATCGGTCCACTCACCGTCCTTTGCAAATTCCACTCACACCGTTAAAAATTTTGTTGACAGATATATAAAAATTTTGCAAAAAATTTATCGAATCAGGTTGGTAGACGTGATATATAAAAATTTTGTTGACAAGAACAATCACACCCTTAAGCAAGAACAATAAAGTTTAATAAAACGTAATTGCAAACAATAAATCAAACCACACTTTGATTAATCGAAAAATAGCTCAAAACCGACTGTTTACAATTGTGAATTCTTAATCCTAAATCTCGATTAAGGCATGTATATATTGATCTAATTACCGACTTGTATTAGACTATAATTAGGAAACTAGGAACCCACTTATTCTTTTGTTTCCATAAATACCGATTGCTTGTTCACCAAGTGTTTGGATCCCACGACTTTAGGATTCCAACAATCACCCTCGAATCTCTAAGTCCTTCTAGAGACGTCTTCGATCCCGATCAAGCTCCTCATCACCTTGAACTTGGTTCGAGCCAATGGTTTTGTGAGAATGTCCGCCTTTTGTTCCTCACCGGGAATGTACTCCACTTCCACTTGTTTGTTTTCAACACAATTGCGAATAAAGTGAAACCTCGTGTGAATGTGTTTACTCCTTCCGTGAAAAAAAGGATTCTTCGTTAGTTCGATAGCCGACTTGTTATCAACTCTTAGAACCACCTTCTTTTGCGCTTTTCTCATAATTTCTCCTAGCAAATCTTGAAGCCATATTGCTTGACATGCAGCCGCCGTGGCCGCCATGAACTCTGCCTCGCAAGATGATAAAGCAACGGTATCTTGCTTTTGCGAACACCATGTTATCGGAGATGTCCCATAGTAGAAAATGTGACCGGTTGTGTTTTTTCCGTCATTTGGGTCAACATTGTGACTACTATCACTATAACCAATGAGTCGGTTTTGTCCCATCCTCTCGTACTTGATTCCGTATCCCGTTGTTCCCCGTAAGTACCGTAGGATTTTCTTGATTGCACCGCCATGTGATTCTCTTGGGCTTTGCATGTATCGGCTAACAACCCCAACCGCATATGCCATATCGGGTCTTGTTTGCAAGAGATATCTAAGGCATCCTACCACCTTTCGATATTGTGTCGGGTCGATTTCAGGTTCGTCTTCGGACTTCGACAATTTACTTCCCGGGTCCATGGGAATGTGGGTCGGATTGCAATCATGTAAATCGGCTTCCTTTAGAATGCGTCGAGCATATGCTTCTTGGTTTATAGTAATCCCCAATTCTTCTTGCTTAACTTCAATGCCAAGGTAATAAGTCAATCTTCCAAGATCCGACATCTCAAAGTTCTTGGACATCTCAAATTTGAACCTCTTGATCATGCTCAAATTTGTACCTGTGACAAACAAATCATCAACATAAATTGTTATTAGCAAGTTAGCTCCTTCATTTTTCCGGTACACCGATGGTTCTTTCATGCACTTTTGAAATTTCATGCTCTTCAAAGTCCCGTCAAGCTTCGTGTTCCATGCTCTAGGTGCTTGTCTTAGACCATATAGTGCTTTTGTAAGGCGATATACTTTATGCTCGTTGCCTTTCTTTATATAGCCTTCCGGTTGTGACACGTAAACGGTTTCATTCAATTCTCCATGCAAGAACGCCGTTTTAACATCTAAGTGGTGAAGCTCCCACCCATGAGTAGCCGCTAAGGCTATAAGAAACCGGATAGTTTCGATTCGAGCTACCGGAGCAAATACTTCTTGAAAATCGATACCGGGTTGTTGCACGTAACCTTTAACAACCAACCTTGCCTTGTATTTATTAATGGTGTCGTCTGCATTCTTCTTCAATTTGAACACCCATTTGAGTCCGATTGGCTTCACCCCCATAGGCTTGTTCACGAGAGTCCAAGTATTATTCTTGTTTATCGAATTGATTTCCGCATTCATGGCTTTGACCCACTCTGGTTCTTTCTTTGCTTCTTCAACTGATACTGGCTCGTCATTGGTTGTTAGGAGAAGTTCTTCGAGATTATCAAGGTCAAGCTCATAATCTTGAAATCGTTTTGGAGGTACTCTTGGTCTCGAGGGCCTTTGGTTTGCAACTCCTTGTTGAACATTATTGTTGACCGGGCTTGGTTGTTCATTATCTTGTACTTCCGCTCCGTCTTCAAACTCGTGATCCGATTCAATCGACTCAATTGGATCATTGTTTACATCGTTTCCTTGGTTGTTGTTCGCCTCGTCTTCTGGGTAGTCCCATGGTACTATGAATGTGCCTGGTTCTTCATTGTCGGTTATTGATTCTTTAACCCAATCCCACCCTTTGGTTTCATCAAAAATAACGTCTCGACTCACGATTATTTTTTGTGTTGTCAGGTTAAATAGCCGATAGGCTTTCGTACCCGGTTCGGAACCAAGATGTACTAGTGGTCTTGATCTTGCATCCAACTTCTTGAGTTTTACCGGTTCAACTTTTGCATGTGCTAGACACCCAAATATACGAACATTTTCTAAATTCGGCTTTCTTTTATACAACTTTTCGTATGGAGTTGTATCACCAAGGACTCGTGTGTAAACGCGATTAATTAGATTTGTAGAGTGACTTACTGCTTCTCCCCATAAGTAGTTTGGAACATGCATTGCCTTCATTATGCTTCGTGTCATGTCCATATGTGTTTGGTTTCTTCGTTCCACAATTCCGTTTTGTTACGGTGAATATGGGGCGGTAAGGTGGCGTTTGACTCCGTTTTGATCACAAAAAGAATTAAACTCGAGAGAAGTAAACTCACCTCCTCGATCACTTCTAAACACATTCAAAGGCTTTCCAATTTCATTCTCCGCCAAAGCTTTGAACTTTTTGAAGTGTGTGAATGTCTCACTCTTTTCTTTCATGAGATAGATCCACATAAATCGGGAAAAGTCATCAATTAGTGTGAAAACATACCGATTTTGACCCTTGGTTGCCGGCGTGATCGGTCCACATAAATCATCGTGAACTAGTTCCAATGGTCATTTTGCTTTGTATGTCGTCATAGTCAGGAATGACTTTCTTGTTTGCTTGCCCACCAAGCAAGACTCACACAATTGATTCTCATGATCAAATTGGGGTAACCCTTTAACTAGACCCTTCTTGGACATCTTTTTCATTGACTCGAAATTGATGTGCCCAAGTCTTGCATGCCATCGCCACGTGTCTTCACTTAGTCTCGAATGAAGGCAAATCGGTACTCCAATTTTTAATTTTATTTTATAAAGGCGATTTGGAGTTCTTTGTACCTTCATTAATAAGCAATTGTTGGCATCATGCATGGTTAAGTAATTGTCTTTCATCCGAATGTCACACCCGACTTCAGTTGCTTGTCTGAGACTAATAATATTATTCTTTAAATCCGGTATGAAATAAATCTCCGTCATCAATCGTTGTTGCCCCGACTTTCCTTGGAAGAGGATAGAGCCTTTTCCTTTGATTCCTACACACGAATTATCCCCGAACTTAACCCTCCCGGTTATGCCCTCATCAAGTTCGGAGAAAAACGACCGGTTTCCCGTCATATGATTACTCGCCTCGTTATCCAAATACCACACATCGTTGTCTTGTGAGTCGTATCGAGACGGCATCACCTTCCCTTCGTTTAAAAACACGGTTTCATGAAAGAAAACGGTGTCATCTCCATCTTCGTTTTCATTGAGATTCGATTCTTGTAGCTTCTGAATTCGATCGGGACACTTAGATGCGAAGTGCCCTGGTTTGTCGCATCGATAACAAATAAGCTTCGATCTGTCCTTATTTTTATTTTTCTTATTTGGGTCATCGTTGGACTGTTTGTTGGGCCGGTTAACATTGGGCCGGTTGGATTTATATTGGGTTGATCCATTTGAACTACTCGACCCGTTTGACCCACTCGATTCTCTCCACTTTCCTTTTCCCCTTGACGAACCACCACCTCCTGTCGACGACCCACCTCCACCTCCGGTCGATTTTGCGGCAAATAGAACCCTCGATTGACCATCTCCAGCATCGACTTCCCTGATTCTTTCTTCATATGCCTTCAATCGACCCACAACGTCTTCAAACCCTACCGATTTCAAATCCAGTACCTGTTCGAGAGACGCAACAATGTGTATGAAGTTTCTGGGCAGGGATATGAGGAATTTCTTCACTAATTTCGATTCCTCAATCGATTCCCCTAAAGTCGACGACTTTGAGGCGATTCCAGACAGTTTTCCGGCGAAGGCATCGATTGTCTCCGACTCCGTCATCCTTAGGCGATCAAATTCCGACATTAAGGTTTGTAATCGCGCCTCTTTCACTCTATCAGCCCCTACGTTTCTTGATTTAACTGCCTACCAAAGTTTCTTTGCCAAATCCTGATCTCCGATTTGCATGATTAGGTTTTCCGGCAAGGCTTGGTACAGCAGCCCCATGGCGAGGCAGTCCTTCTCCTCACTGGCATCGGTTCCTGGATCGATCACGGTCCAAGCCTTGTGGATTCGCAGCACCACCTTCATCCTCATAGCCCACACGGTGTAATTTGTGGGTGTGAGCATTGGACACGTAACTGCAGTCGAGCTGATCAGCTTCTCTCTCACCGGAGCCGGACCAGCACCACCTTTATCTCCTTCTCCGTCTGACATCTTAACCAGGTAAGTAAACCGATTTCACAGCCCCTTGACTCGAGCTATGATACCAAATAATGTTTAATAAAACGTAATTGCAAACAATAAATCAAACCACACATTGATTAATCGGAAAATAGCTCAAAACCGACTGTTTACAATTGTGAATTCTTAATCCTAAATCTCGATTAAGGCATGTATATATAGATCTAATTACCGAATTGTATTAGACTATAATTAGGAAACTAGGAACCCACTTATTCTTTTGTTTCCATAAATACCGATTGCTTGTTCACCAAGTGTTTGGATCCCACGACTTTAGGATTCCAACACACGTGTCCACCATCATAAGAAACATTGAATTGTTTCTTCTCTTTGAATATCATCACGTGTCCATTTTCCATCAATTCTTCATATTCAGATTCTTCATATCGGTCCAATCACAACCCTCCACCAATCCTAACCTCCACTCAAACATTTTATCGGTCACACTCCTTTTAAGCAACATACCGGTACTACACTTTCCACTTGAATATCGGTCGAAACCCAATTCCAAAGCAACACATCGGTTCAATTTTTTTTTATCGGTCGACCCACCTTTTGCTAATACCGGTCGACCCACCTCTTGTTTTTACCGATCAAAGCATAATTTTTTACCGGTCAATCAGTTTTACCGGTCGAACATCTTACCGGTCTTTACATTTTACCGGTCAACTCTCACTTTGCGCTTTAAACTTATCACGCAAACCTTAACTTCGCACGACCAACAGCTCAAGCAAACCTCTACTTCGCGCGATCTTCACTTCGCGTGATCTTCACCTCGCGCAAGTCTCAGATCGCGCCACGCAAGTCTCGCGCAAACCTCCAGTTCGTGCGACCCGCTTCTCACGCAAAACTCCAATTTTGCGCCAGTACCTGACTGTCATTTCTGAATTATCTTAATCTGTATTCATTTTATCTGTTCTAACAATTCGAATCAGGTTTTTATTTCTCTATATCAGAAACAGAATGAATTCCAGCGAAGCTAATTCAATAAGTATGGTTGTGAATACACCTGTACTTTACAAAGGAAGGATTTCTGCCTTAGAAACAGAAGGAGAGAAGAAAGAGACAGCACACTTGTGCTTGATGAGTCAGATGAAGATAAAAACCGAAGCTGCTTCTAATGAAGAGGTATGTGATCAAATGCATGCCATGAAGATAAAACTCCAAGATTTAGAGTCAAATCTTAAGCGGGAAAAGGGTGTTATAACTGACAAAAACCAATCAATACAGAAACTTAGCGATGAAATTGCTGAGAAGAAAGTATTGGTTGAGGTTTTACATAGAAATAATGACACAAGCGCAAAGGAACAGACAATAATTCTTAAAGAGAATTCTGAACTCAAGTCTAAACTAAGAAAGAGTGAGTTTGATTTCAGAGAGCTTACAAAGATGCATTCTTCATGTACTGAAGAAAACAAAACTTTAATTGCAAAATTAGATGCTTTGGAAAAGAAGTTATACTCATCAGGTCAAAGTGAACAAACTATTCATCTGAACAAACCGAAAGAGAATAAAGATAATTGTGGAATTGGTTATGAGAATCCTCACAATCTTAAAAAGGGTAAATCTGAAGTGCCTGCACTTTATGATCTTACATTTTTAAAACTAGCTCGAAGAATCCCTGAGCTTAAAGTTTTCTGGACTGGATTGTCAAAAGAGGATGAAGCCAAGGAAACGGAAAAACGAAAGAACACAACTAAAGTTCAACTTCCATTTCGTTATGCGAAGTTGAATAATAGTTATAATGATGATCCAATATATCACAAGAAAACTCTTTCAAATGACTTCTTTCAGAGTTATTCTATCAAAGAAATGGAGGTGAAGCCTATTCAAGGTAAACTTTATGTCCCTCCTCTCGTTTTGGAAAGTAAAATTTCTAAACTCGAGAATTCTTTAACAGATGAAAGACTCTTGATGAATATTGAACAAAAAGTTTTTTCAACCGTGCTGAAAAATGTTATTATTTCAAAGGCTTCTAAATCTGATGACATGTTTGGTTTATCAAACGGAGGGCTTGATCTTCTTAACTCTGACAGTGGTTCGGATGGTTGTTTTGAACAATTTGACTTTAATGCAAAACTTTCTAACCCTACATCTTTTATTGTGAAATCTTTGGGCAAAACCAGTACGTCTGTTAACAGTGCAAAATCATCGAAAGTTGATAAATCAGTCTCTATGAAAGCTAAGAATGTTAAAGGTAAGATTATATCTAAGCATTCACAGAAACCGAACACTACTGGTAATCCGAAGAAGAAGCATTCGTTTGTTACTCAAAAGTCTAACTCACAAGTTTCAAATGTTTCAGAACTGTACAAGAAAATGCCAGGAGTTAAATCTGAATGGAAACCAAAACAGGAGATTAACGAGACTGCTAAATCTTTTTCGAATGTTGCTTGTATAAAACCAAAACTTGTCGATTCTCGCAAGAAATATTCCGTACAGCAATTATTCCAGTTATCGCAATCTACTTATGGTAGATATGATCATGCTTCTCGAAAAGATCCTGATGTTTGGTTTGGCACATATCATGTTCCCTCTTATAATTCTTCATTTGATTCTCAAAAGCAAATCAGACCCAAATTTCAATGGGTGCCAAAATCGTATACTAACACAGTTGGATCCAAATGGAAATGGATACCAAAGAAAAAAGATGATTCTGTGTTGTAGGTACCTACTGCCAAGAGGGAGTAGGAGAACAGTGGTTTCTAAGTAAATCAGCTTAGAACCCGTACTTCAACGAAGTATGGCTCTTGAATACAACAGTTCAAGACCCGCACTTCAAAGATCAAAAGACCTTACTCCGTGCTGAAAAAGAGATTGTACTCCGATACTCGAATGAGGAAATCAACCATCAAGGGTGAGTACATACATATTTGTCTGAAATTTTATGCATATCTTTTACAACTGATAATGTACTGATGCATAATTTCAGGGGGAGTAAAAGGTGATGACTTCTGATTATTTTTTATCAGAACTCGTACTTTAATAGTTTTACTGCTTTTTGTCTTTTCAATTTAAGTGAATAAATTTGCTTTGACTTGACAAAAGACTTTTGCAGAAATTTTGAGAGATGCTTACAAGTTCATATGTTTATGACTTTAAGCTTAGCTTCATGAGATGTAAGATCGCACGTTAAGGTATAATCCTTTATCTTAATCTCATATATGGTTGATAAGTGGACAACTTTCAATCATAGAAAACATTGTTCTAAATGTTCAAACCACTTCCCGATTCTCAAAACGAATTCATGAATTGGAAGTGTGCTTTTAAATGTTTTCAAGATTCTACATTGTGCTTTAACTAAAATAGTTAAACCAATCTGAGCATCATATGCATAATAGGAAAACAGTATTTCTTTGTGCTAGGAATTAACACAACTTCTATGGAATCACCTTAACCAGTGATTTCTACCCACGAAGTTAATCCATAGTGATTGAGTGTGAGAAGTCAAAAGAAATGAGTGTGTCAAACAGAGAAAGAAAGTTTGGTTAGAGTGAGCAAAATGTTTAAAAGAAAGAGCGTGTGAGAACAGAGTTAAAAGAATATCACAACTCTGCACCAACTTTGTTGGGAACTGAAGATTCTACTAAGTGTGGTTACTACTGCTAGTACAAGAGTGGTTACTACTGCCAGAACACTTTGAAGATTAATACTGCTGAGTATTACTACTGCTAGTAGAATTACTACTGCTAGTCAAAGTTAGTGCTGCTTGAACAAAGTTAGTACTGCTTAGCTAGTTAGTACTGCTAGTAGTTAGTACTGCTTACAGTTAGTGCTGCTGGAAGAAGTTAATGCTGCTAAGCATAATTAGTGCTGCTAAAGAGATCCGGATGGAATGTATGACAGCTGGATATTCTGAAGATATACTAAAGATATACATAGAAGATATACATGGAAGATATACTGAAGATTTGTTTATTCTTTGTAATTATCTTTTGATCAGTATATGTATAGAATGTATAGAATAGATTGAAAAAGTTTTTTTAAGTTTTTAATTTAAGATAGAGAGAAAATCAACCTCAAGGTATAGATCCTAATTCTAGAGAAGTAGAATTCGTATTGGTGAGCCTGTTCATCAATATTGAGGTTGAGTGTGTAATCTTGTAGCTTCAAGCATTCAATACAAGTTTACAGTTTGTTAATCATATACTGTTTTGTTTACTGTTTTATTAAATATCAAAGTGTTATTTCGCAACTTCTTTGATATTAGTTTCTGAGAATTAATTCTTGTTAAGATTTCGATCCTGACAAGTGGTATCAGAGCCTATTGAATCAGAAACATCTATCATGGAAAATCTTACAGAATCAAGCAGTACTTTGGTCTCCAAGGTTCTAATGCTCAAACCCAGTGAGTTTGACATGTGGAAGATAAGGATCAGACAATATATTCTTCTCACTGACTACTCAATGTGGGATATCATTGAGAATGGTCCTTCTGAAGCTGGAAGGATAGGACCAGATGGAAAAAGACCTCCACCAAAGACAGATGGTGAAAGAAAGATCAGGCAGACAGAGATGAAGGCCTTGAGCACTCTGCTCTTGGCAATCCCTAATGAATATCAGCATCAATTTTGCAACTGCACTGATGCTCAAATTCTCTGGAATTCTCTAGAGAAAAGATTTGCTGGAACTAAGAGTATCAAGAGAAATCAAAGAGATGTTCTTAAGCAGCAGTATGAGAATTTTACTTCCTCAAAGAATGAGTCTATGACTCAAACTTTTGATAGGTTCAACAAACTCATTGGAGAACTGGCCACTGTTGGAGTAAAGATGGATCAAGATGACATCAACAGGAAGTTCCTCAGATCTCTTGGGGATGAGTGGACTATGTACACTGTCTCTTATAGGCAGAGTGACAATCTGGAGGAGAAAGAACTTGATGATCTATACAATGATCTAAGAGTTTTTGAAACTGAGGTAGAGATCAAGAAGAAACCTACTGGTTATGTCCATAATTCTGCACTTCTTTCAGCAGCCACTGATACTACTGCCATCCCTGAAGCAGTTAGTACTGCTGGTGGAGCAAGTTCAGAAAAAGGATCTGAAACAATCTTTGAAGCCTTCTTGTCCAGTCATAGTAACACTTCATTAATCAATGATGATCTAGATCAACTTCACCCTGATGACCTGGAGAAGATGGATATAAAATGGCAGATGGCCATGCTATCCATGAGGGTGAAGAAGTTCATTAAAAGAACAGGAAGGAATAACTTCTCCCAAAGAAGAGAGGATGGAGCTGGTTTTGACAAAACCAAAGTGGAATGTTACAAGTGTCACATGAAAGGACACATTGCTAGAGAATGCAGGAGTGTTGTGTCTAACAACAACCACCAACAAGCTCAGAATGGAGGCTTCACTCAGAACAAGAATCCTGCTCAAGCCCTTGTTTCTCAACAAGGAATGGGATTTGACTGGAGTGATCAAGCTGAGGAAGCCATTCAGAATCAAGCTCTTATGGCAGAAGTGTTTGATCTCCCATCTGAGGTAATTTCTAACCTTTGCACTAAAACTTGCATTGACACTGTCAAAAGATACAGGGATCACAATCAAAGTATGTGTGATGACCTCAAAAGGTTAGAAAAAGATAGAAGAGATTATGTACTAATAGTTCAGAGATTTGAAGAACAAATCAAAGGCTTTCAAGCCAATGAACTTCAACACTCTTATGATACTAACTACTGGAATTGGGAAAAGAATGAGTTAGAGACTAAACTGTCTAAATCCTTAGAAGAGAGTGATAAGCTAAAGGAGGAATTGTCCAAAGTTAAACTTGACATAGAGAAGTTTTCATATGCTTCAAAGGCAATGGATTCTCTTCTAAAGGCTCAGATTCATGATAAGATGAAGCCTGGTATTGGATACAACAGTACACCTCCTCCTTATAACAACAATTATATCTCTCCTACTTCAGACTTGTTAGAAACCAAGGAGAATAAGGACTTATCTGAAAAAGCCTTTAAGATAGACCCTTTGGATGAAGTAGTGATTAAGGATCTAACTGAGAAAGAAGCCAGTAAGAAGAGAGATAATAAGATAGGTAAAGAAATCCATGAAGAAAACAATATAATCACCAATGAGGGATGTGGGAAAGACTGGATAAAGTCCAAGGAGATAGAAAAGACCAAAGGAAAAGACAACAAGGTCCATTACAAACAGACCACAATTGTGAATCTTGCATCTGGTAAACAGTGTGATTGCAGTAAAGCCAAGAGCCTATATTCTGGTTTAAAAAGAGGAAATCAAAGAAACTGGAATAATCAATGGGCTCAGAAGCAAGGAGTTGATCTGAATAAAATCAATAGACCAAAACCTTGCTTCATATGTGGCAAGTTAAATCATCTGGCTAAATCTTGCTTTTTCAATCCTATTAATCAACAGATGACCTTTCAAAGATGTAAGCAAAAGTCTGTTGATTATAGAAAGGCTGGAAAGAAACATGGTGAAAAGAAAGGCCCCATAAAGAAAAGGATTTTAAAAGAAAGCATTAAAATGTGGGTGCCCAAAAGCACTAAAACTGTTAGTACTGCTGACAGGGTTAGTGCTGCTGGAAGTATTACTGCTGCTACCTGTGTTAGTAATGCTAAAAACATTAATGCTGCTAATACAGTTAGTATCTCTTCAAAGGTTAATACTGCTAACACAGTTACTGCTACTAACACAGTTACTACTGCTAACAAGGTTAGTACTGCTAAGCATGCAAGTGCTGCTAAGGCAGTTAATACCTCTAAAACCAGTACTGTTTCCAGCACAAATGTTTCCAAGCCTATAATTGTGAAAAAATACTCCAAGAATGAGGAGTTAAAATTCAAAAATCTTGTCAAGAAGGAATGCAAGTATTTTGATGAGAAAGGGGTACCCAAGACCACTTTGGCTTGGGTTCCTAATTCATACTAACTGATCTATCTTATGTGCAGGGCAACCAACAGCTCAAGGGAAAGAGCATATGGCATGTTGATAGTGGTTGCTCAAGGCACATGACAGGCAACATGTCATGCCTTCAGGATTTCAAGCATATCAATGGAGGACATGTTGCTTTTGGAGACAATCTTACTGGTGGTAAGATAAGTGGAAAAGGTAATGTCACCAAAGGTAAGATGACATTTGAGGATGTCTACTATGTTGATCAATTAAAATACAACCTGTTAAGTGTATCACAGGTTTGTGACAAACAACATAGTATATTATTTACAAATACTGAATGTATGATCCTTGCTCCAGGGTTCAAAGTAGTTGATGAAAGCATGATACTACTAAGAACTCCAAGAAAGGACAATGTTTACTGTCTAGATATGGAAAATGTTAAAAGTGATTCATCTCTAAATTGTCTTGTTTCAAAAGCTTCTATAGATGAATCCTCTCTATGGCACAGAAGGATGTGTCACATGAATTTTAAGACTATGAACAAACTTGTTAAAAACAACCTTGTAAGAGGTTTACCTTCTAAAGTCTTTTCATATGATGATCATTGTGTTGCTTGTCTCAAAGGCAAACAACATAAAACTTCTCATAAGACCAAAGAGATAAATTCTATTTCTTCTTGTCTCCAGTTATTGCACATGGATCTGTTTGGTCCTACAAATGTTATGAGTATAGGCAAGAAATCTTACTGCTTGGTTATTGTTGATGATTACTCTAGATTCACCTGGGTATTTTTTCTAAGGACTAAGGATGAGACAAGTGGACTGATCAAGTCCTTTATCCTGAGAATTGAAAACCAAACTAATCAAAAAGTAAAAGTCATTAGATCAGATAATGGGACTGAATTCAAAAATTTTGATCTAAACACCTTTTGTGAAGAAAAAGGAATTGAGAGACAGTATAGTGCTCCTAGGACTCCTCAACAGAATGGTGTTGCTGAAAGGAGAAATAGGACATTAATAGAGGCCGCTAGATCTCTGTTGGCTGATTCAAAACTGCCAATTACCTTCTGGGCTGAAGCAGTTAATACTGCATGTTATGTCCAAAACAGAGTTCTAGTAGTTAAGCCAAAGAACAAGACACCATATGAGCTTTTAAATAAAAGAAAACCCTATATTGGATTTTTCAAACCTTTTGGGTGTCCTTGTACCATTCTCAATACCAAAACTCACTTAGGTAAGTTTGATAGCAAAGCAGATGATGGATTTCTTGTTGGTTATTCATCTCAAAGTAAGGCCTACAGAGTTTTCAATTCATCTTCTAGAATAATTGAAGAGAGTGACAATGTCAAATGCAATGAGAACACACCAAATCCTATTGGAACTGGTCCTCAATGGCTATTTGACATTGATTCACTAACTAACTCCTTTGGTTTCAATAGTAATGATCATGCAGGTTCAGGAGGTGAAGGATCAGGGACTACACAAGTTCAAGAAAGTGTATCTAAATCAGTGATCTTTCCCACTCCCACAGTGAATTCTTTTGAAGACTGTGAAATAGAACAATCTACTGGACCAAGACAGAGTAGAGATGAAGAGAATCAAGAAGATAAAGAATTAGAAGTAGCAGCTGAAAACACTTCAGTTGAGTTGAATGACTCCAATCTAGAAGCTGATGTTAATGAAGAACCTAGTCATAACACCAGAGTTCAAAAGAATCATCCTCCACAGCTGGTAATAGGAGATATATCATCTCCTATGATGACTAGACATCAGAGCAGACTTCAAGAAATGCAAGATCAACAGCATACAGTGTTGTCTTGCTTTCTATCCCAGCTTGAGCCTAAAAAGGCACATGATGCAATGAAAGAATCCAGCTGGATAGAAGCAGTGCAAGAAGAATTGCTGCAGTTCAAACTACAAGATGTATGGGATCTGGTAGACCTTCCTAAAGGTCACAGAGCAATTGGCACAAAGTGGATCTTCAGGAACAAGAGAGATGAAAGAGGAATTGTCATAAGGAACAAAGCAAGGCTAGTGGCTCAAGGGTATACTCAATAAGAGGGTATAGATTATGAAGAAGTCTTTGCACCTGTGGCTAGGATAGAAGCTATCAGATTATTCCTAGCCTATGCTTCTTACATGAACTTCAAAGTCTATCAAATGGATGTAAAGAGTGCTTTTCTCTATGGATCAATTGAAGAAGAGGTATATGTCTGTCAACCACCAGGGTTTGAAAACCCAAGCTATCCAGACAGGGTATACAAATTGAAGAAAGCTCTTTATGGACTGCATCAAGCTCCAAGAGCATGGTATGACACTCTGTCATCCTATCTCTTGGACAATGGCTTTGAAAGAGGAGTCATTGATAAGACTCTATTTATCAAGAGAAAGAAGAAGGATATCTTGTTGGTCCAAATTTATGTTGATGACATTATCTTTGGATCTACAAAAGATATCATGTGCAAGGAGTTTGAGGATCTAATGCATCAAAGGTTTAAAATGAGTTCCATGGGGGAACTTACTTTCTTCCTTGGACTCCAAGTTCAACAGAAGTCAGATGGCATCTTCATATGTCAATCCAAGTATGTGCAGGACATTCTAACCAAGTTTGGTTTCTCAGATTCAAAACCTGCTAGTACACCTATGGAAACACACAAACAGATAACAGCAGATTTTGAGGGGGAGGATATGGATGTGCATCATTACAGATCCATGATTGGCTCTCTCATGTATCTCACAGCATCAAGGCCAGATATAATGTTTCCAGTCTGTGTGTGTGCAAGATTCCAAGTTAGGCCAAAGCAATCTCACTTTCAAGCTGTTAAGAGGATATTCAGATATCTCAAAGGACAACCCAGATTGGGACTTTGGTATCCTCATGACTTACCCTTTGACCTAATTGCATACTCAGACAGTGATCTAGGTGGGGCAAACTTGGACAGAAAGTCTACTTCTGGAGGATGTCAGTTCTTGGGTGCTAGACTAGTTTCATGGCAGTGCAAGAAACAAACCACAGTGTCCACATCTACAACAGAAGCAAAGTACATAGCAGCTGCAAGTTGCTGTGCTCAGGTCTTATGGATTCAGAATCAAATGTTGGACTATGGGGTAACCTTTCTACACACTCCCATCTTTATTGATAATAGCAGTGCTATCAGCATTGTAAATAATCCTGTCAAGCACTCTAAGACAAAGCACATTGAGATTAGGTATCACTTCATAAGAGACTGTAATGAAAAGAAACTTGTTCAAGTTGTGAAAGTTCATACTGACAACCAGTTTGCTGATCTATTCACCAAAGCTTTTGATGTGGGTAGATTCACTTTCTTGGTAACAAGTGTGGGAATGATCAACTCTGAATAAGCTTTATCTCAAAAAGTGGATAAATAACTGAATATTATAGTTTCTTGGTGCTACTAATCTATCTTTGCAGGGCATACATAGCAGTACTCAATTCAGCCTAAGCTTCAAGGAGTAAGTACAGTTAATACTGCTAGTTGGTTAATACTGCTAGTTGGTTAATACTGCTAGTTGGTTAATACTGCTAGTTGGTTAATACTGCTAGTTGGTTAATACTGCTAGTTGGTTAATACTGCTAGTTGGTTAATACTGCTAGTTGGTTAATACTGCTCGCGGTTAATACTGCTCGCAGTTAATACTGCTAGTTAGTTAATACTGCTCTAGGTTAATACTGCTTATAATCCGAATACTATAAATACCCTTTGCCCGCCTAAACGTTCATAACGACTCTTTGCATACTGTTCACTTGCTCTTCTAATCTTTTTCTCTCAAGTACCTAGTCTTCCAGGCAACAACATCCCAGTTCAATGGCATCCATGGCGTTTATCGATGAGCACAATGAGATCGCAATGCTACAGAAGCCCAAACAAGCCGAAGGATTCCACCAGATTGTGGATTTCCTCAAGTCAAGCCACATTGCTCATGCTCTCACTGTTGCCCCTACCATCTACATCGAGCATCAGAGGCAATTCTGGGCAAATGCCACCATTGTCGCTGAGAATGGTGTGCAGATGATCAAGACCAGGATATGTGACCAATCCCTAACCGTTACTGAAGAAGTTATTCGCATCAGTCTACGTCTAGACGATGCCTCTGGTATAACTTCTATTCCTAGTGATGAACTGTTTTCAACTCTTTCCAGAATGGGATATCAAGGCCAGATGGGGATTTTTAAGTTTTTCAAAGCAAAATTTTCACCCCAATGGAGGTTCTTTGCTCATACTTTAATGCACTGTGTTTCAAAGAAAACAACTGGCTGGAGCCAATTTAGCAGTCCCATTGCTTATGCATTGGTGTGTTTATCCACTGCTAGAAAATTCAATTTTTCTCAAATGATTTTTCATGATCTTGTCTCAAATCTGGATAACAAGAAGAGCTTCTTCATGTATCCCAGGTTTGTTCAAGAAGTTATTAACCATGAATTGACGGATATACCTCAACCTGTTGGGGTATATGTACCTAAACCCCCCAAAGGCAAGGTTTTCTCAAATATGAGAAGATCTGCTGGGGACTCGGAAGGAGTTGACACCCCATTGTTCTCTACAATGATGGTGGTGTCCCAAACCACTGAAGGTATGGCAGCAGGGTCAAGGCCCTCATTAGACCATCCCACTGCTAGCCAAGCCCAACCTTCTCACTCAAAAACAATTCCCCAGCCCCTTCTTGCAAAACCAACCTCTCCAATTACCCATACTTACAAGAGAAAACAGGTAAAGAAGGCTCCTTCCCTTCTTGTACCAGAATCCCCTAAGCATTTAAGCCCTCTAAAGGAGAATTCTCCCTTAGAGAATATCCATAGGGAAACCACAGGGGTGTCTCCCAACCCCAAGGAGGTGCTCTCTGAGGAGGAGGAAGAGCATATGGGTGATGAGGCTGTCACTACTCCTGCTAGCACAGAGGAGGAAAGTGGTAACATCAATAAGACCTCCCCCATGGCAACTTTAAATGAGCAATCATTTGAAGGTCCCTGGTGCCAAGAAACCAAGGGGGTGGATAGTGCTTCTGCTAGGCAGAAGACTTCCACTTCAAAAAGATCCAATGATCCTTCAATAGGGGGTAACACTCCTGGAGAAGGTGAGGACAGATATAACTATGAGGAATTGATGGAAACCATGGGAAACATCAACCAGGATGTTATTAAGCAAGGAAAAGAAATAGAGGAGCTGAAGCTGGTCATCCTATCTCAACAAGTGCAGATTACCAAGCTCAAGAAGTTGGTAATGAAACTAGTACAGAAACATAAGAGGAAACAGTTTGTGCTAAGGAGAAGGAAATTTGAGAAGGATGCTCCCAAAAAGGGGGAGATCAACATGGAAGAAGCAACAAGAGAGGGGGAGCTTGAAAAAGAGAAAGTTGAAGTTGAGGGGGAGAGGGAAGCAGAAAAAGAAAGAGTCTCAGTTCAACTAGAAGCAGAAACTGATAATGCTGCTGAAACCTCACAAGCAGCAGTAACAGAGTTATCACCATCAGAAATTGAAGTAGCTGAGATGTTGATCAAAGCAAAGAATGACACTCCCAAAGCAAAGGGAGTAATCATAAATGAAAGGGGAGCAAAGAAAAGAGAAAAGAAAGAAATGGATGCAGAGGCAAAGAATAAGGGAAAAGCAAAAATGGTGGAATCTGATCAACCTGTCAAGAAGCAAAGGTTGGTTGAATCAGATGAAGCCTTAGCAAGGAAAATGCAGGAGGAGATGGAAAAAGAAGAAAGAGCTCAGGTGGAGAAGGACAGGGAGATGGCAAAGGCTTTAGCTGCTGAGTTAAATAAAGCCTATCAAAAAGGGCTTGAAACTGAAAAAGCTAAACAAAGGGCCATAAGTCTGAGAAAGGCTATGATAGCTAAATCAAGTGCAAAGAAAAGAAGACCTTCACAAACTTACCTTGCCACTCAGGAAAGAAACAAAATGATAACTTTCTTGAGGAGTGCAATTGGGGTAAAGAAAGAAATGTTTGTGAAGATGAATTTTGATCAAATCAGGGACCTCTATGAGAAAGAAATGGGGAAGCTGAAGAGTAATGAAAAGGATAGAGTGGAATTTGAAAAGAAGGCCAAGGAGAGTAATGATATTGACATGAATCAACCATTCCCTGAAAGTGAAGAGGGAACTCCTATCAAAGAAATGGCAGAGAAAAAGGAAGAAAAGAATAAGGAAGAGACTCTAGTGCAGGTTCAAAAGATTTTGAAGAGAACCAAAATGATGGCTAAAAGAAAGAAAAACAAGAAGCCTAGAGTAGTAGAAGAACAAAAGGTTGCTGAAGAAGAAGTGGCACCTGAGTCATCTAACCAGCAAGAGTCATCAACCAAAGATGATATAAGTTTGTATATGGTAGTGATGGACAAAGTGCCTGAACCAATTTCTGCAGAACCTGTAGGAGTTAAGCCTCATGAGGTCATTCACTGGGATACATTGACAGTGGATGGAAAGGAGTATATCAGACTGAAGAGAAAAGATGAGAAATATGAAGTGTACAGCACTTGGAGTAAGATTGTCAGAACATGCTCAAGGTCTGATATTGAAGAAATGTTTGAAATAGGAATGAAGACATATGCAGATGAACTGAAAGCTCCAGAGATTTCAATCAAAAAGCTGGTAATGGAGTATCTGTGTATGATGTTCAAACCTGATGAAGTAGAGGAGGTAATCAGAAATGTGTTTCAAACAGTGAATAATTGGACTCTATATGAAACTAGTGGAGTATATGCAGTGACTTTGGATTTAAATCACACTGAGTACTTCCTAGTGGATAGAGTGTACAATCATAGCAGATTGAAGCTTCATGACATGCTGAAGAAAAAGCTAGGGTGTATTCCAGATTCACAGATGGCTAAATACTTGATCCAAAGAACCATCAATCAGAGTTTGGGATTGGATGCAAATACTGGAATATAGGCCACTATGAAGTTTTGGGAGCATCTTGGAGAGCTTATGAAGAAATATCTGAAGAACTTGACTTCTCTTCTAAAAGTCAAGTTAGGGGGAGATTGTTGGGAACTGAAGATTCTACTAAGTGTGGTTACTACTTCTAGTACAAGAGTGGTTACTACTGCCAGAACACTTTGAAGATTAATACTGCTGAGTATTACTACTGCTAGTAGAATTACTACTGCTAGTCAAAGTTAGTGCTGCTTGAACAAAGTTAGTACTGCTTAGCTAGTTAGTACTGCTAGTAGTTAGTACTGCTTACAGTTAGTGCTGCTGGAAGAAGTTAATGCTGCTAAGCATAATTAGTGTTGCTAAAGAGATCCGGATGGAATGTATGACAGCTGGATATTCTGAAGATATACTGAAGATATACATAGAAGATATACATGGAAGATATACTGAAGATTTGTTTATTCTTTGTAATTATCTTTTGATCAGTATATGTATAGAATGTATAGAATAGATTGAAAAAGTTTTTTTAAGTTTTTAATTTAAGATAGAGAGAAAATCAACCTCAAGGTATAGATCCTAATTCTAGAGAAGTAGAATTCGTATTGGTTAGCCTGTTCATCAATATTGAGGTTGAGTGTGTAATCTTGTAGCTTCAAGCATTCAATACAAGTTTACAGTTTGTTAATCATATACTGTTTTGTTTACTGTTTTATTAAATATCAAAGTGTTATTCCGCAACTTCTTTGATATTAGTTTCTGAGAATTAATTCTTGTTAAGAATTCGATCCTGACAAACTTTTTCTGAGCCGGGCAGCCACATTTCTAGTGTTTCACAATTCTTTGGTGATCATTATTGAAACAGGCAACTAGCCCATGCCAACTCTTGATTAACCCCACCAACTACTCATTTTCTTCTTAAAAAGAAAGTGTTTCACATTTTCAAAGGGGAAGCAGCACATATGCTATCTGATTTTCATTCGGAAAATCTGGATATTGAAAAGAAGGAAGTCTGCCCCACCTTCGTACTTCAATCATGCACATTGAGTCGGTGTTTAACTTACTGTTGTCTCAGTGGTTTACACAAATTTGAGCCTATAAGCAATCATCTGTGCTTAATTCTTTCTATCACAAGCACGAACACACAAGGAATTTGTTTCTTTGTCATAACGTTTATAGAAATTGCCTTAGTGGTGTTTCGATGATTGAATGGAAGCCCTGGGGGGAGTGAACATCAAAAATCTCCTTCAACAGTGACTTAGTGTTACTGACAGGCATTTTAACTGATTCATTTGTTGATTCAGGTATTACATGACTATTTTGTCTAGATTTGCAAAGATCTGGATGAATATCTTATGAATTGACGAATCAGGGGCTCTATAAGCAAGACATTTCTTGTCAACAAAAAGTTTTGATGAAGTCGTTGCACTTTTCATCAAAAAGGGGGAGAATGACTAAACAAGAAATGGCAAAGATCACATGTTTCAAGAATCACGTCCAAGATTAAATTCTTCAAAGAGCAAGTATTCTGAAGATATGATGAATAATTTCAAGCTGAAACTAGAGATAATTTCTTCCCATGAACTGAAGGAAAGAAAAACTACATCTTTTGGGGAGTTTACTATATCTTGAAGACTAAGAGAGAGATTGCATCTTCAATACTGAAAGAGAAGATCGTATTGCTAAATCATTTTCGTAATGATCTTGATCCAAAGGGGGAGATTGTTAGGACACAGTCTCATTGGATTCAAGATCATCCAATCCAAAGATCGCAATCCGAAGCTAAAAGCTGACAAGTCACTCTCAACAATAGTCTGGGGTCTATTCTGTAATAATAGTCAAAGTTAGTTTTAATATCTAGATATTATTTAGATATTAAGTTTTAGTTATTATATTAGTTTAAATATAATATCTAGTTATTATATATCTAGATATTATGTTAGATATTATCTCTCTCTAATATATCGATCAGATAATAATCTCAATATCCAACACATCGAACGACAACATCAAGAACAGAGAAAGAGAAAAAGCTTAAACTGTAACCAATATCAACCTCTGTAATCCGCGTTTATAATCTAAACAGGTTGGTAATCTTTATATGTTTGTTGTTTGATTTATCTGGTAAACGATCACGGACTCATACATGGTATCAGAGCGGTCTATCTCTCTGCTAAAAACCCTAAAACAGTCGCCTCTCTCATTTTCTTGAAACATTCATCTCACCGCTTCAATAGCTGAATAGAAATTCCACCCGGCCATTGCCGTCAACAACACTAAGAACCTCGTACAAGTCACCCTCGAAATGGAAAAAGGGCAGTACTCCTCATGGGCAGAGTTATTCAAAGTTCACTAACGTGCCTATCAGGTTATCGATCATCTTGAAAAACCTACCCCACCATCCTCTACTTTTGCATCTGACAAAGACAAGACGGAACCAAAAGATCAAAACTCAACAACGCTTTGGCTTCGACTAGATGCTATCTTCTCCAATGGGCCTACAAAACCATTTCCAATAAGCTCCTCCATACCATTCTGAACCTGATTCTTTGGCTTATCAAGTGTAGGAACATTTGAAAAACATTTTCCAAGACAACAAGTGCTCCAGAGTAGTTTATCTAAAAACCAGTTCACCACACTTCGTCTTGACAACTTCTCAAACGATACAAACCATCAAACAAATCCATCTCCAACCCACTCCATCTCGTACCATGACTACTCGTATAATGCATGGAATTTCCAAACCCAAACGAACATTTAATATCATGATCTCGGTCCAACCTTCCCCGTTACCACGTAATCCCAAAGATGCATTGTCTGACCCTAATTGGAAAGTTTCACTGATATAGGAATTTGATGCCCTTATTAAAAGTATGTGGGAATTAGCACCTAAGCCATCTAATGCCTACATAATTCATTCTATATGGATTTTTTGTCATTAAAATAACTGTGATGGTTCTTTTGTGCGATACAAGGCTCATCTTATTGGTGATTGTTAGGACACAGTCTCATTGGATTCAAGATCTTCCAATACGAAGATCGTAATCCGAAGTTAAAGCTGACAAGTCGACTCTCAACAATAGTCTAGGGTCTATTTTGTAATAAGCGTCAAAGTTATAATATCTTGTTATTAGATATTATGTTTAGATATTATATTAGTTTAATTAATATCTAGATATTATTAGTTAGTATATATAGTTTTAGATATTCTTAGAAATATCTAAGAATCATAATTTACAACTCTTAATATCTCAGATCAAAAATATCGGTCCATCAAGAACAGCAAGAGAGAAAGCTTAAATTGTAAACATTATCAACCCTCTGTAATCCGCGTTTATAATCTAAACAGGTTGGTAATCGTATATTGTTTTGTTGTTTGATTTATCTGGTAAACGATCACTGACTCACAATCAGTATCAGAGCCTGATCCAGATTCAAAATCAAATTTTGAAGACTCTGTGTTCTTCATTTTTTCATATCCACTGTGCTATCAATCAAAAACTTCAAGTTGTGGTTATTTTCGAAATCAAAGTGTTGGAACCTGTTAAACTTGATAAGTCGATCATACTGTCAAAATTTTGGGCTGTAATTCGAGTTTTAGGTAGTTCAATTTGGAAGTTGCAGGGTCGATTAAACGAACAATCAATACCGGTCGACCGATATAAATATCCTTGTACTGGTCGATTAACAACGTCCCGGTCGATCTACAACATATCGGTCCACTCAAATCTATCAGTCCATTATATCTACCGGTCGATCATTTGTTTTAAGCATTGTATCGGTCAAATAAAAGAATACACTATATCGGTCCATTCAATTATTAAAGAAACATTTCACGTGGCAATTGGCAATTTCACGTGGCAATTGGCAATTTCACGTGGCAATTGAGAAAAGCATTTCACGTGGCAATTGGTTTATCATTTCACGTGGCAATAGGAATCAGACTTTCCTCACACGTGGCAGCCTCTCACCTCTCATCTCCACGTATCACAACACTCACATGGTCTCTCATCTCCACGTATCACACACCAAATTTTATACCGGTCATCATTCCAAAAATTATACCGGTCGGTCACCCCATCATCACTACCGGTCGACAGATCAATTGTTTTAATAGCTTATCGGTCGAAGAAATAAAACAGTTTACCGGTCAAAGGTTTTATAATCTTACCGGTTCACCATTCTCTTTACCGGTCGAACTCCTTTATCGGTCCTTTGATAAACAAAATTTCCGGTCCAATTTTTCTTATCGGTCGAACTACATTGCAAAGTATCGGTCGAATATTTTTCTCACTTCCGGTCGAGAGTATTACCGGTCCTAGAACAATATATATCGGTCCACTTCTCAATTAGAATTTTACCGGTTCAATTTTTTTTATCGGTTCGAAAATCTTACCGGTCTTTACATCTTACCGGTCAACTCTCACTTTGCGCCATAAACATGTCAAGAAAACGTTACTTTGCGCGACCAAATACAAACGCAAACCAGACTTATTGCTTTTTTTTGCGCAAATTGTGTTTTTCCAGACTTAGTTTTTCTAAGGATTAAATCAGATATTCAAGATGAGTTTTTCTGATAATGAGGAAAAGATTACAAAGCTTAAATTGGAACTTAAAAATCTAACTTCATCAGCGGAACATCATTTTAAACGTTCAAAGAAATATCGTGATGAAAGAAAGGTTCTGAAAGAAGAAGTAAGGACATTAAAGGAAGTCAATGAAGAACTTCTGAAACAGAGTTCTGGGCTTTGTGAAGATAAGGTTAAGTTTTTGGAAGCTGAGAACTTTGAACTTAACAGAATTTTTTTTGAATTAGAAGCTCAATTACAGAAGCAAGAGTCTGTAGAGATGAACGGGGAGAAGTTCATGAGCTTGGAGAATGCAAACACTAATCTTCAACAGAAACTATCAGACTTAAATCAAGAGTTTGTCAAGGACAAATATGAGTTTGAACAGGAAAGTTCAAAGTTTGCACTGAAGTTCTCAGTAATTTCCAAGAAAAGTGGTGAAGAGAAGAAGACTCTCGAGCTTAAATGTCTAAAGCTTTCTCAACAAGTTAGTAACTTTGAGAAAGTAATACTTTTGGAAAGAGATCAGTTTGCCAAGGAGAGGAAGGCAAATGATCAGAAGGGTGCTCAAAAGGGATTTGAAGAAGAGAGAAGTATCCTTGAAGCTACAATTAGGAAGCTAACTGCTAAGTTATCTGAATTATCTAAACTTGCACAGAAAGAGAAGAAGAAGAGGTCCGAGATTGAGAAGAAGATTGACCTTCTTATCAAAGAAAGAAACAGTTATTCTTCAAAGGTCAATGAGCTTGAAAAAGTTATTTCAACGGTGGTGGTGAGTGAGCGCAAAACTCCAGAGTCAATTGTCCACTCACCTTGAGATGATTCAGCTGATTCAGAATGCTCTTTCAAGTCAGCTGCAAGCTCAATATCAATACCTGTTTCTTCAAAGAGGTCAATTAAATCTTTTGATCAAATTAGTAATTCTAACCTTTTCTTTGATAGAAACACAAATTTTTCAGGTACATATCCAAGAAGGAGAAGAAGCTTCCAGGAAGAAGAACTGGTCTGGAAGAAGACACTAGTTAAAGAAGAGCTGAAATGTAAAAGCTCATGTGTACATACGCATAATGAAACGAAGAACAATGCGTTGAAAAGTAAACCTGCTCATGTTTACACGAGAGATCAAATGATCAGGTTATCAGGTAAGGAAAGTTCTTGTTCTTACTGTCGTACACATGATCCTGTTCACAGAACCAAAGATCATTACTGGTATGGTTTTTATTCCATAACCCCCATACGAACTGCAACTAACTCATATGGACCCAAATACCGGTGGGTACCAAAGAAAACTAAACCTTTGTTGCAGGCACCTACTGTCAAGGGGGGGTAGAAGAAGAATGGTTCTTGAGTAAATCAGCTCAAGACCCGGACATCAATGTCAACAAAGGCTTCTAAGTAAATCATCTTAGAACCCGTACTTCAACGAAGAATGACTTCTAAACACAACAGTTTAGGACTCGTACTTCAATGATCAAAAGACCTTACTCCAGTGCTGATATGAGAGATTGTACTCCGATATTCTAACGAGGAAATCAACCTTCAAAGGGAAGTACATATTTGTCTGAAATTTTAAATGCATATTTTTTCAATGATAATTTTTTAAAATGCATAATTTCAGGGGGAGTAAGAGAAGTTATTTGTTTTACTGCTTTTTGTCTTTTCAATATTAGTGAATAAAGTTTCTTTGACTTAACTTAAGACTTTTGCAGAATTTTTGAGAAGAGCTTACACGATCATATGTTTATGACTTTAAGCTAAGCTTCATGAGATGTAAGATCGCACTTAAAGGTATATTCCTTTATCTTAATCTCATATATGATTGAAAGAAGGACAATTTTCAATCATTGAAAACATATTCTTAAACGTTCAAACCACTTCTCGATTTTTCATAAGATTTTATATTTTGGGAGTGTACTTTAAATGTTCTACATGAGCTTACATGATTATAAATCATTTTAAGCAATACATTCTTTATAGAATATACGGGATCAGTGTGCTAGGAATTAACACAACTTCTATTGAATCACGTTAACCAGTGATTTCTACCCATGAAGTTAATCCATAGTGATTGGGTGTGAGGAGTCAAAAGAAATGAGTGTGGAAGAGTGATGAGGTATCATGAAAAACAGAGTTCGGTTAGAAGTGAGCTAAATGTTTAAAAGAAAGAGGGTGTGAGAACAGAGTTAAAAGAATATCACAACTCTGCACCAACTTTTTCTGAGCCGAGCAGCCACATTTCTAGTGTTTCACAACTCTTTTGTGATCATTATTGAAACAGGCAACTAGCCCATGCCAACTCCTGAAATTACCTCACCAGCTACTCATTTTCTTCTCAAAAGGAAAGTGTTTCACATTTTAAAAAGGGGAAACAGCACATATGCTATCTGATTTTTATTTGGAAAATCTGGATATGGAAAAGAAGGAAGTCTGCCCCACCTTCGCACTTCAATCATGCACATTGAGTCTGTGTTTAACTTACTGCTGTCTCAGTGGTTTACACAATTTTGAGCCTTATAAGTAATCATCAAGTGCTTAATTCTTTCTATCACAAGCACGAACACACAAGGAATTAGTTTCTTTGTCATAACGTTTATAGAAATAACCTTTGTGGTGTTTTGATGATTAAATGGAAGCCCTGGGGGAGTCAACATCAAACAACTCCTTTCCATTGTATATTCGTTACACACAGTGACTTAGTGTTACTGACAGGCGTTTCTAACTGATTTGTTTATTGCTACAGGTGTTACATGACTATTTTGTCTAGATTTGCAAAGATCTGGATAAATATCTATTGCATTGACGAATCAGAGGCTCCTTATGAACAACATTTATTGTCATCAAGTTTTGATGAAATCGTTACACTTCTCATCAAAAAGGGGGAGAAGATCTACCCAAAAAATGGAGAAGAGCTAACCAAGAAATCACATGTTTCAAAAATCACGTCCAAGATTGGATTCTTCAAAGAGCAAGTATTCTGAAGATATGCTGATTCGAGAGAAGTTTTCTTTGAAGATACTTTACTAAAGAATTTCGAGCTGAAACTAGAGATAATTTCTTCCCATGAACTGAAAGAGAGAAAAACTACATCTTTTGGGGAGTTTACTATATCTTGAAGACTAAGAGAGAGATTGCATCTTCAATGCTGAAAGAGAAGATCGTATTGCTAAATCATTTTCGTAATGATCTTGATCCAAAGGGGGATTGTTATGACACAGTCTCATTGGATTCAAGATCATCCAATACGAAGATCGCAATCTGAAGTTAAAGTTGACAAGTCGACTCTCAACAATAGTCTAGGGTCTATTTTGTAATAAGAGTCAAAGTTATAATATCTTGTTATTAGATATTATGTTTAGATACTATATTAGTTTAATTAATATCTAGATATTATTAGTTAGTATATATAGTTTTAGATATTCTTAGAAATATCTAAGAATCATAATTTACAACTCTTAATATCTCAGATCAAAAATATCGGTCCATCAAGAAAAACAAGAGAGAAAGCTTAAATTGTAAACATTATTAACCCTCTGTAATCCGCGTTTATAATCTAAACAGGTTGGTAATCGTATATTGTTTTATTGTTTGATTTATCTGGTAAACGATCACGGACTCACAGTGATGGCAGGTCTCAACAGGTTGTATTGAATGCACTGAAACGTTTAGTCCAGTGGTGAAACATGCAGCGATCTGAACTGCCTTCAGTAATGCAATCTCTAAATCCTGGTTCATACATCAGTTAGATGTTAAAAATACTTTTTTGCATGGTCAAATCAATCAAATAGTCTACATGCACCAGCCATTGCGTTTTCGGGATCTGACATATCAGGACTACGTTTGTCTGCTCAAAAAATCGCTATACCAGTTGAAACAGGCTCCAGGGGCCTGGTATGATAGATTTGCGACTTTTGTTTCCAAAATAGGCTTTGTTCATAACCGATCTGATCATTCCCTCTTTGTTTATTGAAAAGGTAATGATATGGCATATCTCCTTCTATATGTCGATGAGATCATTTTGACAACCATCTCCAGAAATCGATCATATCACTTCTCGCTGACGAGTTCGCCATGAAAGATCTTGGTCCTCTAAACTATTTTCCAGGCATCGCTATTACCGGGCACACTGACGGGTTGTTTCTTTTTTAATGGAAGTATGACATGTAAATTATTGAAAAAGTTGGGATGGCTTCGTGTAAATCGTCTTCTACTCTTGTCGACACTCAGCCTAAGCTTGGCTCAGATTCGGGTTCTTCTTATCCTTACCTACATATAATCATAGCCTTGGGGGGGGGCATTACAGTACCTTACATTCACACATGCTTTCCCTGAAACGCATACTTCTCTAGACAGACATCACTTACGCGGTTCAACAAGTATGTCTGCATATGCATGATCCAAGGGGGTCACACATGCTTTCCCTTTAATGTATACTTCACTACATCCAAGGTACCATTGATATTGGTTTACATCTCTATCGGAAATCACTCACCATTCTCATTTCCTACACTGACGCAGATTGTGGTGGTTGTCCGGACACACGTCCTTCCACAAGTGGGTATTGTGTTTTCATTGGAGACAATCTTCTATCTTGGTCCTCCAAAATACAACCCACCTTCTCTCGATCCAACGCCTAAGCTGAATACCGTGTCGTTGCCAATGTCGTCTCTGAATCTTGCTGGCTTCGAAATCTCCTTCTTGAGTTACATTATCCCATTGCCAAAGCTACAATAGTTTACTGTGACAATGTAAGTGTTATATATCTATCGATAATCTCGTGTAGCACCAACACACAAAGCATATTGAATTGTACATTCATTTTGTATGCAAGAAAGTTGCTCACGGTCAAGTGTGTGTCTTGTACGTTCCTTCTCGACACCAAATTGCTGATATATTCACCAAAGGACTTATGTGTCTTCTATTTGATGACTTTCGAGTCGATCTCAACGTTCATCCTCCTCCCGCTTCGACTGAGAGGGTATGATAGAATATAGAATATATATCTATTTATGTAACTGTGTATGAAATGTATATCTCCTATAGTATAGTAAATATCACCATGATACTCTCCTAGATGGTTAGGATATTTGCCTTTGATATGAAGGCTTGTAATCTGTATATACATATGTTCTCCTAAATCAATTGTGGGCAACACATTGAGTTGTTTCAATTTGGCATGACTCATTGGTTTTGTTAATCGAAAGGGAGATTGCTGAAAATAAGAGTTTGAAGGAATTTGTGCAAGACTTTAATGCCGCAAAAGATTAACGAGTTCCACTTTGAGGAGCGATGTTTGACGATTTCATATTCATTGCCTTGTTTTAATGTTTTAATATATTATTACCTTCGATAATGTATCTTTTGTGTTTTTTTTAAATATATTATAAGATTGAAGCAAATTAGACTCATTGATATGATACGTTTATTAAAGGATTAAATTCGGCTCCCAGTATCTAAAGGCTTGTGTTCCACCCCTATATATATATATATATAATCAAAATATAATATGGAGTGAATTACATAAATGGTCCCTCATGAATGCCTGTATTTCACTTTTTGTCCCTCCAGTTCTGAAAGTACATTGGTGGTCCTTAAAAGCGAGTTTTGGAGCCCAAATTCGTCCCTCACGCTAACGCCGTTAGTCTAGGCTCCGTTAACCCATCATGTGCCCCTCACGTGAGGGGCATTTTGGTCTTTTTACTCTTTTTTATTTTATTTAAAATATATAATTAAATTAATATTTTTATATTTTTATTTCTTTTACTTTTATTAAAACCAAACTACATCAGGGAAATGAAACCATCAAAAATGGTTCATCAAAATCGCCACCTCCTCAAATCTTTATTCTCCTTCTCTTCTTTTTTCTTTCATTTGTTTTGCTCATCAAAATCGATTCTTCTCCTTGTTGTTTTGCTCATCAAAATCAGTTTTTCTTATGGTTGCCTATCCAAACTGTTTGTTTCTTCCGGTTGCTTATCAAACTCGATGGTTTTGGTTTTTGAACTCGAGAGTGAACAATTGACGAGCAGCCCCTCTGACGATGAACGAACGAACGAACAATGGCACCAGACCCCTTCGTCTGCAAATGTGGAACTCGAAGTCGAAAACCAGACCCTTCGTCTGCAAGGGTTACGATCCACATATTCTGGTTAGATTTGGTTATGGCTTCAATTTTTTGTTTAGGGGTTAACGTTTGTTTACGGATTCGATCGAGAAATCCATATTAGATTGGTTTTGGCTTTCGATTTTTCTTTGTAATTTCAGAGATTGGATTTGTATTAGATTGGTGGTGGTGGGTGGTGGCAAGTGGAGTTTTGGGAGTTGGTGGTGGTGGTGGTGGTGGGTGGTGTCAGGTGGAGTTTGGGAGGGGGTGATGAAGAAAAAAAACAGTAAATCGTACCTGAAGGCCATCCCATCCTTTTTCGATGCCGTCTTCTTGAGAATCGGATTCAGGGATCCAACCCCATAAAACCCTTCTGTTCTTGGAATCATCGAAGAATGATTTGGAAGCATAGAAATTGCCATAATCGTACCTCAAATCTAACTTGCTTCCTGATAATCGTAACCCATTTTGGGGCAAAAATTTCTCACGATCTGGACTATAAGTCCAAACGTATACCAATCATGCCCTTCAAATCCAGCCTTCATCACATGCATCACACTGCCGCTATACGTCGACGTATCGAGCCCGTTGGTGCCAATTTTGGGGAGAGGAGGAGGCGGCGGTGGTGGTGGGTGGTGGCAAGTGTAGTTTTGGGAGGTGGTGGTGGTGGTGGGTGGGTGGGTGGTGTCAAGTGTAGTTTGGGAGGGGTGATGACGGGGGGTGGTGATGGTGGTGTGGGTGAAGAAGAAACAACAAAAATGACTAAAATGCCCCTCACGTGAGGGGCACGTGTGGCCTTTAACGGAAACTCAATGGACGGCGTTAGCGCCAGGGACGAATTTGGGCTCCATATCTATCTTTTAGGGACCACCAATGTACTTTCAGAACTGGAGGGACGATTAGTGAAATCCAGGCATTCACGAGGGACCATTTATGTAATTCACTCTATAATATAACAAACATTTAAAAAAATTGGTAAAAAAGGTAAAAGAACGAAAACACCCCTTAACTAACGACATTTTGACTAGTGGAGTTAGTGTTAGGAACCACTTTTAGACCAAAATGCAAACTATGTAACCTTTTTTGAAGTTTTTACGTATGAGGGACGAGTTTCATAGTTCAGAATATATCATAGGGACCAAAATTGTAGTATACTAAAACAGTTAGAGTAAATTACACTTTTAGTCAATGTGGTGGCTACTCACTATCAAGTCTTGTTTCCATTTTGAAATAATTACAATTTTGGTCACTGTGGAAACCATTTATTACACTTTTAGTCCTTGAACCTAACGATCGTTGGTTAAATCAGTGCTAATGTACTCTTTTTACAAAATTTCCCTATTTTTATATTAAACTTTTTGTAGTGTTCTTTTAGTTCACCAATGAGATGATTCCATGTGTCCCTAAAAGGACAAAAAAACGAAGCAACTATGACTCTCTCCCGTCGACTTATTCCTTGATGAAGTCGACCAGCATCGTGATCGTCGGTCACCATAACCCCATCTCTAACCCATAACTTACAAACCATCTATGAGTCCTCACCCATATTTGTGACTAAAATCAAACTCATATTCATAATAACTTAAACAAACAAACTAAAAAAAATCGAGATCTGTATGTTATGGTGCAAAAAATCTTAGCATAACAAACCAAATTTCTAGATCCAAAACAAATATGAGGTTTGAGGTGTTAAATAAGAGTTTGTGTGTTCGGTGCAAACCGTTATCGTGGCAATCATAATAAAGATGTTCAAGTAGACCATCACCGTTGATCTTTTGTAGGTTATGTAATGACTCAACCCACTGTACACTGGTGATCTATTGTGGGTTCTATGAAGACCCAAAACTCATGGAAGGATTTGATTTTGATTTCGATAAAAGGAGAAAAGATTTTTTTTGTGGGTTGCACGTTTTAGATCTGGGCTTTTAGATTTACACATTTTAGTTTGTTATATATTGGGTTATATTTTATGGTTTCTAACTACAAAACTTGTTTAGCATCAATGGTGTTTGGGAATCGTTTGCTTGTACCATATAATTAAAGAACTCAGATTTGTTGCGTTTGATTCATACAAATGTTGAAATGGGTAGTCGTAATTTGTTTGAGTTTTATTCTTGAGAAGGGAGGTATAAAGAAAAGATAAGTATGGGGAAGTTAGGGGGGCACGGGGCACCTGATACAAGGCCGGAGAAGACACTCGGAAATTATCAATGTGGTGGATGGTGACATGCCAGGGAAGAAAGAGGCGACACACGGTGACGGGGTATTATTTTTTTTATTTTCACATTTTAGATAATATATAATAAAATATATTAGATTTAATTCTTTAATATAAAATTATTAAAAAATGAAAGAAATAAGAAAAAGACCGAAATACCCCTGAGTTAACAAAAAATTTAACAAAATTTAATCAAAAGGGCCAAAAGTGTAACAAAGTAGCAACTACAGTGACCAAAATTGTAATTAGCTCAAAATAGGGACGAGACTTGATAGTGAATGACAAACACATGAACCAAAAGTGTAACTTACTCAAATAGTTATTAGAGTGAATTATAAATTTTGCCCCCATAGTTTGATCACATGTGTAAAATGAAAAATCAATTAATGTGTCTATGTAGTTGCCTTTTTTCACCTTGGGTCACAAAGTCCAAGTAAGAAGTAAGTTCGATCTTTCAGGCATCCATAAATCGTCAGAGGAGGACTCGTGATGGTTACCGAAGCGGAAATTAAAGAGGCGATATGGACTCCTTCAGTTTCATTAAAAAAAATTGGCAGGTCATTAAATCGGATGTGATTGAGGCTATTCTTGACTATCATGCTAATTCATCGATTCCTAAAGGATGTAATCCGTCTTTCATTTGCTTAATCCCAATGACGTTAAACCGGCAAGAGTGTAAGGATTATAGAGGTGGGATGTATTTATAAAATGATTGCCAAAGTGTTGGCTAATCGTTTAAGAAGAGTTATAAAAACGCTTATAAGTGATTCTCAGTCAGGTTTTCTAAAAGAAAGATTTATCTTAGATGGGGCCTTCATTGCCAGTGAGTTAAAAAGTTCGACAAAAACGAACAATAGAGAGATTTTATTTTTCAAAGCAGACTTCGAAAAGGCTTATGATTCAGTAGAGTGGGGATACGTATTGGAAATTCTTGAAGCTATGGGTTTCTCAAGCAAATGGAGATGTTAGATTAAAGCTTGTCTCTACTCTTCATCTTCTTCGGTTATAATAAATGGCTCTCCGACTGAAGAATTCTGAAATAAGAGAGCGTTGCGACAGGAAGATCCGCTTTCGCCATTTCTCTTTATTGCTGCTATGGAAGGCCTTCACTCCTTGATTAAGTCTGTGAGAACAAGGAATTTGATTAAAAGAGTGGAGATAGGTATGGACACGTATAACATATCTCACCTATTATATGCTGACGATGTCATTTTCATTAACATGTGGTCGATTGAGGAAGGTATACATATGAGTCGTATATTACAATGTTTTTACTTGGCATCTGGACTAAAACTAAACATGGAAAAAAGCAACATTCTCGGTGTCGGCGTGGATCAAGGAAGGGTTCAATGGGCTGCCAACAAGCTCTGATGTAAAGTCGGGAATTTTCCTTGCAAGTATCTTGGTGTTCCTTTAGGTGATGGGATGAATAGCATAAAAGCTTGGGATAATATTGTGGAGAAATTTTAAGCTAGATTGTCTAGATCAAAAGCCAAAGCGCTATCAACTGGTGGGAGGAGAGTATTAGTACACGCGGTTTTGGGCAGTTTGGCAACATACTCAATGTCTATTTTCAAAGCTCCCATAGCTGTGATTAACAAGTTAGAGAAATTGAGAAGAGATTTTTTCTGAGGTATAGCTAGTGGAGAAAAGAAGGTTGTATGGGTAAAGTGGGAATCAACCTTGAAAAGTTTTGTCAATGGAGGGCTTGGTTTAGGGAGTATAACAGCTACCAACATTGCACTTCTCACTAAGCTGATATGGAAATTCAAAACCGAAGCTGAGTCGATATGGAGGAGGGTGGTGAAGGCGATCCATGGGAATGATGGTGGCTTGGATAATAACGAGGTAGGAAGTGGTAAACAAGGATCGTGGTCAAGTGTTTTAAAGGTGAGGAAATGGTGGAGGGCGAAAGGGATAAAGTTAAACAATCTTTTGTATAAAGATATTGGGGATGGAAAAAAATACCTCCTAATGGAATGAGAACTAACGAGAACTGGACCAGTGACAACAAATTAAAAGATAGTCACCCCAGACTTTATGCTTTAGATCAAACTAAGTTGATGAGGATGGATGACAGAATCAGAAATGGAGAATTTAATTGGGAATGGCGCAGAGCTATTCGAGATGGAAGAGAAGTTGAAGACTTGATATCTCTAACCAGGAAGTTGATAAATTTTAATCTTAATCATACGAATGATAAATGGAGATGGAAGATCTCGAGTGACGGTGAGTTCTCTGTCAAAAGTAACTGACAAAGAATAGAGCAAATCATGTTCGGGAATGATACCTTTTCAACGAGATGGAACAAACTTATCCCAACTAAAATTAACATTTTTAGTTGGAGGGCAATGCAGGGTCAAATTCCGGTAAAGGAGAGGATCGCAAATATGGGAATAGATTTATACAACTTCGTTTGCTCCATTTGTAAGAAGGAGACTGAAACGGTCGATCATGTCTTGTTCTCGTGTGAAGTTGCGGTGGCCATTTGGAGAAAAGTTCAAGGCTGGAGGTGGCAACACCCGTTCTCTACATACTCATCTTTAGATGCGACTCTGGAAGGTTTAGGTGAGGCTCAGGGATCTTCTTTGAAGCGAAGCAAGCAATTTTGTTTAAGGTATGTTACTCGATATGGAGTTTCCGTAACAGGATCGTGTTTGAAGGAATGGCTCAGAACAGGGAGAATTGTTTGATGGCGTTATTGATAATTCGTTTAGGTGGTTGGTGTTGAGAAACAAGAAGAGTGTCAAAAACGTAAATGTTTGGAGGGTCTCTCCCTTTAGTTGTTTCGGATCCTTGTAATTTGTTCGCTAGTCTCTTGCTAGCTTTTTAATGCATTGTCGTTTCCAAAACAAATTGACTATTTATTACTAAATATTTAATGGGTAAATCTTAAGTATTCTCCAATGCATAAAACATGAATATATAAGATCTCAAGCTACAACAAACATCAAATTTTGATTCTAAAATTGATGGTTCTCGAAAAGAGTTTGTTTTAACCCTAATAGTTTAAAACGGTGAGATAAGTAGAAAACCAACTACTTTTTATTGATTTACATAGAGTATTACTTCTAATACTCAAAATTTGACTCCAAGTTATGTTGATCTAAAAATTAAAGGTATATGTATTATATGGTCTTTTTCATGGTGATACAGATTGAGGATGTTATGTAAAAATGATATGTGGGATAATATCAATTTAGAAATTATTATTATTGATTTTTATTTGCGTCTAGGAATACTCGGAAAAACGGTTATACATATATATATATATATATATGAATTGTTAGTGTTTCTTGAATTCAATGATATTTTTGATAATAAAAGGTGGATATTAAAGATTTTTCATACTTATCAAGGGCCCTTTTTTACTTCTCGTTCAAGGATCCTGAGGAGCGACTATCTGCCATCCACTGAATCCCCTTCAGTCCATGGTCCATCCTCAGCTCCCAAGTAGTAAAGAAGTAGATGATAGAAAGGTGAAGAAAATTGTTTGTCCAAAGAAAACCCTGCACCTGTCACTAAAAACAATTAAAACCCCAAAACACCGTACTTATGAAATTCTTAAAGCAATTCACCAAACAATCACATAACTCAAAATCTTGAAACCCACGAGAGGCACCTAATAAAAGAGATGAATAATGATTTCAATTGATGAAACAAGTTACTATATTTATATTAATTATAAGAATAATCCAGATAAGTGAAAACTTACAAACTAACTAATCATTCTCTAGTATGTGCAACCACCATAGGAATAGATACGAGTATATCAACTCAAAAAGTAACTACTATAGGAAGGAATTAGGCGGTGCTTATCTTAAACATTGATTTACCCCACAAATTAAGATGAATGGTCTATCAGAAACTCCGATCTTAGATAATAATAAATCAAGACGAGGTCGTGATAGCGGCTTGGTAAGAAAGTCAATAAGTTGATTATTAGAGAAGAGACATGTGTAACTCTCAATGCACAAATCCAATCTGAACCTGTACTCGAATGAAGTAAAAATCAAGGGCCAAATGCTTCATTTTTAATGTTTACTTTGGGATCGGGAGTAATCATGTGGAGCTTGAAGAAACAGACAACAACAACGACGACGACGACGACGACGACGTTGTCATCTTCAAAAGCTAAGCATGTTGCACCAATTTCAACAGCATGTCAAGCTATTAGGCTAAGAAGAATGTTAGTTGAAGGGCAAGAGGAAGTAACAAGCTAGGATATTTTGTAACAACCAAGCAACAATCTCGATGATGAAAAATTCAACATTTGATTGTAGGTCGAACTATATTGTTATTTGTTTCCATTTCATTCCTAATTTGGTTGCAAAGGAATAAATTTCTGTAGAGTACTGTAGCATACACTAGACATAGTCATTATCAAAGGAGAAGTTAACTACTTAATTTAGAGCTTTACTTAAGTATCCAACTATGAACCAAGAGAGAGTATTAATTAATGAGTGTTTCAAAGTGGTGTTTAATAAGTCGATTATTATTGAGTTTTAATTTAGTACAAAATAAGTAATGGTCACTTGTGTTTTGGTAGGAAAATGGTTATGTAACCAATGAATATGAAAAGCCTTAGATTGCTAGAGTTGTGATAAGGTAGAGTATATGGTGGAGTATATGGGTCATGTATGTTAAGTAATACCGCCAATTTAATTGTTGTATTTCATTTAAATTCAAATTGTTATACTGGGTCAATTAGAGTTTGTTGTAGAGCATTATTTTCTCCTGTTATTTCTCTCCTTCACTGTATATGTACGTACCATTTGTTTTGAATAGTTTTCAAGATTTTACATCCAAACTATTGATATCATAACATTCACATGGTATCAGAGCAAGGCTCACACCCCTATTCACCAAGCTCTTCTCGATCTTCATCCCCAGTTCGTCCAAAATCTCCAATCAAATTGTCAGACCACTCGTCCTTCTTGGTTAACCCTTCCATGAAAGATCTCACAGTTGTAACCTTCCCTGCAACCCTAAAACTGAACTCGTCTAATTTTCTGGCCTAGAAAACTCAATTTCAGGCGTTGTTCTACGCTCTTGATCTCTTCAAATTCCTCGACGGCTCTCACCCTAAGCCGTTACCTACTATCAGTGCCGACGGAATCCAGGTTCCCCACGCCGACTATCCACAATGGTTCCGGCAAGACAGGCTGATTTTTGGTGCTCTTGTTTGCAGTCTCTCTGAAACGATAGTCCCCCTGATCCAAGGTGCGGATTCTTCTCGTAATTCTTGGGAAATCTTGGAGAAAACCTATGCCTCTCCAAGTCGTGGTCACATAAAACAGCTAAAACATCGGCTGAAACAAACTACAAAACTTCCAACCCAATCTGTTTCTGACTACATGCGGCAGATCAAAACTATCACTTATGAATTGGCAATCCTCGGAAAGAAGATGGATAATGAAAACATCATTGACACCATTCTTGATGGCCTCGACTAGTCTCAATATAAACCCATACTTGATGTGATTCATGCTAGGGACACCCTGATCTCATTCAACGAATTGCATGAGAAACTAATCAATCACGAGCTTTTTCTGGCCCAACAAACTCAGGTTACTAGACTTCACCAGCCTGCGGCTGTGTTTTACATGCAACAGAACCATCGACAAGTTTCCGGCCATCGTTCTTGGCCGTCGAAGAACCAAAATGTGTCTTCTGCCTATTACAGTCGTCCTCCTCATCATGGCCAAGGTATATTGCCCACTCCCAATTCTAATGCCAATTCTAATGCAGGTTCAAAACCTTTCCTTGGCAAGTGCCAATGGTGCCATCAAAGAGGGCATTCTCTCACAAACTGTCAAGCGTTCAAGAAAATGCATCCCACGATTATTACTCCACCCTATGAGCGTAATACGTAGGCAAAACATGCTCATGTCAACATCATGGGCCTAGCTTCTGCTCCGGATCAAGCTAGTTGGATCTTTGACAGTGGCGCATCACATCATGTCACCACCGACCTTAACAACCTCTCATTCCACACACCGTATGATGGGACGGAAGAACTCGTAATAGGTGATGAATCAGGTCTTGAAATCACTCATATTGGTTGTCTTTTAATTCACACCACACACACATCCATTATTATTAAAGGTGTTCTATGTGTTCCTTCGTTAGCCAAAAATATAATCTCTATTTCACGTCTTTGCCTTGATAACAATCTTCTCATGAAAATTTACTCTTCTGTTTTTGTTCTTAAGGATCGAGCAACCAAACTCAAACTCCTCCAGGGAACGGCAATCAAGGGAATGTATGAGCTTCGCTCAAGACGCCTGCCACCCTCACCATCCTCACCCGCGGTCTATACCATGCATAAATCCGATTCCACTACATGGCATCATCGGCTTGGACACCCACATAATAAAGTCTTCAAGCTTTTATCTTCTCATGTTTCTTTTAATTTAAGTTGCCCTCTTTATTGTAATGCATGCAATATTAATAAAATTCATCAACTTCCTTTTGCAAATTCGTCTCTTACGTCTACTTCTCCTATTGACTTAATATTTTCGGATGTTTGGTGTTCACCCCATAACATCTTTTGACAATTACAAATACTATATAATCTTTGTTGATCATTACACCAAATATATATGGCTTTACCCTCTCAAAAATAAATCTGATTCCTTCAATGTCTTCATTAGATTCCAAAAACTTGTTGAAAATTTTTTCAACACCAAAATTAAACGTTTCTTCTCCGATAATGGTGGCGAATTCATCAAACTCGCCTCTCATTTCACTTATTGTGGAATCTCTCATCTCACTAGCCCACCTCACACTCCTCAACACAATGGTTATGTCAAAAGACGACACCGACATATCCTCGAAACTGGCCTTTCCTTGCTTTCTCATGCTACGCTTCCACTCACATTTTGGCCGCTAGCATTTACCACCGTTGCCTACCTTATCAACCGTCTTCCTACCCCAACCTTAAACAACCAATCTCCTTATTTCACCTTATTTCACACACATCCAAATTATCGTAAACTCCGTTCTTTTGGTTGCCTATGCTATCCTTGGTTACGACAATACTCTCCTCACAAACTCCATCAACGTTCCACACCTTGTATTTTCGTTGGTTATTCTCCCACTCAAAGTGCCTATTACTCCCTCGATCCCACTTCTTACAAAATATACACTTCTCGTCACGTTACCTTCATTGAACATATTTTTCGTTTCTCGAAAATGACAAACTCCACACACAAAATGAACCTCCAAACTTAGAGGTTTGGGCCCCTTTTTCCGTTTCCATTAATCCTCAATCTCACTCCTCAAACTCTCCCTCTAACTCAGTCGTGACCCCACCTCTCTCTTCTCTCCATTCACCTATCTCTTCTACCTCTAATTCCACTCCTACTGCTTCCACATTGCCTATATCCCCTACTCCCTCATCACATACCTCACCTACCTCATCTACATCCACCACTCCATAGTCCTCCACTCCACCCCCACCCAAACCAAACACACGTCAAAATCCAAAACCTAACTCTAAATATCTTAATTTTGATTACCAGCTTTACACTCTCTCTTTACACCCATCCACTGAACCCCCTACCATTGCTCATGCTCTTAAACACCCTTCTTGGCATGCCGCCATGCAACTTGAGTTCGATGCACTTTAACGCAACCAAACTTGGACATTAGTTCCCTCTACACATGCCTCTAATCTTGTTGGTTGCAAATGGGTATATCGAACCAAGTATAATCCCGACGGTTCAGTCGACCGTTTAAAAGCTCGTGTTTTTGCTAAAGGCTCCACCCAACGCCCAGGCATTGACTATTGTGAAACTTTCAGTCCCGTCCTCAAACCAGCAACTCTTCGTTTAATCCTCACTCTTACCGTTTCCCAAAACTGGATTCTTCATCAACTTGACATCAACAACGCCTTCTTGCAAGGCACACTCAATGAAGACGTGTATATGGCCCAACCACTCGACTTTATTGACCTTGCCTTCCCTTCCCACGTTTGTAAATTAAACAAGGCCATTTTATGGTCTGAAACAAGCCTCTCATGCTTGGTATGACGAGCTTAAAACTTATCTCTTATCTCATGGTTTCAAACCCACTATTTCCGACTCCTCTCTTTTTACTCTCACGGTTGGTTCTTTCCCCATCTACATCTTAGTCTATGTTGATGATATCATCATCACCGGTCCCACCACACCTTTAGTTACTCGCTTTATCAGTCTCTTATCTACAAAATTTTCTCTCAAAGACCTAGGTCCTCTTTCGTACTTTCTTGGTGTTGAATGCATTCCACATTCCCATGGTCTTCTTCTCTCTCAGCAAAAATATATAACTGATGTTCTAAAAAAGGCACAAATGAGTGATTGTCGACCCCTTTCCACCCCTATTACCTGCTCTGAAAATCTCACTCTTACTGGCGCCTGCATATCCCTCTCCCACGGATTATCGCGCCATTGTTGTAGCTCTGCAGTATCTATCTCTTACTAGGTCGGATATTGCCTTTACAGTGAACAAGCTCTCTCAATTCATGCATGCTCCCACCTTTTCAGCACTGGTGGTCTCTTAAATGCTTACTTCGCTATCTCCAAGGTACAATCTCTAAGGGACTTTTACTACGGAAAGGTTCGGATCTTAATCTGCATGCTTTCACAGACGCCGACTGGGCGGGTGACAAAAACACTTATCGAAGCACCACTGGTTATATAGTTTTTCTTGGTTCTAACCCTATAGCATGGAGCTCAAAACGCCAGAGTACTTTAGCCCGAAGCACAACGGAGGCTGAATTTCGAGCGGTCGCATCTGCCACAACTGAGGTTCAATGGCTTGCAAATCTTCTTCAAAAGCTCGGTTATCATTTGTCTACGGCCCCCACCATCTATTGCGATAATTTGAGTGCTACCACATACTCCGCAAATCCGGTTTTTCACTCTCGAATGAAACATCTAGCTTTAGATTTTCATTTCGTACGTGAAAAAGTGCAGCTTGGTTCTCTACGGGTTACACATGTTTCTGGGGACGATCAATTAGCGGACGTACTTACAAAACCATTATTAAGACCTCGCTTTTAGCTGCTAAATTCCAAGATTGGTCTTGCTTCCCGCTCGTCCATCTTGCGGGGAAATTTTAAGTAATACCGCCAATTTAATTGTTGTATTTCATTTAAATTCAAATTGTTATACTAGGTCAATTAGAGTTTGTTGTAGAGCATTATTTTCTCCTGTTTTTTCTCTCCTTCACTGTATATGTACGTACCATTTGTTTTGAATAGTTTTCAAGATTTTACATCCAAACTATCGATATCATAACATTCACAAGGTTTTCACTTTGCAGTATTCATAAATGAAGCATGAATGTAGTTTTGATGCAATAGTTCTCTCCGACAATAGTTTCTCCTTTTGTTCCTTGTTCTCGTTCCAACAATAGTGGCTACATGTTTTTTAGGTTACAAGTTCTTGTAAAAGTCAGATCCTTGTTTTTTTTCTTGTTTCCGGTGCTCTTATAGTCTTCTCTTGTAATTCTATATATTAATCTAAATTGAGTTGTCAACATGACTCTCCACACATATTGTTATGGAAGTTCGTAGAAGGACCTTGACATTGAAGTTAGACACTGTAACAAGAGAGGCACATTAGGGGATTTGTGTTCAAAGGGTTGTGTGTATGAATGATCGAAGAAAATAAATTAATTGTCGGACTTTGCAGGCAAGTGCATCGATGCGACAATTGTAGTCAGGGATCTATATGTTAACTATATTGGAAATTAAAATCTTTAATACTGCTAAATACAAATCGGTACTTGGACTTCGATTCTCATTTATTAAAGAAAAATAAGATCCCTTACAATAGACAACAAAACATTGTATGAACGACTGTAAACTCACATTTATGATAGAAAAGTACCACCAAATTTGTATCTCTAATTAAGTCAACATGCCAACTTCAATGGTAAAATCAATTAATGTTTTTAAACAAAAATATCATATAAATGCATTCTCACAGCCTATCTAGGAACTACCTCCGATATTGAAGCATCATTTACTGAATATTGGGATGATCTCGATCTTGAAGGAGTGTACTCTTGAAGGAGTGGCATTTCTGGATCAACGCTACTACGCATGAAAAATGCAGGCTCTGATGGCATTGAAAGCGTGAGAGAGAAGCTATTAAGCATAAGAACAACTGAAGCCATGGTCGGCCTGTCATTTACATTTTCTTGAACGCATAATAACCCAATGTGGATACATCTGATGACGTCACGCAATGAACCTGATTCCGTCTTCAATGTGGGATCTATCATATTTGACGTTGTCCCTTTCCGCCAACCTTTCCATGCCTGAAAGAGAATAAAAATAAGTTAACTCACAAATAATATGATTATGTTGTGTATATATGTTATTTTATAATCTTAAAGTGGAAGGATGGATACTTACAAAGCTAAGAAGGTCTTCGATGTTCTCTCCATCCCGAAAACACCGGTTCTTTTGACCTGTTACCATCTCTAACACCAACACTCCGAAGCTAAAGACATCTGATTTTACTGAGAATTGGCCATGCATGACATATTCTGGTGCCATATAACCACTATACAAGAGAATAGATAAAGAAAAAAGATTAGCACTTGTACTATATAAGAGAATACAACAAGTCGCATCAAGTTCCCCTAATAATTTTTATCTGATGAAAGTATACACTTACTAGGTTCCCACAATTCTATTTGTGTCGCCTTGAGTTTCTTCGGGTTTAAACAATCTTGCCATGCCAAAATCTGCAATTTTAGGGTTCATTTGTGCATCTAATAAAATATTACTAGCTTTCAAATCACGATGAATTATCCTTAGACGAGAGTCTTCATGTAGGTATAGAAGTCCCTTGGCGATGCCTCTGATGATCTTGTATCGATTTTCCCAATCAAGAAGTGCACGTTTAGTTGGATCTATAAACACCGTTAAGAATTGCTACTCAGTAACAAAATTCCTTACAAAGAAAAAACATTTTGCTAGACCATAATTGTTGCTAAGTTAGTCAAACATCATTATGTTCTTTTATATACAGTTGATATTTTGATGCTAATTGCGAAGCTTATAAAATTAAGGGGATTTTTGTACACGTAATGGCTTTCATTTGGTGATCACTAGATTTACCAAAGTTGTTGCTCAATGCAACATGCAACCCTAAAAAATATGAAAAACTTAGTTATTATGTCTTTTGTATGGTGCAACATGTGGGATGATAGCCAACGACATTTGCTCTAAAAAACTTACCAAATATGAAATGATCCAAACTTGCATTTGGCAAGTACTCGTAAATGAGAAGTCGTTCTCTTCCTTCTAAGCTAAAACCAAGTAGCCTAACCATATTACGATGTTGAAGCTTCGCAACCAGTAAAACCTCATTCTTGAATTCTAGGTCACCTTGCCCATAATCCCTAGATAGCCTCTTTACTGCTATTTCCTGTCCGTCTTCAAGTTTACCCTAAATATCATATGATAGCATGTCAGTTTGATTAAGTAAATATCATGATTCTCGAATTATGACACATAAATTTCAATATCTATCTATTTATACCTTGTAAACACTTCCAAATCCACCTTGTCCAAGCTTATTGTCTTCAGAGAAATCATTTGTTGCTGCTCTCACTATGCTAAAGTTGTATTGCAGAGATTCAATTGTGCTCATATCCATACTTTTAGCTAGTAGAAAGAGAGAGTTAGAAGTTGCTTTATTGATAGAGTGATGTCTGTATTATAAACCATGGATATATAATTACATTCTTGTTGTAAATAATGAAAATTTTAAGTTGCAAACTTAGAAACTTACTTTCAGTATCTCCCATTGATGGTATTTGTTGCTTCTTCTTCCTTGACCTCATGAAGATACAAATGGAAGCAATAGTTATGACTATGCTAAATATCACAATAACAATAATAATTATCACGGTTCTTCTCGTGTTCGTCTTTTGGCCTGCCAAAAAAGAATTGTCACAAAAAGTATCTGTTTTTGAGAGTTCAAATGAATCTGATTGATTCTATGATCCATAACAATTAGCCCTTCTATGATCGATTCTAAATTTGGTTGATTAACCAATAAATGAACGGAATGATGTTGTTCCTAGGTATTGGATTGATCATCTCTTCTAATCTTTGGGATCATGTCTACGTCGTTAATTAAAGGGTTGTTTGGTTGGTTTTCCATTAAGTTTTGTATATTAAGGATACAGAGTCAGCTCAACAGATTTAGGAAACTATATTAAAATTAAATGTACAAATATGTTCTACCTAGAATAGTTCCTATAATTGTGAATAATCCATGTAATTGCTCTCCTTCTAATCTTGTAATATGCCTATATAAAGGCATGTAAATCAGTGAATAATAATCATCTCTTCATAACAGTCTTCCCTCTCTATATGGTATCAGAGTTGTAACAGCTCCTCTGAGTTTCGATCCAACCTTCCTTCTCTTTTCGATCCAGCCCTCCTTCTTTCTTTTCTTCTCTTTCTCCGATCACCATGTCTACTCCCATCATTGAAGTTACCGCTCACACTCATTTTCCGATTAAACTCACCTCAAACAACTTCCCTGTTTGGAGAAAACAGGTTCTTGCTACCTTAATTGGTCTTGGCCTAGACAGCTATGTCGATGTTTCCATAGAAGCCCCACCAAAATTTCTTCCCAATGATGTCACAAAGCCTAATCCGACGTATCTTCCATGGTTCCGCCAAGATCAGATTCTTCTTGGTGCTCTTCTTGGAAGCTTCTCCGACACCATTCAACCTATTGTCTCTTCCGCCGAGACATCTCGTCAAGCCTTCAAGCGTCTGACCGATAACTATGCCAGCGTTTCTAGGTCCCGTATAATCTCCTTAAAGTCGAGACTTGCTAATAACCCCAAAGGTACGAGACCTGTTGCTGAATTTCTTCATGAAATGAAGACCATTGCTGATGAACTCGCATTAGCACAAAGTCCCGTGGACGATGAAGACCTAATTGTTCAAATATTAGGTCAACTTGGTGACGATTATACTCAGATCTCTGTTGCCTTAAAAGTTCGAGACACATCAATTACGTTCCCTGATTTATTCGACAAACTTGTGGACCATGAGAGGTCCTTGAATGCAATCCAGTCGGCACCTCTCATAACCACGGTAAACAACACACAAAAGCACTCAAACCACCATACTCCCAGATCTGGCAATACCACTCGAGGTCTAAACGGGTTCCACAACTCTGGCTCAAGACCTACTCGGTTTCAAGGTCAACACAGTGGCAACAACTTTTCTCAACGTGATCATCGAAACTCTAGATTCTGTCAATATTATCATATCCCAGGTCATGATACCAAAGATTGCACGAAGTTGGCACGTTTTCTTAAAGAAAACAACATTACCCTCTCCATCTCTCCACCAACAAACCCGATGGTCATCACCTCTTTGGCTCGACCAACTTCACCAACACCACCATGGATGTTTGATAGTGGATAAAGTTGTATGTGTAGATTAGCTTATCTATATAGTTTGGGAATGTTTTTGTTTGGGAGGGTTTTTTCATATATAGAAGGAGCGTGTTCTTTTTAATTGGGAGGGGTTGGTTTGAAAAAACTTGGCTTTCTGCATAAAGCAACCCCCTAGAAGTTTACTGAATAACTTTCTATATCATTAAGCCACTACCAAATAGTCATATATAACTGACCGAATAAGTTGTGAGTTTCTCTAAGCTCGTAACAAACACATCCTAAATCTAGGTGGTCCTAATTTTAGCCAATTAAAATATTAAACGACATGCCTAACCAAAAATGTCCGTTAATGATTTTAACATGGCTCCTAACATTGACTTTGACAAACCAATCATTCTTTTCTTTTCATGTTCGACTAAGGTAAAATTGACTAAAAAACGATGTATATACCTACAATTAATCAACTAACTTATCCAATTAAAATCCCAAATATATATATATATATATATATATTATGGAGGAAGGTTCAAACGAGAACAATGTTAAAATAAAAGGACATGAGAAGAATGGACAAATCACATTTTACACGGAAATCATATGCTATTATGAAACATGGTCAATGTGAAGGTGCGCGGGAGACTTGATCCCACGACCTAGGTCTCGGCCAAAGTTGACCTTATTCAATGTAAAGTCGCATATGATTACACTGTTCTCGTATTCTCTTATTTTGACATAGTTCTTATTTAAACTCTCTTTCTCTCTCTCTCTCTCTCTCTCTCTATATATATATATATATATATATGTGTGTGTGTGTGTGTGTATATATATATATATATATATCTCAATTTGTAACAAACTAACTATCTTCTCCGACAGATGTGTTTGATTCACACATACACATACAAACACCAGTGTGTGTTTGATTCACACACAATCACACATACAAATAAAGACATATATCAATAATTCAAAACCCATTCACAAACACACATATACAAAAACCACAATCTTGTACACACATAAAACACAAAAACCCAAATCTTATACATAGTATTCGATTTTAATGTTGTCGGTGAAAGTAAAGTAGTTGGTCATTTGTTCTTCTTTCTTGAAGGATGGAGGGGAAGATGAGGAATCCATAAAATAAGGGCCAAGGGGTAATGACGACAATAAAGAGGAAGGAGGAGAGGGGTGTTGCAGATCTGAGGTGGTAGTGGGTTTCAGCAAGAGAGGTGGTCATGATGGTGCCCTGATTAATAAGAGAGAACAGAGTAGTGGTCACGATGGTTGGGTAGGAATGAAGATGAAGACCCGGGTGTCCATGTCCATATGTGTGTATGTATATTTATATAGTGCCAGAGGGCTATAAGGGCCAAAGGGAGCCATGGCCCCAACCCTTTTTTCCCTTGCTAAGTAATCCCATATATATGTATATAGTTCCTATTAAAATATTTCAGTTATCGCCTTCCTACTCAGTCCACCGTCCAATCTGCAATGACCTAAAACATTGATTTACTTATATTAATAAAAGTTCTTTATTTGCTAAAGGATTGTAATAGAAATCGAACTAAAAAAAACTATGTAAAATTATGGAAACTCAGATATATATGATTCCCGTCTTCAAAGTCACAACAAAATCTTTTGCTAAAATCAATGAGGTGAATAAATAGCCAGTTGCAACCAAAGACCTCATTGAAATCAAAAGAAAAACATGAATTTGTGAGAGAACGATAGTAAGGAGCAAACATTTCGAGTATGCAAGGAACCTGGAGTCAAGATCCCATCTCGGAAAACCATGTGTCATCGCTTAACCAATCTTTACTTTGTAGTTATTACTCAATTTTATTACACTATAATGGTCACTTGGTAGGGATAAGGGATGAAGCTGTTGTCAAAAGACTGCAGAACCCAACTACTGCCATGAACGTCAACATCTCAACCATAGAGGATGTGGTGTTAAATTGATGACCGACGTTAATTCATCATTACAAACCATATTACAAGGCAATTAGATTTCCATCTATTAAGATCATTGAGGATGAAATAACCTAAAGCGAAACTAAACCCCGATGACTCTTTGACGTTGAGACCGTAACAAACCCACTATTGTGGGGATTTATGATAGAATATAGAATATATATTTATGTAACTTTGTATGGAATGTATATCTCCTATATTATTGCAAAAATTCCCATGATACTCTCCTAGTTGGTTAGGATATTTTCCTTTGATATGAAAGCTTGTAATCTGTATATATACATTCTTCCAAATCAATTGAAGGAAACACATTGAGTTGTTTCATGGTATCAGAGCGGTCTATCTGTCTGCTAAAAACCCTAAAACAGTCGCCTCTCTCATTTTCTTGAAACATTCATCTCACCGCTTCAATAGCTGAATAGAAATTCCACCCGGCCATTGCCGTCAACAACACTAAGAACCTCGTACAAGTCACCCTCGAAATGGAAAAAGGGCAGTACTCCTCGTGGGCAGAGTTATTCAAAGTTCACTAACGTGCCTATCAGGTTATCGATCATCTTGAAAAACCTACCCTACCATCCTCTACTTTTGCGTCTGACAAAGACAAGACGGAACCAAAAGATCAAAACTCGACAACGCTTTGGCTTCGACTCGATGCTATCTTCTCCAATGGGTCTACAAAACCATTTCCAATAATCTCCTCCATACCATTCTGAACCTGATTCTTTGGCTTATCAAGTGTAGGAACATTTGAAAGACATTTTCCAAGACAACAAGTGCTCCAGAGCAGTTTATCTAAAAACCAGTTCACCACACTTTGTCTTGAAACGATACAAACCATTAAACAAATCCATCTCCAACCCACTCCATCTCGTACCATGACTACTCGTATAATGCATGGAATTTCTAAACCCAAACGGACATTTAATATCATGATCTCGGTCCAACCTTCCCGGTTACCACGTAATCCCAAAGATGCATTGTCTGACCCTAATTGGAAAGTTTCACTGATATAGGAATTTGATTCCCTTATTAAAAGTATGTGGGAATTAGCACCTAAGCCATCTAATACCTACATAATTCATTCTATATGGATTTTTTTTCATGAAAATAATTGTGATGGTTCTTTTGTGCGATACAAGGCTCATCTTGTTGGTGATGGAAGGTCTCAACAGGTTGTATTGAATGAACTGAAACGTTTAGTCCAGTGGTGAAACCTGCAACGATCTGAACTGCCTTCAGTATTGCAATCTCTAAATCCTGGCTCATACATCAGTTAGATGTTAAAAATGCTTTTTTGCATGGTCAAATCAATCAAATAGTCTACATGCACCAACCATTGGGTTTTCGGGATCTGACATATCATGACTACGTTTGTCTTCTCAAAAAATCGCTATACCGATTGAAACAGGATCCAGGGCCTGGTATGATAGATTTGCGACTTTTGTTTCCAAAATAGGCTTTGTTCATAGCTGATCTAATCATTCCCTCTTTGTTTATCGAAAAGGTAATGATATGGCATATCTCCTTCTATATGTCAATGAGATCATTTTGACAACCATCTCCGGAAATTGATCATATCACTTCTCGCTGACGAGTTCGCCATGAAAGATCTTGGTCCTCTAAACAATTTTCCAGGCATCGCTATTACCCGACACACTGATGGGTTGTTTCTTTTTTAATGGAAGTATGCCATGTAAATTATTGAAAAAGTTGGGATGGCTTCGTGTAAATCGTCTTCTACTCTTGTCGACACTCACGCTAAGCTTGGCTCAGATTCGGGTTCTTCTTATCCTTACCTACATATTATCATAGCCTTGGGGGGGGGGGGGCTTTACAGTACCTTACATTCACACATGCTTTCCCTGAAACGTATACTTCTCTAGACAGACATCACTTACGCGGTTCAACAAGTATGTCTGCATATGCATGATCTAAGGGAGTCACACATGCTTTCCCTCAAATGTATACTTTGCTACATCCAAGGTACCATTGATATTGGTTTACATCGCTATCGGAAATCACTCACCATCCTCATTTCCTACACTGATGCGGATTGTGGTGGTTGTCCGGACACACGTCCTTCCACAAGTGGGTATTGTGTTTTCATTGGAGACAATCTTCTATCTTGGTCCTCCAAAATACAACCCACCTTCTCTCGATCCAACGCCTAAGCTGAATACCGTGTCGTTGCCAATGTCGTCTCTGAATCTTGCTGGCTTCGAAATCTCCTTCTTGAGTTACATTATCACATTGCCAAAGCTACAATAGTTTACTGTGACAATGTAAGTGTTATATATCTATCGATAATCTCGTGTAGCACCAATACACAAATCATATTGAATTGTACATTCATTTTGTATGCAAGAAAGTTGCTCAGGGTCAAGTGTGTGTCTTGTACGTTTCTTCTCGACACCAAATAGCTGATATATTCACCAAAGGACTTATGCGTCTTCTATTTGATGACTTTCGAGTCGGTCTCAACGTTCATCCTCCTCCCGCTTCGACAGAGAGGGTATGATAGAATATAGAATATATATCTATTTATGTAACTGTGTATGGAATGTATATCTCCTATAGTATAGTAAATATCACCATGATACTCTCCTAGATGGTTAGGATATTTGCCTTTGATATGAAGGCTTGTAATATGTATATACATATGTTCTCCTAAATCAATTGTGGGCAACACATTGAGTTGTTTCAATTTGGCATGACTCATTGGTTTTGTTAATCGAAAGGGAGATTGCTGAAAATAATAGTTTGAAGGAATTTGTGCAAGACTTTAATGCCGCAAAAGATTAACGAGTTCCACTTTGATGAGCGATGTTTGACGATTTCATATTCATTGCCTTGTTTTAATGTTTTAACATATTATTACCTTGGATAATGTATCTTTTGTGCTTTTTTAAAATATATTATAACACTGAAGCAAATTAGACTCGTTTATATGATACGTTTATTAAAGGATTAAGTTCGGCTCCCAGAATCTAAAGGCTTGTGTTCCACCCCTATATATATATATATATATATATATATATATATACTTAAGTTCACGTGAGACCAAACAGTTTCCGTGAGACCGGTGAGACCAAACTTTAAAGTATGAAACTTCACACCAAAAAACTGTGAAGGTAAAAAAAATCGAACTTTTCATAGGGAAAACACCGTAAATGTTACGTTCACGGTGTTTTTCGCTGTGAATGTTCGTTTTTTTTACCTTCACAGCGTCTTCAGTGTGAAGGTTCGGATATACCTTCAGAGTCTTTTATCTGTGAAGGTTTGATTTTTTTTAACTTGGTTTAGGTTTTTTTACCTTCATAGTGTGATTACATTATGAAGGTTCGAATGTTTTTTACCTTCACAGTGTTTCGGTGTGAAGTTTCATGTTTTAAGGCTTGGTCTCACGTAAACAGCTTGGTCTCACGTGAACCTGACCCTATATAGATATATAGTTATATATATATATATATATATATATATATATATATATAATCAAAATATAATATAATAAAAACATTTAAGAAATTGGTAAAAAAGGTAAAAGAACGAAAACACCCCTTAACTAACGACATTTTGACTAGTGGAGCTAGTGTTAGGAACCACTTTTAGACCAAAATGCAAACCATGTAACCTTTTTTGAAGTTTTTACGTATGAGGGACGAGTTTCATAGTTCAGAATATATCATAGGGTCCAAAATTGTAGTATACTAAAACAGTTAGAGTAAATTACACTTTTAGTCAATGTGGTGGCTACTCACTATCAAGTCTTGTTTCCATTTTGAAATAATTACAATTTTGATCACTGTGGCAACCATTTGTTACACTTTTAGTCCTTGAACCTAACGATCGTTGGTTAAATCAGTGCTAATGTACTCCTTTTACAACATTTGCCTATTTTTATATCAAACTTTTTGTAGTGTTCTTTTAGTTCACCAATCAGATGATGCCATGTGTCCCTAAAAGGACAAAAAAAACGAAGCAACTATGACTCCCTCCCGTCGACTTATTCCTTGATGAAGTCGACCAACATCGTGACCTTCGGTCACCATAACCCCATCTCTAACCCATAACTTACAAACCATCTATGAGTCCTCACCCATATTTGTGACCAAAATCAAACTCATATTCATAATAACTTAAACAAACTAACTAAAAAAATTCGAGATTTGTGTGTTATGGTGCAAAAAATCTTAGCATAACAAACCAAATTTCTAGATCCAAAACAAATATGAGGTTTGAGGTGTTAAATAAGAGTTTGTGTGTTCGGTGCAAACCGTTATCGTGGCAATCATAATAAAGATGTTCAAGTAGACCATCACCGTTGATCTTTTGTAGGTTATGTAATGACTCAACCCACTGTACACTCTGGTGATCTATTGTGGGTTCTATGAAGACCCAAAACTCATGGAAGGATTTGATTTTGATTTCAACAAAAGGAGAAAATATTTTTTTTTGTGGGTTGCAGGTTTTAGATCTGGGCTTTTAGATTTACACATTTTAGTTTGTTATATATTGGGTTATATTTTATGGTTTCTAATTACAAAACTTGTTTAGCATCAATGGTGTTTGGGAATCGTTTGCTTGTACCATATAATTAAACTCGAAGAACTCAGATTTGTTGCATTTGATTCATACAAATGTTGAAATGGGTAGTCGTAATTTGTTTGAGTTTTATTCTTGAGAAGGGAGGTATAAAGAAAAGATAAGGATGGGAAAGTGAGGGGGGCACCTGATACAAGGCCGGAGAAGACACTCAGAAATTATCAATGTGGTGGATGGTGGCATGCCAGGGAAGAAAGAGGCGACACACGGTGACGGGGTATTATTTTTTTTATTTTCACATTTTAGATGATATATAATAAAATATATTAGATTTAATTCTTTAATATAAAATTATTAAAAAAATAAAAGAAATAAGAAAAAGACCGAAATACCCCTGAGTTAACAAAAAATTTAACAAAATTTAATCAAAAGGGCCAAAAGTGTAACAAAGTGGCAACTACAGTGACCAAAATTGTAATTAGCTCAAAATAGGGACGAGACTTGATAGTGAATGACAAACACATGAACCAAAAGTGTAATTTACTCAAATAGTTATTAGAGTGAATTATAATTTTTGCCCCCATAGTTTGATCACATGTGTAAAATGAAAAATCAATTAAATGTGTTTATGTAGTTTCCTTTTTTCAATTGTTTTGGATATCTATCAACGAGTCTATTTAAAAAGTTTGTTAACTGAACCATGTGCCATTTATGTGAAGGGCATTTTCGTCTTTTTATCCTTTGCTTATCTTTTTAGAGTAAACTCTAATTTTGGACCTGAGGTTTACTGAAAAGTTTGAAAGTGGGACCTAAACTTTGATAAGTCTAGAAATCGACATTGTCATTTGCATTTTGCTCTGAAAGTGGTATCTGGTCACTAAGAGCATCCACAATCATAGACCTCATCAAAGGTTCATGTATATGCCATATAAGCTTTCTCTCTCTGCCATATCAGTTTTCTCTTTCCTACACATTTTATAAACATTTCACTCCCAATCATGGACCACTCCATAATCTATATAATAAAAATATATAATAATTAAAAGGCAATATTTAACAATTATAAATAACTAAAAAAATTTATTTTTATAAATAAAAATAATAATAATAGAAGTTATAATAAAATAAAGTAATATAAAAATATACTACAATAATTAAAATTTTAACGTAATGATAAAAGTAATTAAAATACAATTAAATACAATAAAAATCTCAATAACAAGAATTAAAAAGAATATACAAGATTTCTTAAACACAATGATAAGAATTAAAAGAATACAAAATAAAACATCCCAATAATTATATATGTAAAATTCATTTATAGAATAAAAAATAAAGAAAAATCAAAGAAAAGAAAATGATGAACCGGTGCATGCAGAAGATCCGTTCCATGCCACATAAGTATGGACCAATGTGACCCAATGGAGAAAAAAAAATGATGGACCGGTACATGACCCTCCACGTGGAGGGATAAACTGTGTGGTGCAGATGCTCTAACTCTGTTAAAAAAGTTCGTTAAAAGAAAGGGTAATTATGTCTTTTTATTGTTTTTATCAGTTTTTTTGTTTTTCCCTTGTTTTTGTATGAATCATCAAACTTAGGGACCAATTCTATAACTTTGTATTTTCTTCTATTAATAAGCATCCCTATGGTCCCACCTGTCATCATCTTCATCTTAAATCCCCAAAAAGAAGATAAAAACAAATGGCTCCGGCGAATTCCAATTCCAATTCAAATTCGAAAGAAGAAAATGTCCAAAATGTAAATCCAAACACCCATTTGCCTCTTTTGCGAAAATCTCATAGTTTATAAGTTGAATCTGAGGATTCTCCGATCAGAAACAAGAAATTGTTAAAGACATTGGCTACTTTGGGGTCTTCTCATGGCCTCCGGGGGAGAAGATTTTCCGGCGAGAGTGAAGGAACATTTTAGCAAGAAGAATGACAGCGTTTTATGCAAGGTTCGTTTCTTTATGACCTAGATATCTCTATTGAAAGTCATCTACTGAAAAAGCATTTCACTCCATCGAATCTATATACAAAACCCATCCAAATGGGTGTTTTTTGATTGTATCAAACTCACTCGATTCGATCAAAGGAAGACAGATTCTAAAACCCTTTTCCGACAACGGGTTTCGAGTCACTGCAATTTCTCCTGATTTCTCTTACTTATTTTTGAGCGAGTGTGTGTGTGTGTTTGCAACGAGTTGGATGTTTGGAAAGAAGACTCGAAGAGCCACATCTTGAAGTTGTTCGTATGTTTCTGAAAACTACGACTCCTAAGATTTCAAAAACGAGTTCGATGTTTGAGTTTTATAAAAATCTGCAAATGCTATAGGTGATAATATGAAGCTGGAAAATGGAGATGAGTTGGTCGGATATGGTGATCGGAAAATGTACAAAGGGGATCGGAGGGTCGACGGAGATGCACGATTCATGTGTATATATTTGTGTGTGTATCTCTGTGTGTGTATATATATAATATAATTAATAAGTAAGAGGAAGGATCATGCAGTTAAATATTGAAGGCGAGAAGTGTGATATACATAGCCTCCGGGTGTGTTTAATCATATATGATTAAACGTCTATGTATTGCCAATGCAACATGTGTTTAATCATATATAATTAAGTTTGTGTATCATATATGATTAAACATTTTTCGCCTTCTCGCAAAATGTTTAGCTTCTCGTTTGAACCTGCCCGTAATAAATAATATAGTAATATAATATAGTTTTTATTTAATAATTAGGAAAATTAGTAAAAATACATAACTACTCTTCATTTTAATGGACATTTTTAACGGAGTTAATGATCGAGGACCATTTTCAAGGTAAAATGCAAACCACAAGGACGATTTATAGATTTATCAAAGTTCAGGTTCCTCTTTGAGATTTTTCACTAAACCTCAAGGACCAAAATTAGAGTTTACTCTTTTTTTTTAAATATTGTTATTTATTTATTTTTCTTTTTAATTTCAATTTTATAAAGAATAGTGAAAAAACAAAAGTCCTAATACAATATTTTTCCACTTTATTATGTTATTAGTAATTTTATTAGAATGCGTTCTAGCACCACCTTAGAACTAACAAAAAGCCACTTCTTGGGTTGTGGTGCACTGGTTTAACCTTAGGGGATGTGGTAGAAAATTTCATCTACCCTATGTTCAAATTTAGGCTCTATCAAAGCCCTTCTGACCATCGAGGTTCACCTGCGATGACTGCAGACCATTCGTGGTCGTCTGAAAGATTAATCGGTGCGCGTAAGCTAACCTGTAAAGTCACGGTTATAAAAATAATACCTAGTAGCTTATTTCTAATTCACCTATACTTTTTATAATCAATTTTTATTTAATTTAATATTATATTAATTATTTTATACATTTGTTTATAAAAGAAAATTGGATCCAAATGTTGTTAAAGTTCTTGTGGCCATAAAAGTTCACTTACGATGACTCCAGACATTCGTGTTTGCCTGAGGGATTAATGGGTATGCGTAAGTTACCCGGAAACCCATATTTACCAACAAAAAAAAAAAGGTGAAAATAAATTTTCAATGTATTTATTCCACGAAAATAAAGCTTCTTTGATATCAATTTTTGTGCCTAGTCTTTTGCCACGCATACGCACTTGCGTGTCCAAATTTTATATTGTAATTTAAAGTCATATTCTTGTTAAGTTTTGATAGGGACGTAAGTGTGTATTTTTTTTTAGTGATGAATGTATACATATTTAGGTCCAAAGTTCAATGGGAAAATTTCGATCTCTTCGAATTGATTTGCAGGTTTAAGTGTAGATTAAATTTCCAAAAACTATGCTGACGAGTTAAAAACATGTTAAACTTGTCATGATCTGCGTTAGATTAGGTGGATTAAAACCATATCAGAAATCAGGGTTGTAAAGAAAATACAGTTGGTACCTGGTGGTGTTGGAATCGGCGGTGGTGGTGGAGGGATGAATAACGTACTCTCGTTGTAAAACCGACTTATCTCGTACCTGAAATTACACATAGGTAGAAGAGTTCTCCCTCCAATTTTCCCACTATTCGAATTCCCAAACTGACTGATTGCATCTTCCAAGCAACCACTGCACTGCATCTCATTTAACTCTGGAGTACACTGCACAAGCCCATAAATCGTTTCTAAATTCGGCCCAGTCGTGTTCCCGGTGGCAAACTTAAGTAGTGGACCCCCGGCAGCCGCGTCGCCTCTCAGCCGATTCATCAATGGCCTCAGAGCCCTATTGAACCCATCTTCATCCGACGCGTTTTGATTGTTGGCATAAAACACATAAAACCTTATCCTAGTGTTTCCCAGTATAGTCTCATTGGAGTATTTCAACATGCAGTTGTCGTAGTATCCTATTGCTTCCTTTTGGTTAGGGCATATTTTTCGCAATCTAACGATGGAATCATTAAGACAACTTCGACATAGACCTGGTTCCACGTCGCCTCGACAAAGGGCAATAGAGTTAACACTATCGTTGCCTTGGCCAGTGGAGCGATTGTAGAAACCGAATCCGGAGTTGGTGTTTGGGAGGGCGGCGAGGGTGTCGTCCAGATTTCCTTGATATGTGCTGTTTCTGGTAAAATTACCAGACTCACCGCAGTAATAGGAAATGAACCCGGGTTGAGCTAGGGTGGTTGTATTGATTAAATATATGAAAACAAAGGTAGACCATAAGAGGAGTTTTCCGGCGAGTACTATGAACATGTTTTCTTGTGGCGGAGAAAGGAGGAGGAGATGGTTGGGAATTTAATTAAGCAGTTGTTGGGTGGAGGAAATTAAAGGCATCCATTGTAACCTGTTTCATTTCTTTTTGGGCATTTTTTGGTCGTCCCTGTTGACTAGCCACCGAGTCCACCTCATTCAATTGGCACACCGCACACGTTGCCTCATAGATAGACCATCGGCTAAAATAAAAATCTCTTGGGTCAAGTTCCATCACATCATCTTCCTTTACATGAAACGATCAACACAGGCACTAGAAAGAAAATTCAATAAATTTAAATAAAATAATTACGTGTTTGAAGGTACAGAAGAATAAGGACATAGGATTTTGAGACATGGGACCTTTATTCATTTGGTACCGTATAAGTAGGGGTATTTGTTGTTTGTTGTAAAAAAAAAAAAAAAAAAAAAAAGGGAAAATTGCATTAAAATTGAACCAACTTTAACTATATTTCTGTTTTGGGGAACCAACTTTCAAAATCATCATTTTGGGGTTTATAGCAAAGTTTACATTCTTTTAAGGATCTAATTAACTTGTTAACTTGTTAATGATGATTTGGTGACAATATTTTGCCAACTAAGATTACATGTCATAATTATAGTTAATTAAAAAAATCTAAATTGATTACATGGCACACAAAATTCCCAAATAAAAAAGAAAAACTTCAATGTCTCTAACCTAGCAACACTCCGGAACCCTATTCTTCTCCTTCTCTGACGCCTTATTTGAACCCCCCACATAAGTCCTCAACGTATTCTTCAAATGTCATTCCAATTAAAACGCATAACCCAGTCCCTATCAGTCCCTTTGATTTCACGCATAACCAAGAGTTTCCAGTTAAAACACAACATCTAAGAATAGCGAGTGCAATGTCGAATGATCAAAAGTCAACCGTTGCTATAGAAAGCATAACCAGGGGATCGAAATTTGTTGACAAAGAGATAGTTGATAGTACGTCGGAAACTCCATGATCAGGTTGATTACAGCTTGTAGAGGCGGTGGTAGAATTGAATCGAATCAACGGTGATATCCAACTCCTCTCGTGATGGGTTGAAGAATACAATGGTGAAAATAGGGGAAGAAGAGAAGAGCGGTGGGAGTGTTGAATGTAGGTTAAAGGGGGGTGGGGGAGTGTTGAAATTTGCTTATGCGACTTTGGTTGCCGGAAAAAATGGAGGACCACCGTGATGGGTAATTGAAGGGACAAAGAAGGAAGGATGAAGGAGATGAGGGGTTTGTGGGTGTCAGGAAGTTAATTGAGGAGAAAAATTCTTTTTCTTTTCTCTTTAATTTATTTTAATTACTTTACGATGATATGGCACTATATAAAAATCCACATAATATTTTCTTAATTTACCATATGCCACGTCATATTAAAATGACCGGTTACCTATTCAACCGGTCAATAAGACCCTTAAATAAATGTAAACTTTGCTATAAATCCTAAAATTATGATTTTAAAAGTTGGTTCCCCAAAACAGAAATATGGTCAAAGTTGGTTCCATTTAGATGCAATTTTCCCAAAAAAAAAGTAGGGGTATTGAAAAAACTCGACCAACCTGAACAATCCGATGTGTTGCATATTCTCTTGGGTAGGAATGGCAACGGACTCCCTGGTCCGAAACCGAAAACCATATCAGTCCTCGAAACCGTCCCGATCCCCATCGGGTCCCCGCGGTTTCCCCGATCCCCATTGAGAACCCGTTAAGGCTAAAAAATCACTGTTACCCGTTGAATACCCGAAACCCGAACCCGAAACCGAAAAATTCAAATTTCTTAAACATAAGAAGATTTAATTTTTATTTTTTTCCTTTTAGGGATTTGATTGGGTTGGATTTGGGCTTTTAAAATATTTGATATCTAGTTATTAGTTAATACATAAAGCCCAAAGTTTGAAATATATATATATATATATATATATATATATATATATATATATATATAATGTTATCGGACCGGGCCGGGCTGGTGAGCACCATCCCCGTCCCCGATAACATCCCCGATCCCCGCCCCGTCCCCGATAAGACGTCCCCGAACCCGACCCAAAATGTTCGGTTTTTGGTTTTCCTGTCGGGTTCATTTTTTTTCCATCCCTACTCTTGGGTCAAGTTCCACAACCCAAGTACCTAACCCGAGGTAATCCGAAATATGGTTGATAATAAAATTTGGTCAAACCACCTCTATTGGGTCGGAGTTGGGCAGGCCCAATGGAACCCGACTCATCCCGATAAACCAACGTCCTAGTTCGTTTGATATTTTGATTTATCATATATGCCTAAGGAGCGGGAGCCATTTTTCTTTGACCTACATGTAAATTCTAATATCGCTTATATTCTACACAACACATTTCTTCTTGATTTGCCATAAATCTGTTGGTGACTTGGCGTTCATCAGAGTTTGTAGAGAAGAGGTAAGCCGCCCAACTTTGTTCTGATTTGTTGGTATTCAATTATTCATTGATTTCTTCTTGATTTTGTTCATCAATTTTGTTTATAGTTCATCAATTCCTTATTTCGACTATTTCTTTTAAAGTTCATCGATTTTGTTCAATAGTTCATTGATTTTGTTTAATAGTTCATCGATTTTGTTCGATTTCTTTTAAAGCTTTTCCTTTACCCTGAGTTTTTTTTTTTGTATTTTTTAAAGTTGTTAATAGTTGGATCGAAACAAATGAAACCATCAAAATTAGTCTAAAATGGCAATTTCATATTTATTTGCTCTATTGTATGTTTCCTGGTTTATTCTCTATGAAAGACATATGCTTGGTTAGTCATGTTAACAACGTTTTGAAAAGATACCTATGATTTGAAAAGAGAGTTGACCACTCTAAGAGCATCTCCAATCGAACTCTATATCTTTATATTTGCCGGTTTCAAAGGTCCAACCGGCGGTATTTATTATTTTTTTTGCCGGCCACAGAAAGTAAACGGCATATTTGCCGGCCTGGTCTTGAACGGCATAAATGTTGGGTCCACATAAAAGTGTAGATCCATTTTTGTTTTGATTTATTTTAATGAATAATTCCTTTGATAGTTAATCTATACTATATTATAAAGATGGCATAAAAAACTCTTAATTATAACTCACTAAGCTTTATGTACTATCATTTAAAGCTATCTACTTAAAATCTCTTAAAAATAACTACTAAAGCCTAATGTACTATCTGTAAAGCTTTTAACCCTAATTAATATATTTTATCCTTATCCCCCAAAATTCTTAAATACTAATTCCCAAACCCTAAAATTATGAAATTTGAATTCTGATAAACATAATCAAAACAGGATAAACATCTCAATTTAAATATAAAAAATTTAAAATATATAAGATAATTAATGAATTTTAACAAACTACTTAATTTTTTTTATATAAAAAACATTATATTGTTAAGCCTAAATTAAACAAATTTATATATAAAAAACCATTATCACTCAATAAAAAGCATCCAAAATCGTACTGTAAATCATTAAAAAACAGAAAATAAAAATAAACATTAAAATCGTGATGTATTAAGCATTATGTACTATTATTTAATGTTAATCTACTTAAAATCTATTAAAAACAATTAATGAAGCAATATGTAATACTTTTAAATGTTTTTAACTCTAATTAATAAATTTCATCGTTATCTCTAATCCCCAAATCCTAAAATTATGAAATTTGAATTCTGATAAACATAATCAAAACAGGATAAACATCTCAATTTAAATATAAAAAATTTAAAATGTATAAGATAATTAATGAATTTTAACAAACTATTTAATTTTTTTTATATAAAAAACATTATATTATTAAGTCTAAATTAAACAAATTTATATATAAAAAAAATCATTATCACTCAATAAAAACCATACAAAATCGTACTGTAAATCAATAAAAAACAAAAAATAAACATTAAAATCGTGATGTATCTCGCTGCATTGCGCGAGTACGCTTCTAGTATACTCTAATATTTATATGTATTAATATTAAATAAAATATGTTATTTTAATGTGGGGTCCATAAATTTGGTGTTTTTTTTAGAGTATGGTTGGAGTTGAGGTTTTTTTTGGTGTTGATGGACCCACCAAATTTGGTGTTTTTGGTGTGTTTTTTTGTGCCAAGGTTGGAGTTGCTCTAAGGGGTTGTTTATTTTTTTTCCTAAAAACCTCTTAATGGCTCTTAAGTCTGAATCATTCAGACATTTTTACACACCACCTCTTATTAATCATAACTAAAATAAGACTTCAGACTTTAGACCTCTTAAAAAACAAACGGCACCTAAGACTTTTGATTGGAAATGTGTTTTTCAAATTTCTCTCTATTAATCCAAGATCACAAGATCTGTAGAGAGAGAATCTAGAGAGAGAGTATTCAAGAAGCGCAAAGTAAGATAGTATTGATTGTGCGTGTGTAAGTTTCTTACAAGACACAAAGACCAAAGGGACTTAAATACCCTTGGTCAGAAACAATACTGATAAGCCTCTAAACACAGTATTGACCAAGTCCTATAAATACAATGATTACTATAAAATCAGACTTAACAATCTCCCCCTTAGTAATCATTGGCGCTTTGGTCTTCAAAAAATTTTTTTTTTAACAACACGGACCAACAGAGCGACTTTCAGAAGCTTTCTGACTTTTAAGAAAAAATTTCTTCTCAGCATCTTGCAGATTGAAATTTTCTTTGCTGCTTAAGCTCAAGACGATACACCTCTTTTGAATGATTTTGAATGAACTGTGGTGTTCGGAGCAGGAACAGCAAAAGAATTTGATGTAGCTGAGAGAATAGAATCTTCGAGCAAATCTTGATCAGCAGATAATCTTTTGAGCTCTTTGTCTCTAAAACTTCTCCTTGACTTCTCCCCCTCATGACCTCGATGATCTTGATCAACATGGTCATGCGAATGTTGGAGACGAGACAGCGAAAGATCTGCAAAATCAAAGAAACAGAGAAAACAAGGAGGTGTACGTTCCATGCATGAAACACAAACTGAGGTTTGCGGTTCACATGTGACGCGCAAAGCAAGGTATGCAGTTCACATGTGACGCGCAAAGCAAGGTGTGCGGTTCACGAAGGAAACGCAAAACAAGCTTTGCGTGTCATGCCTGAAGCGTAAAGTAGACTTTGAAAAATTTTACCTGTTTTAAGCTCTTTGACTCCCCCTACACAAATGCATTAGATATAACAAAACGAGATAGCATTCATGAAAGGAAAAAACAGATACCCCCCCTCAAAAACAGATATATTCGAAGAAAAAAAACAGTCTCTTTGTTCACTCCCCCTTGAATAATGCATAAACCCATTAAAATATATTTATGAGAACACAATGATCAAAATATCAATGTAGAAAGAAAAATATATTGAATATAAATTTTGAAACGACTAAACATATAAAATTTTAAACACTAAACAAATTAAATTCTACTCAGTAAAAATTCACAGATTTAGCAATCAGTTGAAATCAAACATGTGTTGTTGGATACAGAAACAAGTTTCATTGCATATCAAGTTAAGACATGTTCAGTTTCAAAATCTATCAGCAATCTATTCAGTGTGCTCACATGCGAATCTTCAATTAGCTTCAAGAAAATGCAATTCTAAAAATATAATAGTGAACTTTGCATGTACATACACTAAGCCATCAATAATTCAGATATTCATAAATTTACAGATTTATCGCAACTTAAACATATCACCAAGTATCATGAGATGTGTGTTCATTGACATCTTTTAGCAGTGTGCACATTGGCATCTTAACATGAATGTGCTCTTTGGCATCTTTTAAGCGCGTGCACTTTGGCATCTTTTAATCAACAAGTTTATTAAGTAAAGAACATGCCGTAAACGTAACTTTCTATCTGACCCTATTGCAGGATTTGGGTCAGCCGCTCCCAGACCAGTTGGCCTTAGGGGACTAGGTGTCGAGCACCTCTTGGAACTTACTCTCCCAGATCAGAAAGGCTACATCGACATATCCTAAACCCATTCATACCAGTAGAACATGACTTTCGATCTGGTTCTATTGCAGGATTTCTGTTCGATCACTCCCAGACCAAATGACCTTAGGGGACCAGATGACAAGCATCCCGAGGAACTTACTTTCCCAAACCAGAAAGGCCACAGGTACAAACTTTTAAACTTAGAGATTTTTGTATTTTAAGAATTTAATATTCATCTCAATCACTCAGTTTTACATAAAAGTGCTTAGCCCATATTTTCAATCCAATCTAAAATTTTGATCGTTTAGTATTGTCTAAGCAAATTAAACTATAAATATTCCGAATCACACAACTTTAAAGCAAAATTAAAAGTTTCAAACATGTTGTTGCCTTTTCGATTTTTAAAAGATATGAAATTTGACCATATAAAAACTTTAATATAAACAAGGCAACTTGTAAATTTATCCTAGACACACAATTTATTCAAAAGAAAGAAAATCATAAAACTTTTACTTTATAGACTAAAATTTGTAAAGATTTAAACTTTTAATAAATATTTAGTTGGAACAAAATAAAATTCAACTATTTCATCTTTTACATTGAAGAAAATAAATTTGTGTCTCTTATTAAAAGAAAATTTTGGGTAATACAAATTCATGAGATAGATAAACAAGCTCAGATTCTTGAAACATTGAGAAAAACTGGAATACCATCAGATACAGAGATATATGCAGCGGAAAGAAATTTGAAGTACTCACAGTCTCTCATTTAGTCAGAAGTCGAAACTATGAAGAACGAGTTCTAAACTATTATGTTTAGAAGTCATAGTCGTTGAAGCACGGGTCCTGAGCTGAAATACTCAGAAGCCAATAATCAATGAAGAACGGGTCTTGAACTGTAGTATTCAAGAGCCAATATCCTATTACTCCCCCTTAACATGTGGTGCCTGCAACTTTGAATCAGATAGATTTGGGAACCCACTTATATTTGGGCCTGTGTTTGTTAGTTGCAGTTCGTATGGGGAAATAACAATCAGATTTGATATGAGAAGCATGAGGAATAGGATTAGAAAATTAATCACAACTATCAGAAGAGAAAACATAATCATCTGAACTAGAATCAGAAGACGAATATGAGACATTTTTGGAAATTTGGATCATTTGCTTTATAGAGTATTTAGAAATTTTATTACAAACAACAAATTAATCACTTTTATAACAATTGTCTACATGTCTATCTTCCTCAGTCATAGAAACATTTGATGTCCGCCTCGCTCTCCAGATATGCTTCTTGGATTGATCGCTCAAAGCCCTATCTGTAAGAATTATATTAGAAGAATTAAAACTGTCAGAAAGAACTGTATCTCGTTTCTTCGACTTCTTTGACCGTCTTCTTTTACGCTTAGGTTTATAATAATGATCATTGAGCGTAAAAGAATCATCAAGAATTTTAGACGAAATATTTAAATCAGAAGAAATAAATTTATCTAAGCAACCAATCTGATCAACTAATAAATCTGAATTTACCTCGGAATTTGAAGAATTTTGAGAAAAGATTTTAAAATTGGAAACTTCCTTTTTATTTCCCTTAGAATCAGAAGAGGAACTAGAAATAGAATCTTATTTTTGAGAAAATAAATTTTCTTTAAGACTAGATGTCAAGAAAGAAATAAAAATATCAGATTCAATTTTCTTTAAAATATTTTGATCTTCTATCTGATCTTCAAGATCTATGATTTTTCCTTCTAATACCAACGGAGGAATATATTTCTTCGAATCATAAAAGATTGGAGAAATATTTTCCTTATCAGTATCAGGTACATAAGGAGCAATAAAATAATCAGATATTGAAGATTTGATAGAAGATATTTCATTTAAAACTCTTCTTCCTCTTCTTGATTTTTCTGGAAAATATTTTGCATTTCCGGACGTATAAACAAAAGGAATTTCATTTTTCTTATTATTCATCATTTTCTCATTTTCGACGTCTAAAATTTGCTTTTCACTAGTCCAAAAGAATTTAAACTGTGGAGCATAGTGTGCAAGAGTTAGATAGTCGTATTTATATAAAGTGGGAACTTCATCTATCACTTTATTTAAAAATTGAGGATTGTCAAAACCAAGTCCCCATCTTTGTTTTAAAGCTTCTTCACTCCTCGGTTTGTTCATATAAATTGTTTGTTCAGATTGGTCTCTCCGATAAAGCTTTTCTTCTAACTTAATTATTTTATCTGCAAATTCATCTTTTAAATTAGTCATAGTCGTCAAAGATTCAAGATAAGTCTTATTTGAATTTTCTAAATCATCCAATTTCTTTTGAAAGATGTCTTTAGTATTTTCTAAAATAGATTTTTCATCTTTCAAAGAAATTTTCAGTTTGTCAATCAAATCTGACTTTTCAACATTTAAATTCTTTTCAGATAAAAACTTAGAACGAAAATCAGACAAAGCATTAATTATGATTTTCAACTGAGAGGTAATGAAATTAAAATCAAATTCAGAATATACCTCATCCTTGTCAGAGTCGGAATCGTCTGACTGGTTATCTCCGACTAAGCACAAATGGGCAATCTCAACATTTCCAGTTTCGTCATCAGAGTGATCCAGCTAGAATTCTTCTTCTGCCAGCAAAGCTGTTCCATTCTCTCTTTTCTCAGCCAGCTCCAATTTCCTTCGGTAATAAGCTGAGTCCTTAACCCTCGTTGTTCTACACTCTTTTGATATATGACCCGGCTTTCCACAGTTGTAGCAAGTAGCAGTCTTTGGCTCGGATACTTTTGCTTTAGGCACAGGAGTGAAGCGAGAAGAGTTGGAACCCGATCTCGGTTGGAATTTTCTCTGGTAATGCTGAGAGAGAAGAATCATAGCTTGCTGTAAGGCCTCTCCATCATCATCAGTTGACCCGGTATAAGCGTTATCAGACAACGTTTTTTCAGATAATTGCTTCGTGAGAAGAGCTACCGGATCTACTGTCTTTTTGTTCCTCTTATCTAGCTTGACCTTCTTCTCTAGCACCAAGCTCTCATCAGTTAGCAGAATCTCGAACAGCTCTTGAATCTGCATAGTTGAGATTCTGACATCGTTCCTCAATCTGTGGCATGATTTATTCCATTCTGGTTGCAATATGTTGAGGAACTTCAGATTTGTCTCAAGCTCAGTCTTTACAACTTTGATCTTCCGAAGATCATTGATGACAACACAGAATCAGTCAAACACAGCTTTCAGTGACTCCCCGTCATTGGCTTTGAACTCCTCAAAATTATTCATGTAGCGGGTATGCCTGAGTTGAGTAGCTACTGAAGAACCAAGCATGATTTTCTCAAGCTGTTGCCAAATCAGATTAGGATGAGTTTTGAAACAATCAATCCTATTGTATACAGAGTTGGGCAAGGCCAGCATTAAGTTTGCTTTGATATCCCGATCAGCTTGATAAGCAGTTAACTCTTCATGAGTATACTCTTTAGTTGGCTTGAATAATCCAGAAACCAATTTGGGTTTGTCGAACGGTCCTTCAGATAGAATGATCAGCATGTCGTTACCATTCTTTTGACGTTCAATGAAGTTTAGGAACCGATATTGCCACTGTGTAAATTCATTTTCGTCAATCAGCACAGGAGGACGATTTTCAGTACCCAATGACATCATTAGATCATTTTTATAAAAATGAGCTTGATAAGAAAACTTGTCAGAATCCATTGCTGAAGTTCAGAAAAAAAAATCCAAGACTGGGAGACCCGCACAATTGAGGTTTTCGGGTCACAGAGGATACGCAAGACAGGCTGTGCGTTTGTAGCCTGAAGCGCATAATGGACTATGCGGGTGAAGAGAGATCCGTAAACTTGATGCTTTGCGGGTTCAGAAGATGCGCACGATATACTATGCGAGTTCGGAATGCCACGCACAATATGCTATGCGGGTTCAGAGGGGCACGCACTTGATGTTGTGCGTGTTCAGAATGACCCGAACTTGAAGAAGAATTCAATAGGACACACACTTGATGATATGCGTGTGATGACAGATATGCAAGAGAGTTTTGCCAAAAACCAATTATTAATCCAAGATCACAAGATCTGTAGAGAGAGAATCTAGAGAGAGAGAGAGTATTCAAGAAACGCAAAGTAAGATAGTATTGATTGTGCGTGTGTAAGTTCTTACAAGACACAAAGACCAAAGGGACTTAAATACCCTTGGTCAGAAACAATACTGATAAGCCATTAAACACAGTATTGACCAAGTCCTATAAATACAATGATTACTATAAAATCAGACTTAACACTCTCCACTACTTTAAAATTTAGTGGCACTTTTAACAAATTCTATCATGACATTTTTCATTTTTGAGATCAATACACGCTTGAATTCTTTAGGTAATCACTCTAGTTTGTCTACCATTGTCAAGAATCAATCGAAATATATATATATATATATATATATATATATATATAGTATTTGGTTCATTTGAGAAATGGTAAATATATGAGAAATAGAGAAGTAATCCTAGCCATTCATATGGTCAAGATCGGATTTGACTAGTCAAATATTGCGGCTTTGACCGGTCAAAAGTTGCGGCTATCCCAAAAATAGAAGGACAATTTCGTAAATTTTACAAAACACACGGGTTGTGTTCATATATGAACATGTATAATTCACATATGAACTATATGTTCATATATGAACCAGTGCAATTCACAACTGAACTCTTTTAACTGATTCATATATGAACCTTTGTGATTCATATATGAATCAGTTGAACTAACTAACAGATTCATATATGAATCTGTATGAATCACAAAGATTCATATATGAACCTTTGTGAATCACAAAGATTCATATATGAATCAGTTGAACTAATTAACATATTCATATATGAATCTTTGTGATTCATACAGATTCATATATGAACTCATCACGTGTATTTTACGAAATTACCCCTCTACCTTCTATAGACCACACAAAGAATTATCCGGTGCTTCGCGGTCAAAGCCGCAAATGTTGACCAGGTAAATGGCTAAGATTACTTCTCTATTTCTCATATATTTACCATTTCTCAAATGAACCTCTCCCTATATATATATATATATATATATATATATATATATATATATAAGAAATAAGAGGAGAGAGAGTCAAGGAGAGACCTCTATGGAGGTTTTAGAATTTTATGATGATTTTGAATTTTTTTAAAATAAAAATCATACATTAAATGACTAAAACTTTTTATTTTCTTTATTATTTTTATTATTACTCCTATTTATCTAACGCTTTTCATTTTTAAATTATAAACACAACTCTTATTTATCTAATAAACATATATAATTTAGTAACCTAACAATGTTTCTAAATCAAAACTTATATTAAGTGAAAAATATTTAATATAGTATTTTTTAATAGTTTTTTTTTTCTTTACGAATAAGCTAACAATCATCAATATATATATATATATATATATATATATATATATATATATATATATATATATAGGGGAGCGATCAATTAGAAACCAGTATTACATTGGAAACTTTGGAAATCGAAATCAACCAATCGGTGAATTTCTTTTTTTATTTTTATTTTTAATTGAAAATGTTATTTTTGTCTTTTACATTATTTCATAATATATATGGTAACTGTTATTATTATTATATTAATAATTATTTAATTTTAATTTAGCTTATATATGGTAATAATAATCATTGATTAATTTAAAAATGAGATATTTAATTTAGGTAAATTATTTAATTTTAATTTAGCTTATATATGGTAATAATGAAACAATAATGCTAACACGATAAACTTGATGAATCTATTTTCATTATGAAACAATAATGCTAACACGATGAATTTGATGAATCTATTTTCATATACGGATATGCAACTGAACAGGTAATGAAACAAAAATGAGAAGTTAACAAAAATGGCACAAATTCATCATGTTTCATTATGAAATAATAATGCTAACACGATGAACCTGATGAATCTATTTTCATTATGAAACAATAATGTAACACGATGAAACTGATGAAATCTGTAATCCAATGAAATCTGTAATACACAAATTCATTCTGTTTCATCACAATATTAGATTGTGTGGGAAATTTTATAATAAAATTAAATTAAAAAAAATATTTTCTAACATTTTAAAAGAAAAATAATTTTTTTGATGAAAAGACATATGTTCCTCGTTTTCATAATAAAAAAATAACAAAATTTAGATTTGCGTGGGAAACTTTATTTTGGTTTCAAGTAATCTAAATAAAATAAACATTTTTTGCCATATTTGAGACACAAAATCAAAAGACATATTTACCCTTTTCATCTATTATTTTTATTTATTATTAATAAATTAATTAATTTACTACCATATATAATTCAAATGAATCTTAACCATTGATTATAAAGATCAATGGCTAAAATTTGGTTTCCAAAGTTTCCAATGAAACTTGTTTTCCAATTGATACCACCCCTATATATATATAAAAGAAGGAAGATGAGAGAGAGTCAAGGAGAGTCCTCCATGGAGGCTTTAGAATTTTGTGGTGATTTTGAATTTTTTTTAAATAAAAATCATACATTAAATTACTAAAACTTTTCATTTTCTTTATTATTTTTACTATTACTCCTATTTATCTAACACTTTTCATTTTTAAATTATAAACATAACTCTTATTTATTTAATAATCAATATATATAATAGGGGACATATCATTTCCAACCCATGAAAATGTTGCAAATGTTGCAACCTTTGCAACCCCCTTCATGACCATTAAATTTAAAATCAATCGCTAAGATGGATCCATATCATTATTTATTATTTTTATATTTTAAATTAATTTATGAGTAAACTACGATTTTCGTCCTTATGGTTTGTTGTCTATAACTATTTTCGTCCGTAGTCTTTAAAAATTGCTTTTTTCATACTTATAGTTTGCATTTCCTTTCGCTTTTCGTCCCTCACACTAACTTTATTAAAAAAAATCAGTTAAAAGAAGGGTTCTTTTGTCATTTTGCATATTTTTTGTTAAATAATTTTACTATTATTAATAACTATTATTATTGCTATATAATATACTTGTAATATATTATTAATTATAGTAATTATTTAATAACCCCCTGGTCCTCCTACCCACCTACCCACTCCCCTACATTCTTCTTCCCCAAAAAAATTTCTAGTGAGCCTTCGGGTGAATTTGTGGAAAAATTAATTACCACAAATCCCCACAAACGTTTACCACAAATTCTTCCCCATCTCCATTTTCCGGTGAGCCTTCTGTCACCGGTGAACTTCCTTCTTCTCCTGTGAATCCCTCCTCATTGTTTCCGATGAATTAACGTTTCACCCCTAAAAGCAAAATCAAAATCATTGAGAGGACTACAAGCAAACTCATAATAGACGAACAACCCTAAACCAAAACTCGCTCCGACGAACTGTGAACTGAACCCCTCCTCATCATTTGAAGTTGAAACCCAAACCAATTTGACAAACGCATTTTGAAACGAAACCCCATTTTTAGAACCCATCACTGGGGGTTCATCGGAGACGGAGAGGTTAGCGTAAGCAGGAAAATAGCACGATGGTCTGGTGGTGCTCGACGAAATTTGTGGCAGTGCTATGTGGGATCTGTTGTGCTGCTCGATGGGAAGAAGTTGCAAAGGTGGGAGGAATAGTGGTGGGAGAGGGGATGGCTAATGGCCAGTGAAGGAGGTAGGGAGTGATCGCAAGAGGGTTTGACGAGTGGGGATCGATCTTGATCTCGATCTCATAGTTGTGGAAAGGGACGATAACCAGGTTGAGGGAAGATGTACTTGAACATAATATAAATATAGATAATGTATTAAATTATTATTACTTTTTTTAAAATTGGAAAATTAGTTAAAATTAGAAAAAGACTAAAATGTCCTTGATTTAACGTCTGGAATTAGACATAGGTGGTCTTAAGGACGAAAAGAGAAATGAAATGAAAACCATAGTGACTTAAAAAGCAATTTTTAAAGACCAAGGACGAAAATAGTTATAGACAACAAACCACAAGGACGAAAATAGTAGTTTACTCTTAATTTATTGATGAATTAAATACCCGCTAAAGGGTATTTCGGGCAGAATGGAAAAAACAAAAAAAAGGAAAAACCGTCTAAAGAGGGGAACTAAGGTTCACCAAAATCAAATCGAAATAAATTCTCAACCACATTCATTCAGTTTCCATTAATCTCCATAACTTCTCAATCAAAATTTTAGAAGCATTGCCTGCAAAAAAAAAAAAGATTTTGGAAGCATATCTCGATCAATATTCTACCCTTGGAGCCTCCTTCCTTGGACCTGCAACCAACCATCAATCTCCGGTCAATTAAGCCGTTGCCCACTGATCGCCCACTGATTGTCTTCATCGTCTTCAATGGCAGACCTTAAAAAAAATTATTCATGAAAACTTCTGCAACTTCATGAAACATTCTGCAACTTCATGAAACCTTTTACAACTTCATGAAACCTTCATGAATCCTTCTGCAACTTCTTGAAACCTTCATGAATCCTTTTGCAACTTTATGAAACATTTTGCAAACCTTCATGAAACTTGGATTAATCGACATTTCTATCAGGCTTACCATGAGATCCTCCTTTAGGGTTTTTTGTTTAAGTATGAATGATTAATATCACAAAAAAAATTCAAAAACATATAAACCTTATACTGATAAAGACGATGAAAAATTTAGAAGATAACTACCTTAAACAAAATGGATTAAAAAATAAAGAAAAAATCCATGAAAATCTGTAGAATTTGTTGGAATTAATGATATATTCAGATTTGTATTGTTAGTTATATGTTAGTTATAGTTAGTTATAGGTAGTTATACACGAAGGGGTGCGATGGTTCGATGGTACCTTTTCGGTATCTATAAATATGTATCAACTATGTACATTTCAAAGTGTGTATTTTCTCGTTTATAATCAATAAACTTTGGTTGATTCAATCTTGCAATTCTATATTTCGATCCAACAATTGGTATCAGAGCATCAGGTTATAATAAAACCAAAGTTCTCATCATCTACCATAAACAAAGAAACCGAGAAGTCACCAGAAAATCAGCGCCGGAGATTCAACAGAAGAACACCACAGAAAGGGTGTTGATTGAATCAGCGGGGGATACCGGTGCGGCCGAGAAATCAAGAAAACCCACCAAAATCCGGCACCAGAGATTCAACAGAAGAACACCACAAGGGCGGCGTTGTTTTGAATCAGCGGGGGTTACCCAGAGTGACCGGAAAACCACAAAAGAAAACCGAGAAATATCGCCGGACACTCAAACAGAAGGAACCACCGTCAAGAATATCATACGGGGTTCGTTTGAATCTAAAGGGGGATACCCAGGGCGGCCACAACAGAGCTTCTACCACCAACTGGCACCCACCGATCTAAGGGGACTTACCTTAATCGGAGAAGACAACCGGAGGAACTGGAAAATCGCAATCTGCCAGAGAAGATCATCACGTCAAATCGCAGGGCCAGCGATTGAAGAAGCCGAGGGATACTCGACTTAAGCAATCAAGAACCAAGCATCGACCGGAATCACAGTCAACCGCCGATCAAAATCGAGGGCTACTCGATTTGAACCAGAGAAAAATTGGAAACGGCAACATTTAGAAACTGTATACCTTTCCTTTTCTTTTATCCTTTTCTTTTTCCCATTTTTATAAACAAAAAAAACTATTTCTTTTTGTTTTATTGCTTTTAAAGAAAATAAAAATAAAACCTTTTTAAACAATTTTGTTTATTGTTTTAATTTATTACTAAAAATTGTTTTTAGTAATTTATTAAAAATCAAAACAAACAAAATTTTCAATTTAAATTTTTACACAAAATTATGACCGGGAAAGGAAACAAAGATCAAGGAGAAAATTCCAAAATTTGCAAGGAAATGAGTCCTAATGTTCATTTTCAATGTCCGATGTTGAATTCAACAAATTACACAACATGGGCAATTCGAATGCAAATTATTTTGGAAGCAAACAATCTTTGGGAAGCAATCGAACCACAACCAACAACGAATGACGATGTGAGAAGAGATAAAACCGCTACTGCTTATCTCTATCAATCGCTACCAGAACATCAACTGCTTCTTATTTCAAAATACAAGACTGCAAAGGCAGTTTGGGATGCACTGAAAATCAGACATGTCGGAGTAGACAGTGTCCAAAAGGCAAGATTACAAACACTCAAGACGGAATTTGAGATGTTACAGATGAAAGAAAATGAATCAATTGATTCATTCACTACGAAGTTAACGGGTATTATGAACAAAGCAGCAAGCTTGGGACTAACATGTGAAGATTTCACTCTCGTTCGGAAGTTACTAAACGCAGTACCCGACCGGTTTCTTCAAATTGTTGCGTCTATTGAACAATACTCGGATCTAGATACTATGTCACTAAACGAAGCAATCGGGAGACTGAAGACTTTTGAAGAAAGACTCAAACACAAGAAAGAAAGAGTCGTGGACACTCAAGAAGGATTGATGTTCACACGACATGAACATCAAGGCCAATCTTACAGAGGACGTGGCCGTGGCAGATTTAACCAGTCACGAGGCCGAGGGAATAACATATTCAGATCGGAAAGAAAGAACTGGGATTCCTCACAAAATAGTTTCAAGAAGGAAACAAACAACAATACAAAGAAATTTACTCCTGATAAGAGTGAAATACAGTGCTTCAAGTGCAAGAAATATGGACATTATGCAAACAAATGTCCACAAAATGATCAAGAGAAAGAACACTCCAATCTTATTGAAGAAGACTTGGAGCCAACATTGCTTATGGCGACTATTACTGAGAATGAAGAAAAATGTTCAAGAAGCAAAAGAGGATATTTCACGTGAGGTGTCAAGTAAGAATGGTGTTCAAGAAGCAAAAGAGGATGTTGCACGTGAGGTATCAAAGAACAACAATGCCCGTGATGAGGGAAGTTCAAATGGATCGAACGAAGTCAATGATTTTTTATTTCTTACCTAGTGATTTCCAAGTGGAGTCATGTGAGACGACTACACAAGAACAAAGACCAAGTGGAGTCATGTGAGACGACTACACAAGAACAAAGACCAAGTGGAGTCATGTGAGAAGACTGCACAAGAATGAAGACTCAAGCTACATGGAAGGAAACTTCTTGATGCAAACAAATCTTCTTCAGCATGATCGAGATTAAGGGGGTGAATGTTGGGTTAATCTCATGCATGCCTCAGAAGAATAGATTATTATACATGAAGACCAGGCGAAAACACTAAAGAAGATGATGACTTTGACCTCATCCTGTGAAGATTGAAGCAGACTAAGAAAGATGTTCGAAGATTAGTTGCTACACACTCCTACGAGTTCATACTGGAAGAGAAGTCAAACAAGTATACCGAAGGACTGGGTACTTTTATAGATCAAGCAGATGGACTTGTTGGTCATTTTGAAGGAATTGTAGGATGAATCAATGCAGCAGCAGAATCTATCGAGCGTATCTCAAGTACCAAGAATTAGTTGATTATATCATTAAGGAGGAGATTGTTGGAATAAATGATATATTCAGATTTGTATTGTTAGTTATAGGTAGTTATACACGAAGGGGTGCGATGGTTCGATGGTACCTTTTCGGTATTTATAAATATGTATCAACTATGTACATTTCAAAGTGTGTATTTTCTCGTTTATAATCAATAAACTTTGGTTGATTCAATCTTGCAATTCTATATTTCGATCCAACAGAATTTACTAAAAAAATAATATAAATAGTAAGAGATAACTACTATAAATAAAAAGGAGGAAAAAACTTTTTTTCAAATCACACCACGCGTGTAAAGCCACAATTTTAGGAATAGATTAAATAATATTTTAAAACCTAAAATAATCATTAAATAAATTAATTATTATTTGACAAAACTGCCCCTATGATTTTCTAATTAAATTTAATATATATAAAAACTATCCAGATTAAATGAATGATGATGATGGTTGCAAAAGTTGCAACCTTTATAAGGATTACAAAATAACGTCCCTCTCCCTCTCCCTCTCCCTCTCCCTCTCTCTCTCTCTCTCTCTCTGTGCGTTTTTTTGCAAACCAAGCAATTTGTACAAACTATGCAAAACAATCTTAGTCGTTCATCAAGTCTAATGAATATATAATTTTATTATGTTTCCTAATTTAAAATCATGATTATAATGAATAAACTTAACATTTCCTAATTTAAAATCATGATTATAATGAATAAACTTAACATTTTCCATATATATCACAATCATTATTAATAAATCATAATCATTATCCATAAATATATCTATTGTTTCTTAATATAGTGGTTTGCATAGTTTGTACAAATTATTTGGTTTGCAAAAGAAACGCACCCTATATATATATATACACTAGATGTCTACCAGCGCGGATGAATCACAATTATGAAACAAATAACTTTTCTGATAGCGATGTCTTTTGTTCATATTATTCTTGTTTTCTCTTCATTTTTCATAGGATAATATGATTTAATTACAAAATAGTTACTACCATAAAATATGTTTATCAACAAGATATCAAGGAAAATAATCGCAAAAGTGCCAAGTATATATTCATTAAAAAAAAGACATATATACTGTAGCTTCATCATCATCTATGATTTCATAAACCTTTCAATGTCAAGTCAAGTTTTGGAACCTCCTTGTCTATGCTGAAAGTGCAACCATCTTTGTTGTAGCCTGTAGTACTATGGTAAATGGTAATCCAAGTTGACTCCAACCTCTCAAAATGTTTTTATGCTTGTGAATAATTTGGCAACAAATATAAAACACAAAAAAAAAACTCACGATTGTGCTCTAATCTAATCATGGACGAAGCCAAAGAAGGGCATACGGTGGCACATGCCACCATATTATTTCTCTGTCGAAAGATTAACAATTTTACATTCATGAAAGGTGCAACCGTATCGGTTTAGAAGGTGTCACCGTATGATATATTCAAAAGTTCAAGAAGGTGCAACAGTTTCTCATAATCAAACAAAAAAAAACCTCTTGAAATCAACCAAAAAACCGAAAAAAACTCTTGAAATCAACAAAAAAAAGGGAAAAAAATCCCTCGAAATCGATAAAAAAAACGTAAAAATTCCTCCGAAATCAAGCAAAAAACTTTAACAATCTCTCGAAGCGGTGGAAATAGGCTATAAACACATTGGACGATGTTGAAAGTTGGTAAAAAGATGAAGACACGTAAATAAAAACAATGTTTTTTTAATTATTTTTTTTCTATATTATATGGTACCACCATATTAAAAAAATTATGGGTCCGTCCCTGAATCTAATAGCCTTGATGATATATTAGAAGCTTTTAGGTTGTCATTTGAATAAGGAAAAAACCTCCATCAAACATGGTATTGCATACATACCAAGTACCAACACCTCCTCTCCCACGTTCTATTATGACATTTATTATGGTTTAAAAAGAATAGTAGTACACTTTCTGAAACGTGCTTCAGCCTAACTCTATTTGTTTTGTAATTTGTAGCGAAGGAAGATGCAAGGTCTATGTTAGGACTCCTTTCTAAGCTTACTGTATAGGCTTACCTATGATGACACTACAGTGCATATCTGCCTAGGGCTCCTCTTTAGTCAAGATCTCCCATATTGCAACACCAAATCAATAATCAGAGAACAAAAATAAGAAAGCTAAGATTTACCAACTAAACAAAATGCAATGATATAGCAACATTTAACATTTACTTTCTCAAAAATGTACTGCTACGATTTAGGAGCTCTAGAGCCATACATGGAAGTGTTCCCTGCACGCCACCCAAAACAAATGTGTTAAGTTTAATTCTTGATAAACCAAATACACCAACCAGAAAAAGTTCTTTTACTCCATCACTCTTAAGAGCAAAAGCAACCATATCATAAATGGAACAGTGTTCAAACCCTAATCCAACACATATAAGGCAATTTTACGTAATAATTTTGGAACTGCATCTATATTTCTTCACAAAATCCCATCAATTTGACCCCAAATCAAAAGAACTCAACATTCAAATGTATATTTATATTTTCATGAAACCCCATCAGATCTTGTAAATGTGAAGTGCAGAGCATGTACCTACCTTTTTTCTTGTTACAGTTCCTCGCGCCTTAGTGTTATGTGAATCTGACCCACTACAAGCATCCTTTCTTTAAGCGGTAGAGATAGATTTTACAGGAGTTTCTATGTCTAGTAACCTACTTCGTGGACTTCCCAGACTACACTGTCCTTCAACAATGTTGCCCACAAATCCTTCTTACCTTTCATTGAAAAAGTACTAAAGTTTTTAGAGCGTAATAAACATCTAAAAAAGAGAAATATAAAAATCTTCAAGCTAGATCACTACCATCAAGTTATATTTGATGATAGTAAATAGATAAATAGGTACCGTTAATCTTTCCCCCAAAAGTAAGTGTTGTGATTCTCATGGAAGAGATGAAAAAGAAAATGTTCAATTGTCACATGCCAAACGAAGTGATAATCAGTTCATTGGCAAAAGCACCTAAAATATATAGATCTTAGATAATAATGCAAGATAATGTTGCCTCAAGCACATTACCTGTCCATGTTGAGAATTTCAATCCCTAAGATACTTCCCATGCCATGACATCTGTTAGAGAGTTGTTTTCATCAATAGGCTCAACATTCACATGCTTAGAGCTTAACTCTTATAGTTGTTCAAATGTGTATGAATCCTATGCAGGAGCAGTGGGCATACAAGCAATCAGAAAAACAGAGATTAGCAGCTTGTGATGAGCAAAATCGAAAAATGTGAAGGTTAAAGATGGAGACCCAATTTAGGTCAAACTTTAATGAGTATAGCTATAGGGCTTAGCTTTACCTGCTTGCAAGTTCATCTCCCCATTCAAGATGTCGAGTTTTCAGCAAATATGAAACCAACAATTCAAGATATCACTTGTTTCTTGGCGAGAAACGGTTTGGTTCGTCTTCTGGTCCTCTGACGTTTCTAAAATCTTTGATGTGATGGTGAACAAAATCAAGGAGCATGTTCGCTCGTTGCACTTTAAACTTTTCACCTCGCCATTTCGAACGGATGGAACAAAAACATTCAATACCAAAGGGTAAGTTATAAAATATACAAATATAAACACATTATGCTTCACAAATTCATTGGTTGTTCTCCTTAAAACGAAACAAAATAAAAACCAGTAGTGAACGTCATGTTCCTGCAAATATGTCTCAGAAGTTTGATATGTGAAAACAACAACTCTATAAACAATAACAAAGAAGGAAGAAATAATGAGAGAAGAAATCAATAAACAAAGAAGGATGCAACAGACAACAAAATGCTGAAAATGCAACCTACGAGGCTAGATCTATATATCGAATCATTAACAAAATCAAACCATAGCAGCAAAGAAAAAGATCTTAAACTCAAACGATCCTATAAAATGGAATCACAAAACGAAGGAAAAAATGCATAAAAGGAACTCGAATAAAAAATACCCTACCTTGTGGTCGAATACCATCTAGGGTTGAAGATGAATCAAATATGCTACACAACAAAAGAAGGGAGAAGCAAGGTACCGAATTTGAAATTGGAGAATGGTTGGGTAGGAAAATCCTTGGGATTTTGAATATGCAGATGAAATTTTGAGGAGCGGGAAACGTCTTGAGATGGCAATCATGCTTTTGAAGGACAGAAAGATAAAAAGCCTCAAACATAAAAGAGGAATGTCATTAGAATTTGCATTGAAAGATTGTACATCTTGCTTCCATACTTGTAATTCATAGATTTTTAAAATCTGTGCTTAAAAAAGTTGTACTTCATGTTGAAAGAGTTGTATTTAAGAGTTTTGATGTAAATGTATTATAAGGTAGTATATATATATATATATATATATCACTACTAAATAAAAGACTATTTTCGACGGATTTTTCCGACGGAAGTCAAACGGGTCAACCCACTTTGACTTTCGCCGGAAATCCGTCGGAAATTTATTTTTATTTTATTTTTTTAAAAAAATCAATTATTTTCGACGGATTTCCGACGGAATATAATTTTTTTTTAATTTTTTTCTTATTAATTATAATTAATTATTTATTTTCGTCGGATTTTTTTAAATGAGTTAAAAAAATTAAAAATTAAAAATCCGTCGAAAATACTAAAAAAAATTAAATATTTATTTTTCCTTAAAAAATTTAATTCCGCCGAAAATACTAAAAGATTAAATATTTATTTTTTCTTAAAAAATTTAATTCCGCCGAAAATACTAAAAGATTAAATATTTATTTTTTCTTAAAAAATTTAATTCCGTCGAAAATACTAAAAGATTAAATATTTATTTTTTCTTAAAAAATTTAATTACGTCGAAAATACTAAAAAAATTACATATTTATTTTTCCTTAAAAAATAATTCCGCCGAAAATACTAAAATATTAAATATTTATTTTTTCTTAAAAAATTTAATTCCACCGAAAATCCGGCGAAAATACTAAAAAACTAAATATTTATTTTTTCTTAAAAAATTTAATTCCGCCGAAAATACTAAAAGATTGAATATTTATTTTTTCTTAAAAAAATTAATTCAGCCGAAAATCTGCCGAAAATACTAAAAAATTAAATATTTATTTTTTCTTAAAAAATTTAATTACGCCGAAAATCCGCCGAAAATTACATATTTATTTTTCCTTAAAAAAATTTAATTCCGCCGAAAATACTAAAAGATTAAATATTTATTTTTTCTTACAAAATTTAATTCCGCCGAAAATACTAAAAGATTAAATATTTATTTTTCCTTAAAAAATTTAATTCCGCCGAAAATACTAAAAGATTAAATATTTATTTTTTCTTAAAAAATTTAATTCCGCCGAAAATACTAAAAGATTAAATATTTATTTTTCCTTAAAAAAATTTAATTCCGCCGAAAATACTAAAAGATTAAATATTTATTTTTTTTTAAAATTTAATTCCGCCGAAAATCCGCCAAAAATACTAAAAATATTTAATTCCACCGAAAATACTAAAAAATTAAATATTTATTTTTTCTTAAAAAATTTAATTCCGCCGAAAATTTGCCGAAAATACTAAAAAAAATTAAACATTTATTTTTTCTTAAAAAAATTTAATTCTGCCGAAAATACTAAAAGATTAAATATTTATTTTTTCTTAAAAAATTTAATTCCAGTATACTTCGAAAAGGCTTATGATTCATTAGAGTGGGGATACGTATTGAAAATTCTTGAAGTTATGGGTTTCTCAAGCAAATGGAGATGTTGGATTAAAGCTTGTCTCTACCCTTCATCTTCTTTGGTTATAATAAAAGGCTCTCCGACTGAAAAACTATGAAATAATAGAGGGTTGCGACAAGAAGATCCGCTTTCGCCATTTCTCTTTATTGTTGCTATGGAAGGCCTTCGCTCCTTGATTAAGCCTGTGAGAATAAGGAATTTGATTAAAGGAGTGGAGATAGGCATGGACAGGTATAACATATCTCACCTATTATATGTTGATGATGTCATTTTCATTAACAGGTGGTGTATTGAAGAAGGTATAAATATGAGTCGTATATTACAATGTTTTTACTTGGCATCCGGACCAAAACTAAACTTGGCAAAAAGCAACAAGTTGGAGAAATTGAGAAGAGATTTTTTCTGAGGTATAGCTAGTGGAGAACAGAAGGTTGTATGGGTAAAGTGGGAATCAACCTTGAGAAGTTTTATCAATGGAGGGTTTGGTTTAGGGAGTATAACAACTACCAACATTGCACTTCTCACCAAGCCGATATAGAAATTCAAAACCGAAGTTGAGTCGATATGGGGGAGGGTGGTGAAGGCGATCCATGGGAATGATGGCAGCTTGGATAATAACGAGGAAGGAAGTGGTAAACAAGGACCGTGTTCAAGTGTTTTAAAAGTGAGGAAATGGTGGAGGACGAAAGGGATACAATTAGACGATCTTTTGTATAAAGATACTGGGGATGGAAAAAATACCTCCTTTTGGAACGAGAACTAATGAGAACTGGACCAGTGATGACAAATTAAAAGATAGTCACCCCAGACTTTATGCTTTAGATCAAACTAAGTCAATGAGGATGGCTGACATAATCAGAAATGGAGAATATAATTGGGAATGGCGCAGAGCTATTCGAGATGGAAGAGAAGCTGAAGACTTGATAGCTCTAACTAGGAAGTCGAAAAATTTTAATCTTAATCATACGGATGATAAATAGAGATGGAAGCTCTCGAGTGACGGTGAGTTCTCTGTCAAAAGTAACAGACAAAGAATAGAGCAAATCATGTTCGGGAATGATATCTTTTCAACGAGATGGAACAAACTTATTCCAACTAAATTAACATTTTTAGTTGGAGGGCAATGCAGGGTCGAATTCCGGTAAAAAAAAGAGGATCGCAAATATGGGAATAGATTTAGACAACATCGTTTGCTCCATTTGTAAGAAGGAGACTGAAACGGTCGATCAAGTTTTGTTCTCGTGTGAAGCTGCGGTGGCCATTTGGAGAAAAGTTAAAGGCTGGTGGCAACACCCGTTCTCTACATACTCATCTTTAGATGCGACTCTGGAAGGTTTAGGCGAGGCTCAGGGATCTTCTTTGAAGCGAAGCAAGCAATTTTGTTTAAGGTATGTTACTCGATATGGAGTTTCCGTAACAGGATCGTGTTTGAAGGAATGGCTCAGAACAGGGCGAATTGTTTGATGGCGTTATTGATAATTTGTTTAGGTGGTTGGCGTTGAGAAACAAGAAGAGTGTCAAAAACGTAAATGTTTGGAGGGTCTCTCCCTTTAGTTGTTTCGGATCCTTGTAATTTGTTCGCTAGTCTCTTGCTAGCTTTTTAATGCATTGTCGTTTCCAAAAAAAATTGACTCTTTATTACTAAATATTTAATGGGTAAATCTTAAGTATTCTCCAATGCATAAAACATGAATATATAAGATCTCAAGCTACAACAAACGTCAATTTTTGATTCTAGGATTGATGGTTCTCGAAAAGAGTTTGTTTTACACCCAATAGTTTAAAACGGTGATTGAAAACATTACATGAGATAAGATAGAAAACCAACTACTTTTTAATGATTTACATAGAGTATTACTTCTAATACTCAAAATTTGACTCCATATTATGTTGATCTATAAATTAAAGGTATATGTATTATATGATCTTTTTGATGGTGATAAAGATGGGGGATGCTATGTAAAAATGATATGTGGGATAATATCAATTTAGAAATTATTATTATTGATTTTAATTTGCGTCTAGGAATACTCGGAAAAACGGTTTTATATATATGAATTGTTAGTATTTCTTGAATTCAATGTTATTTTTTATAATAAAAAGCGGATATTGAAGATTTTTCATAAGGGCGCTTTTTTACATCTCGTTCAAGGATCATGAGGAGCGACTATGCTGCCATCCACTGAATCCCCTTCAATCCATCTGAATCCCCTTCAATCCATGGTCTATCCTCAACTCCCAAGTACTAAAGAAGTAGATGATAGAAAGGTGAAGAAAATTGTTTGTCCAAAGAAAACCCTGCACCTGTCACTTAAAACAATGAAAACCCCAAAACACCCTACTTATGAAATTCTTGAAGCAATTCACCAAACAATCACATAACTCAAAATCTTGAAACCCACGAGAGGCACCCAATAAAAGAGATGAATAATGATTTCAATTGATGAAACAAGTTACTATATTTATATTAATTATAAGAATAATCCAGATAAGTGAAAACTTACAAACTAACTAATCATTCTCTAGTATGTGCAACCACCATAGGAATAGATACGAGTATATCAACTCAACAAGATAACTACTACAGGAAGGAATTAGGTGGTGCTTATCTTAAACATTGATTTACCCCACAATTAAGATGAATGGTCTATCAGAAAGTCCGATCTTAGATAATAATAAATCAAGACGAGGTCGTGATAGCGGCTTGGTAAGAAAGTCAATAAGTTGATCATTAGAGAAGAGACATGTGTAACTCTCAATGCACAAATCCAATCTGAACCTGTTCTCGAATGAAGTAAAAATCAAGGGCCAAATGCTTCATTTTTAATGTTTACTTTGGGATCGGGAGTAATCATTTGGAGCTTGAAGAAACAGACAACAACAACAACAACGTTGTCATCTTCAAAAGCTAAGCATGTTGCACCAATTTCAACAACATGTCAAGCTATTAGGCTAAGAAGAATGTTAGTTGAAGGGCAAGAGGAAGTAACAAGCTAGGATATTTTGTAACGACCAAGCAACAATCTCGATGATGAAAAATTCAACATTTGATTGTAGGTCGAAGTATATTGATATTTGTTTCCATTTCATTCCTAATTTGGTTGCAAAGGAATAAATTGCTCTAGAGTACTGTAGCATACACTAGACATAGTCATTATCAAAGGAAAAGTTAACTACTTAATTTAGAGCTTTACTTGAGTATCCAACTATGAACCAAGAGAGAGTATTAATTAATGAGTGATTCAAAGTGGTGATTAATAAGTCGATTATTATTGAGTTTTAATTTAGTATAAAATAAGTAATGGTCATTTGTGTTTTGGTAGGCAAATGGTTGTGTAACCAATGAATATGAAAAGCCTTAGATTGCTAGAGGTTTGATAAGGTAGAGTATATGGTGGAGTATATGGGTCATGTAATGGGTTTGCACTTTGCAGTATTCATAAATGAAGCATGAATGTATGAATGAGACTTTATCTTCTAGTTTTGATGCAATAGTTCTCTCCGACAATAGTTTCTCCTTTTCTTCCTTGTTCTCGTTCCAACAATAGTGGCTACATGTTTTTTAGGTTACAAGTTCTTGTAAAAAGTCAGATCCTTGTTTTTTTTTCTTGTTTCCGGTGCTCTTATAGTTTTTTCTTGTAAGTCTAGATATTAATCTTAATTGAGTTGTAAACAGGACTCGCCACACATATTCTTATGGAAGGTCGTAGAAGGACCTTGACATTGAAGTTAGACACTGTAACAAGAGAGGCACATTAGGGGATTTGTGTTCAAAGGGTTGTGTGTATGAATGATCGAAGAAAAATAAATTAAATGTCGGACTTCGCTGGCAAGTGTATCGATGCGACAATTGTAGTCAGGGATCTATCTGTTAACTAGATTGGAAATTAAAATGTTTAATTCTGCTAAATACCAATCCGTACTTGGCCTTCGATTCTAATTTATTAAAGAAAAATAAGATCCCTTACAATAGACAACAAAACATTGTATGAACGACTGGAAACTCACATTTATGATAGAAAAGTACCACCAAATTTGTATCTCTAATTAAGTCAACATGCCAACTTCAATGGTAAAATCAATTAAAGTTTTTAAACAAAAATATCATATAAATGCATTCTCACAACCTATCTGGGAACTACCTCTGATATTGAAGCATCATTTACTGAATATTGGGATGATCTCGATCTTGATTTTGACATTTTAAATTGTTCTAAGCTACTGCTCCCTGTCGACGAAGTGTACTCTTGAAGGAGTGGCATTTCTGGATTAGCGCTACTACGCATGAAAAATGCAGGCTCTGATGGCATTGAAAGCGTGAGAGAAAAGCTATTAAGCATAAGAACAACTGAAGCCATGGTCGGCCTGTCATTTACATTTTCTTGAACGCATAATAACCCAATGTGGATACATCTGATGATGTCGCGCAATGAACCTGATCCCGTCTTCAATGTGGGATCTATCATATTTGACGTTGTCCCTTTCCGCCAACCTTTCCATGCCTGAAAGAGAATAAAAATAAGTTAACTCACAAATAATATGATTATGTTGTGTATATATGTTATTTTATAATCTTGAAGTGGAAGGATGGATACTTACAAAGCTAAGAAGGTCTTCGATGTTCTCTCCATCCCGAAAACACTGGTTCTTTTGACCTGTTACCATCTCTAACACCAACACTCCGAAGCTAAAGACATCTGATTTTACTGAGAATTGGCCATGCATGGCATATTCTGGTGCCATATAACCACTATACAAGAGAATAGATAAAGAAAAAAGATTAGCACTTGTACTATATAAGAGAATACAACAAGTCTCATCAAGTTCCCCTAATAATTTTTATCTGATGAAAGTATATACTTACTAGGTTCCCACAATTCTATTTGTGTCGCCTTGAGTTTCCTCGGGTTTAAACAATCTTGCCATGCCAAAATCTGCAATTTTAGGGTTCATTTGTGCATCTAATAAAATATTACTAGCTTTCAAATCACGATGAATTATCCTTAGACGAGAGTCTTCATGTAGGTATAGAAGTCCCTTGGCGATGCCTCTGATGATCTTGTATCGATTTTCCCAATCAAGAAGTGCACGTTTAGTTGGATCTATAAACACCGTTAAGAATTGATACTCAGTAACAAAATTCCTTACAAAGAAAAAACATTTTGCTAGAGCATAATTGTTGCTAAGTTAGTCAAACATCATTATGTTCTTTTATATTCAGTTGATATTTTGATGCTAATTGCGAAGCTTATAAAATTAAGGGGATTTTTGTACACGTAATGGCTTTCATTTGGTGATCACTAGATTTACCAAAGTTGTTGCTCAATGCAACATGCAACCCTAAAAAATATGAAAAACTTAGTTATTATGTCTTTTGTATGGTGCAACATGTGGGATGATAGCCAACGACATTTGCTCTAAAAAACTTACCAAATATGAAATGATCCAAACTTGCATTTGGCAAGTACTCGTAAATGAGAAGTCGTTCTCTTCCTTCTAAGCTAAAACCAAGTAGCCTAACCAGATTACGATGTTGAAGCTTCGCAACCAGTAAAACCTCATTCTTGAATTCTAGGTCACCTTGCCCAGAATCCCTAGATAGCCTCTTTACTGCTATTTCCTGTCCGTCTTCAAGTTTACCCTAAATATCATATGATAGCATGTCAGTTTGATTAAGTAAATATCATGATTCTCGAATTATGACACATAACTTGCAATATCTATCTATTTATACCTTGTAAACACTTCCAAATCCACCTTGTCCAAGCTTATTGTCTTCAGAGAAATCATTTGTTGCTGCTCTCACTATGCTAAAGTTGTATTGCAGAGATTCAACTGTGCTCATATCCATACTTTCAGCTAGTAGAAAGAGAGAGTTAGAAGTTTCTTTATTGATAGAGTGATGTCCGTATTATAAACCATGGATATATAATTACGTTCTTGTTGTAAATAATGAAAATTTTAAGATGCAAACTTAGAAACTTACTTTCAGTATCTCCCATTGATGGTATTTGTTGCTTCTTCTTCCTTGATCTCATGAAGATACAAATGGAAGCAATAGTTATGACTATGCTAAATATCACAATAACAACAACAATTATCACGGTTCTTCTCGTGTTCGTCTTTTGGCCTGCCAAAAAAGAATTGTCACAAAAAGTATCTGTTTTTGAGAGTTCAAATGAATCTGATTGATTCTATACCATAACAATTAGCCCTTCTATGATCGATTCTAAATTTGGTTGATTAACCAATAAATGAACGGAATGATGTTGTTCCTAGGTATTGGATTGATCATCTCTTCTAATCTTTGGGATCATGTCTACGTCGTTAATTAAGGGGTTGTTTGGTTGGTTTTCCATTAAGTTTTGTATGGATAAACTTGTATGTGTAGATTAGCTTATCTATATAGTTTGGGAATGTTTTTGTTTGGGAGGGTTTTTTCATATATAGAAGGAGTGTGTTCTTTTTAATTGGGAGGGGCTGCTTTGAAAAAACTTGGCTTTCTGCATAAAGCTACACCCTAGAAGTTTACTGAATAAGTGACTTTCTATATCATTAAGCCATTACCAAATAGTCATATATAACTGACCGAATAAGTTGTGAGTTTCTCTAAGCTCGTAACTAGGGGTGTATATGAGACGAGACAACTCGCGAGCTACTCGAGATCGACTCGGTCAACACACGACTCGAATAGGTTCGACTCGAACTCGAGCTCGACTCAATATACTAACGAGTCGAGTCGAGTCGAGCGACCTGATACTCGACTCGATAAGCTCGTGAGATACTCGATAAGCAAAATAATAATAATAATTAGTAATATTATTTTAATTTAATTGATAATAATAATAATAATAATAATAAACTCAATTTTTTTGATTTTTTTTTTGGAAAATGATGGTATAAAAGACATGGATAAACTCTTGATGGTGTGTCTAATCCATCCCACATTGGCGGGATATAGAACCCAATGTTTTGAACTCCACTATATATAGACCTTTCTCCTCCCTTATTTTATATATTTTGCCTTTGTTAAATGATTTGAGCCTAAGGGCTTGAGCCTATGTTGGGGTGTAAATGAGATGAGACAACTCGCGAGCTACTCGAGATCGACTCACTTGAGATCAACTCGGTCAACACTCGACTCGAATAGGCTCGGCTCAAACTCGAACTCGACTTGATATACTAACGAGTCGAGTCGAGCATAATGATACTCGAGCTCGACTCGCATCATTTACACCCCTACTCGTAACAAACACATCCTAAATCTAGGTGGTCCTAATTTTAGCCAATTAAAATATTAAACGACATGCCTAACCAAAAATGTCCGGTTAATGATTTTAACATGGCTCCTAACATTAACTTTGACAAACCAATCATTCTTTTCTTTTCTTTTCATGTTCGACTAAGGTAAAATTGACTAAAAAACGATGTATATACCTACAATTAATCAACTAACTTATCCAATTAAAATCCCAAATATATATATATATATATATATATATATATAGGGCTAGGTTCAAATGAGAAGCTAAACATTTTGAGAGAAGACGAGAAGTGTTTAATCATATATGATACACAAGCTTAATCATATATGATTAAACACATGTTATATTGGCAATACATAGACGTTTAATCATACATGATTAAACACACCTACATGCCACGTAATCATATATGATTAAACACTTCTCGCTTTCTCGCAAAATGTTTAACTTCTCGCATGATCCTCCCTCTCTCTCTCTCTATATATATATATATTATGGAAGAAGGTTCAAACGAGAACAATGTTAAAATAAAAGGACATGAGAAGAATGGACAAATCACATTTTACACGGAAATCATATGCTATTATGAAACATGGTCAATGTGAAGGTGCGCGGGAGACTTGATCCCACGACCTAGGTCTCGGCCAAAGTTGACCTTATTCAATGTAAAGTCGCATATGATTACACTGTTCTCGTATTCTCTTATTTTGACATAGTTCTTATTTAAACTCTCTCTCTTTCTCTCTCTCTCTCTCTCTCTATATATATATGTGTGTGTGTATATATATATATATCTCAATTTGTAACAAACTAATTATCTTCTCCGACAGATGTGTTTGATTCACACATACAAACATCAGTGTGTGTTTGATTCACACACACATTCACACATACAAATAAAGACATATATCAATAATTCAAAACTCATTCACAAACACATATATACAAAAACCACAATCTTGTACACACATAAAACACAAAAACCCAAATCTTATACATAGTATTCGATTTTAATGTTGCCGGTGAAAGTAAAGTAGTTGGTCATTTGTTCTTCTTTCTTGAAGGATGGAGGGGAAGATGAGGAATCCAGAAAAGAAGGGCCAAGGGGTAATGACGACAATAAAGAGGAAGGAGGAGAGGGGTGTTGCAGATCTGAGGTGGTAGTGGGTTTCAGCAAGAGAGGTGGTCACGATGGTGCCCCGATTAATAAGAGAGAATAGAGTAGTGGTCACGATGGTTGTGTAGGAATGAAGATGAAGACCCGGGTGTCTATGTCCATATGTGTGTATGTATATATATACAGTGCCAGAGGGCTATAAGGGCCAAAGGGAGCCATGGCCCCAACCCTTTTTTCCCTTGCTAAGTAATCCCATATATATGTATATAATTCCTATTAAAATATTTCACTTATCGTCTTCCTACTCAGTCCACCATCCAATCTGCAATGACCCAAAACATTAATTTATTTATATTAATAAAAGTTCTTTATTTGCTAAAGGATTGTAATAGAAATCAAACTAAAAAAAAAACTATGTAAAATTATGAAAACTCAGATATATATGATTCCCGTCTTCAAAGTCACAACAAAATCTTTTGCTAAAATCAATTAGGTGAATAAATAGCCAATTGCAACCAAAGACCTCATTGAAATCAAAAGAAAAACATGAATTTGTGAGAGAACGATAGTAAGGAGCAAACATTTGGAGCAGGAGTCAAGATCCCATCTCGGCAAACCATGTGTCATCGCTTAACCAATCTTTACTTTGTAGTTATTACTCAATTTTATTACACTATATGGTCACTTGGTAGGGATAAGGGATGAAGCTGTTGTCAAAAGACTGCAGAACCCAACTACTGCCATGAACGTCAACATCTCAACCATAGAGGATGTGGGGTTAAATTGATGACCGACGTTAAGTCATCATTACAAACCATATTACTAGGCAATTAGATTTCCATTTATTAAGATCATTGAGGATGAAATAACCTAAAGCGAAACTAAACCCCGATGACCCTTTGACGTTGAGACCGTAACAAACCCAGTACTATTGTGGGGATTTCTGATAGAATATAGAATATATATATTTATGTAACTTTGTATGGAATGTATATCTCCTATAGTATTTCAAAAATTCCCATGATAGAGCCTAGTTGGTTAGGATATTTTCCATTGATATGAAAGCTTATAATCTGTATATATACATTCTTCCAAATCAATTGAAGGCAACACATTGAGTTGTTTCATGGTATCAGAGCGGTCTATCTGTCTGCTAAAAACCCTAAAACAGTCACCTCTCTCATTTTCTTGAAACATTCATCTCACCGCTTCAATAGTTGAATAGAAATTCCACCCGGCCATTGTCGTCAACAACACTAAGAACCTCGTACAAGTCACCCTCGAAATGGAAAAAGGGCAGTACTCCTCGTGGGCAGAGTTATTCAAAGTTCACTAACGTGCCTATCAGGTTATCGATCATCTTGAAAAACCTACCCCACCATCCTCTACTTTTGCGTCTGACAAAGACAAGACGGAACCAAAAGATCAAAACTCGACAACGCTTTGGCTTCGACTCGATGCTATCTTCTCCAATGGTCTACAAAACCATTTCCAATAATCTCCTCCATACCATTCTGAACCTGATTCTTTGGATTATCATGTGTAGGAACATTTGAAAAACATTTTCCAAGACAACAAGTGCCCCAGAGCAGTTTATCTAAAAACCAGTTCACCACACTTCTTCTTGACAACTTCTCAAACGATACAAACCATCAAACAAATCCATCTCCAACCCACTCCATCTCGTACCATGACTACTCGTATAATGCATGGAATTTCCAAACCCAAACGGACATTTAATATCATGATCTCGGTCCAACCTTCCCCGTTACCACGTAATCCCAAAGATGCATTGTCTGACCCTAATTGGAAAGTTTCACTGATATAGGAATTTGATGCCCTTTAATAAAAGTATGTGGGAATTAGCACCTAAGCCATCTAATACCTACATAATTCATTCTATATGGATTTTTTGTCATGAAAATAATTGTGATGGTTCTTTTGTGCGATACAAGGCTCATCTTGTTGGTGATGGCAGGTCTCAACAGGTTGTATTGAATGCACTGAAACGTTTGGTGAAACCTGCAGTGATCCGAACTGCCTTTAGTATTGCAATCTCTAAATCCTGGCTCATACATCAGTTAGATATTAAAAATACTTTTTTGCATGGTCAAATCAATCAAATAGTCTACATGCACCAGCCATTGGGTTTTCGGGATCTGACATATCAGGACTACGTTTGTCTGCTCAAAAAATCGCTATACCGGTTGAAACAGGCCTGGTATGATAGATTTGCGACTTTTGTTTCCAAAATAGGCTTTGTTCATAGCCGATCTGATCATTCCCTATTTGTTTATCGAAAAGGTAATGATATGGCATATCTCCTTCTATATGTCAATAAGATCATTTTGACAACCATCTCCGGAAATCGATCATATCACTTCTCGCTGACGAGTTCGCCATGAAAGATCTTGGTCCTCTAAACTATTTTCCAGGCATCGCTATTACCCGACACACTGACGGGTTGTTTCTTTTTTAATGGAAGTATGACATGTAAATTATTGAAAAAGTTGGGATGGCTTCGTGTAAATCGTCTTCTACTCTTGTCGACACTCAGGCTAAGCTTAGCTCAGATTCGGGTTCTTCTTATCCTTACCTATATATTATCATAGCCTTGGGGGGGGGGGGGGGGGCTTTACAGTACCTTACATTCACACATGCTTTCCCTGAAACGCATACTTCTCTAGACAGACATCACTTACGCGGTTCAACAAGTATGTCTGCATATGCATGATCCAAGGGAGTCACACATGCTTTCCCTCAAATGTATACTTCGCTACATCCAAGGTACCATTGATATTGGTTTACATCTCTATCGGAAATCACTCACCATCCTCATTTCCTACACTGATGCAGATTGTGGTGGTTGTCCCGACATACGTCCTTCCACAAGTGGGTATTGTGTTTTCGTTGGAGACAATCTTCTATCTTGGTCCTCCAAAATACAACCCACCTTCTCTCAATCCAATGCCTAAGTTGAATACCGTGTCATTGCCAATGTCGTCTCTGAATCTTGTTGGCTTCGGAATCTCCTTCTTGAGTTACATTATCCCATTGCCAAAGCTACAATAGTTTACTGTGACAATGTAAGTGATATATATCTATCGATAATCTCGTGTAGCACCAACACACAAAGCATATTGAATTGTACATTCATTTTGTATGCAAGAAAGTTGCTCAGGGTCAAGTGTGTGTCTTGTACGTTCCTTCTCGACACCAAATAGCTGATATATTCACGAAATGACTTATGCGTCTTCTATTTGATGACTTTCGAGTCGGTCTCAACGTTCATCTTCCTCCCGCTTCGACTGAGAGGGTATGATAGAATATAGAATATATATCTATTTATGTAACTGTGTATGGAACGTATATCCCCTATAGTATAGTAAATATCACCATGATACTCTCCTAGATGGTTAGGATATTTGCCTTTGATATGAAGGCTTGTAATCTGTATATACATATGTTCTCCTAAATCAATTGTGGGCAACACATTGAGTTGTTTCAATTTGGCATGACTCATTGGTTTTGTTAATAGAAAGGGAGATTGCTGAAAATAATAGTTTGAAGGAATTTGTGCAAGACTTTAATGCCGCAAAAGATTAACGAGTTCCACTTTGATGAGCGATGTTTGACGATTTCATATTCATTGCCTTGTTTTAATATATTATTACCTTGGATAATGTATCTTTTATGCTTTTTTAAAATATATTATAACACTGAAGCAAATTAGACTCGTTTATATGATACGTTTATTAAAGGATTAAGTTCGGCTCCTAAAGGCTTGTGTTCCACCCCTATATATATATATATATATATATATATAATCAAAATATAATATAGAGTGAATTACATAAATGGTCCCTCATGAATGCCTGTATTTCACTTTTCGTCCATTCAGTTCTGAAAGTACATTGGTGGTCCTTAAAAGCGAGTTTTGGAGCTCAAATTCGTCCCTCACGCTAACGCCGTTAGTCTAGGCTCCGTTAACCCATCATGTGTCCCTCACGTGAGAGGGGCATTTTGGTCTTTTTACTCTTTTTTATTTTATTTAAAATATATAATTAAATTAATATTTTTATTTCTTTATTTCTTTTATTTTAATTAAAACCAAACAAGTACATCAGGGAAATGAAACCATCAAAAATGGTTCATCAAAATCGCCGCCTCCTCAAATCTTTATTCTCCTTATCTTCTTTTTTCTTTCATTTGTTTTGCTCATCAAAATCGATTCTTCTCCTTGTTGTTTTGCTCATCAAAATCAGTTTTTCTTTTGGTTGCCTATCCAAATTGTTTGTTTCTTCCGGTTGGTTATCAAACTCGATGGTTTTGGTTTTTGAACTCGAGAGTGAACAATTGACGAGCATCCCCTCTGACGATGAGCGAACGAACGAACGATGGCACCAGACCCCTTCGTCTGCAAATGTGGAACTCGAAGTCGAAAACCAGACCCTTCGTCTGCAAGAGTTACGATCCACATATTCCGGTTAGATTTGGTTATGGCTTCAATTTTTTGTTTAGGGATTAACGTTTGTTTACAACTTCGATCGAGAAATCCATATTAGATTGATTTCGACTTTCGATTTTTGTTTGTAATTTCAGAGATTGGATTTGTATTAGATTGGTGGTGGTGGTGGGTGGTGGCAAGTGGAGTTTTGGGAGTTGGTGGTGGTGGTTGTTGTGTGTGGTGTCAGGTGGAGTTTGGGAGGGGGTGATGAAAAAAACAGTAAATCGTACCTGAAGGCCATCCCATCCTTTCTCGATGTCGTCTTCTTGAGAATCAGATTCAGGGATCCAACCCCATAAAACCCTTATGTTCTTGGAATCATCGAAGAATGATTTGGAAGCATAGAAATTGCCATAATCGTACCTCAAATCTAATTTGCTTCCTGATAATCATAACCCATTTTGGGGCAAAAAATTCTCACGGTCTGGACTGTAAGTCCCAAAAGTATACCAATCATGCCCTTCAAATCCAGCCTTCATCACGTGCATCACACTGCCGCTATACGTCGACGTATCGAGCCCGTTGGTGCTCATTTTGGGAGGAGGAGGAGGAGGCGGCGGCGGTGGTGGTGGGTGGGTGGTGTTAGGTGGAGTTTGGGAGGGGGTGATAATGGGGGGTGGTGATGTTGTTGTGGGTGAAGAAGAAACAACTAAAATGACTAAAATGCCCCTCACGTGAGGGGCACGTGTGGCCTCTAACGGCAGTTCAGTGGACGGCGTTAGCGCCGGGGACGAATTTAGGCTCCATATCTCGCTTTTAGGGACCACCAATGTACTTTCAGAACTGGAGGGACGATTAGTGAAATCCAGGCATTCACGAGGGACCATTTATGTAATTCACTCTATAATATAACAAACATTTAAAAAATTGGTAAAAGAGGTAAAAGAACGAAAACACCCCTTAACTAACGACATTTTGACTAGTGGAGTTAGTGTTAGGAACCACTTTTAGACCAAAATGCAAACTATGTAACCTTTTTTGAAGTTTTTACGTATGAGGGACGAGTTTCATAGTTCAGAATATATCATAGGGACCAAAATTGTAGTATACTAAAACAGTTAGAGTAAATTACACTTTTAGTCAATGTGGTGGCTACTCACTATCATGTCTTGTTTCCATTTTGAAATAATTATAATTTTGGTCACTGTGGCAACCATTTGTTATACTTTTAGTCCTTGAACCTAACGATCGTTGGTTAAATTAGTGCTAATGTACTATTTTTACAAAATTTGCCTATTTTTATATTAAACTTTTTGTAGTGTTCTTTTAGTTCACCAATGAGATGATGCCATGTGTCCCTAAAAGGACAAAAAAACGAAGCAACTATGACTCTCTCCCGTCGACTTATTCCTTGATGAAGTCGACCAGCATCGTGACCGTCGGTCACCATAACCCCATCTCTAACCCATAACTTACAAACCATCTATGAGTCTTCACCCATATTTGTGACCAAAATTAAACTCATATTCATAATAACTTAAACAAACAAACTAAAAAAATTCGAGATCTGTGTATTATGGTGCAAAAAATCTTAGCATAACAAACCAAATTTCTAGATCCAAAACAAATATGAGGTTTGAGGTGTTACATAAGGGGGCGTTTGGTTCGCAGAATGATTTCTGATGGAATGAAATCTGTCAATGGAATTGGAATCTGGAAGGAATTGGAATGGAATGTTTTCAGGTTTGACCAAGTGTTTGGTTGGTAGGAATGGAATGTAATCAGTCAAATAAATTGGAATATGTCTGTTTGGTTTACAAAGGAATTAGAATGGAATTCTGAAAATTGACAAAAATACCCTTTCTTTTATTTTTTTTTATTTTTTTTAAATGCCGAGAGAGAGAGAGGAGAGGAGAGAGAGGGAGAGGAGAGAGAGAGGAGAGAGAGAGGAGAGGAGAGGAGAGGAGATAGGAGAGGAGAGAGAGAGAGGAGGGAGAGTGGAGAGAGAGAGAGGAGAGAGAGAAGAGAGAGGAGAGAGAGGAGAGAGAGAGGAGAGAGAGAGAGAAGAGAGAGGAGAGAGATGGGGGAGAGAAGAGGAGAGAGAGGAAACCAAATCCACATCTGATGGGTTTTAATTTTGTTAGAAAATGTTTGGAGGGTATTTTTGTCTTTTTGAAAAACCATGATGGAATGAAATTCAATTCCATCCATTTTCAAATGGAATGACCAATTCCTTAATCTAAGGATTTCATGGAATTCAATTCCATTCCCTTGGCAACCAAACAGCACGACGGAATTCGGTCAATGGAATTGACCATTCCAATTCCACCAGATTCCGACGGAATCCAGCGAACCAAACGTCCCCTAAGAGTTTGTGTGTTCGGTGCAAACCGTTATCGTGGCAATCATAATAAAGATGTTCAAGTAGACCATCACCATTGATCTTTTGTAGGTTATGTAATGACTCAACCCACTGTACACCGGTGATCTACTGTGGGTTCTATGAAGACCCAAAACTCATGGAAGGATTTGATTTTGATTTCGACAAAAGGAGAAAAGATTTTTTTGTGGGTTGCAGGTTTTATATCTGGGCTTTTAGATTTACACATTTTAGTTTGTTATATATTGGGTTATATTTTATGGTTTCTAATTACAAAACTTGTTTAGCATCAATGGTGTTTGGGAATCGTTTGCTTGTACCATATATTAAACTCGAAGAACTCAGATTTGTTGCGTTTGATTCATACAAATGTTGAAATGGGTAGTCGTAATTTGTTTGAGTTTTATTCTTGAGAAGGGAGGTATAAAGAAAAGATAAGGATGGGGAAGTGAGGGGGGCATCGGGCATCTGATACAAGGTCGGAGAAGACACTCAAAAATTATCAATGTGGTGGATGGTGGCGTGCCAGGGAAGAAAGAGGCGACACACGGTGACGGGGTATTATTTTTTTTATTTTCACATTTTAGATGATATATAATAAAATATATTAGATTTAATTCTTTAATATAAAATTATTAAAAAAATGAAAGAAATAAGAAAAAGACCGAAATACCACTGAGTTAACAGAAAATTTAACAAAATTTAATCAAAAGGGCCAAAAGTGTAACAAAGTGGTAACTACAATGAGCAAAATTATAATTAGCTCAAAATAGGGACGAGACTTGATAGTGAATGACAAGCACATGAACCAAAAGTGTAATTTACTCAAATAATTATTAGAGTGAATTATAATTTTTGCCCCCATAGTTTGATCACATGTGTAAAATAAAAATTCAATTAAATGTGTCTATGTAGTTGCCTTTTTTCAATGGTTTTGGATCTCTATCAACGAATCTATTTAAAAAGTTTGTTAACTGAACCATGTGCCATTTATGTGAAGGGTATTTTCGTTTTTTTATCCTTTGCTTATCTTTTTAAGAGTAAACTCTAATTTTGGACCCTGAGGTTTACTGAAAAGTTTGAGAGTGGGACCTAAACTTTGATAGGTTTAGAAATGGACATTGTCATTTGCATTTTGCTCTGAAAGTGGTACCTGGTCACTAAGAGCATCCACAATCATGGACCTCATCAAAGGTTCATGTATCTGCCATATTAGATTTCTCTCTCTGCCATATCAGTTTTCTCTTTCCTACACATTTTATAAACATTTCACTCCCAATCATGGACAACTCCATAATCTATATAATAAAAAAATATAATAATTAAAAGATAATATTTAACAATTATAAATAACTAAAAAAATTAATTTTTATAAATAAAAAAAATAATAACAGAAGTTATAATAAAATAAAGTAATATAAAAATATACTACAATAATTAAAATTTTAACGTAATGATATAAGTAATTAAAATACAATTAAATACAATAAAAATATCAATAACAAGAATTAAAAGAATATAAAAGGTTTATTAAACCCAATGATAAGAATTAAAAGAATACAAAATAAAACATCCCAATAATTATATATGTAAAATTCATTTATAGAATAAAAAATAAAGAAGAATCAAAGAAAAGAAAATGATGAATCGGTGCATGCAGAAGATCCGTTCCATGCCACATAAGTATGGACCAATGTGACCCAATGGAGAAAAAAAAATGATGGACCGGTACATGACCCTCCACCTGGAGGGATGAACCGTGCGGTGCAGATGCTCTAACTCTGTTAAAAAAGTTCGTTAAAAGAAAGGGTAATTATGTTTTTTTATTGTTTTTATCAGTTTTTTTGTTTTTCCCTTGTTTTTGTATGAATAATCAAACTTAGGGACCAATTCTATAACTTTGTATTTTCTTCTATTAATAAGCATCCCTATGGCCCCACCTGTCATCATCTTCATCTTAAATCACCAGAAAGAAGATAAAAACAAATGGCTCCGGCGAATTCCAATTCCAATTCAAATTCGAAAGAAGAAAATGTCCAAAATGTAAATCCAAACACCCATTTGCGAAAATCTTTTGCGAAAATCTTTTGCGAAAATCTCACAGTTTATTAGTTGAATCTGAGGATTCTCCGATCAGAAACAAGAAATTGTTAAAGACATTGGCTACTTTGGGGTCTTCTCACGGCCTCCGGGGGAGAAGATTTTCCGGCGAGAGTGAAGGAGCATTTTAGCAAGAAGAACGACATCGTTTCATGCAAGGTTCGTTTCTTTATGACCTAGATATCTCTACTGAAAGTCGTCTACTGAAAAAGCATTTCACTCCATCGAATCTATATACAAAACCCATCCAAATGGGTGTTTTTTGATTGTATCAAACTCACTCGATTCGATCAAAGGAAGACAGATTCTGAAACCTTTTTCCGACAACGGGTTTCGAGTCACTGCAATTTCTTCTGATTTCTCTTACTTATTTTTGAGCGAGTGTGTGTGTGTGTGTTTGCAACGAGTTGGATGTTTGGAAAGAAGACTCGAAGAGCCACAGCTTGAAGCTGTTCGTATGTTTCTGAAAACCTGCAACTCCTAAGATTTCAAAAACGAGTTCGATGTTTGATTTTTATAAAAATCTGCAAATGCTATAGGTGATAATATGAAGCTGGAAAATGGAGATGAGTTGGTCGGATATGGTGATCGGAAAATGTACAAAGGGGATCGGAGGGTCGACGGAGATGTATGGTTCATGTGTATATATTTGTGTGTGTATCTATGTGTATATATATATATATATATATATATATATATATATATAATTAATAAGTAAGAGGAAGGATCATGCGAGAAGTTAAACATTTTGCGAGAAGTGTGATATACATGGCCTTACGAGTGTATTTAATCATATATGATTAAACGTATATGTATTGCCAATGCAACATGTGTTTAATCATATATAATTAAGCTTGTGTATCATATATGATTAAAAATTTCTCGTCTTCTCGCAAAATGTTTCGCTTCTCGTTTGAATCTGTCCGTAATAAATAATATAGTAATATAATATAGTTTTTATTTAATAATTAGGAAAATTAGTAAAAAGACATAACTACTCTTCATTTTAACGGAGTTAATGACCGAGGACCACTTTCAAAGTAAAATGCAAACCACAAGAACGATTTATAGACTTATCAAAGTTCAGGCCCCTCTTTGAGATTTTTCATTAAACCTCAAGGACCAAAATTAGAGTTTACTCTTTTTTTTTTTTTTTAAATATTGTTATTTATTTATTTTTCCTTTTAATTTCAATTTTATAAAGAATAATGAAAAAACAAAAGTCCCAATTACAATATTTTTCCACTTTAATTATTATGTTATTAGTAATTTTATTAGAATGCGTTCTAGCACCACCTAGAACTAACAAAAAGCCATTTCTTGGGTTGTGGTGCACTGATTTAGCCTTAGAGGATGTGGTGGAAAATTTCATCTACCCTATGTTCAAATTTAGGCTCTATCAAAGCCTTTCTGACCATCGAGGTTCACCTGCAGCTGCAGGCCATTCGTGGTCGTCCGAACGATTAATCGGTGCGCGTAAGCTAACCTGTAAAGTCTCGGTTATAAAAATAGTCACTAGTATGTTATTTCTAATTCACCTATACTTTTTATAATCAATTTTTATCTAATTTAATATTATATTAATTATTTTATAAAAGAAAATCGGATCCAAATGCAGCCAAAGTTCTTGTGGCCATGAAGGTTCACCTGCGATGACTTCAGACATTCGTTGTCGCCTGAGGGATTAATAGGTGTGCGTAAGCTACCTCGGAAACCCATATTTACAAAAAAAAACGTGAAAATAAATTTTCAATTAATTTATTCTTACGAAAATAAAGCTTCTTTGATATCAATTTTTGTGCCTAGTCTATTGCCTCGCATACGCACTTGCGTGTCCAAGTTTTATATTGTAATTTAAGGTAACGTTGAACGATCATTTTATTTACTAATGTTCAAAGTCATATTCTTGTTAAGTTTTGATGGGGACGTAAGTGTGTATTTTTTTTAGGTATTCATCATTTTAGTGATGAATGTATACATATTTAGGTCCAAAGTTCAATGGGAAAATTTCGATCTCTTCGAATTGATTTGCAGGTTTAAGTGTAGATTAAATTTCCAAAAACTATGCTGACGAGTTAAACACATGTTAAACTTGTCATGATCTGCGTTAGATTAGGTGGATTAAAACCATATCAGAAATAAGGGTTGTAAAGAAAATACAGTTGGTACCTGGTGGTGTTGGAATCGGCGGTGGTGGTGAAGAAGATGGTGGTGGAGGGATGAATAACGTACTCTCGTTGTAAAATGGACTTATCTCGTACCTGAAATTACACGTAGGGAGAAGAGTTCTCCCTCCAATTCTCGCACTATACGAATTCCCAAACACACTGATTGCATCTGCCAAGCAACGACTGCACTGCATCTCATTTAACTCTGGAGTACACTGCACAAGCCCATAAATCGTATCAAAATTCGGCCCAGTCGTGTTCCCGGTGGCAAACTTAAGTAGTGGACCCCCGGCAGACGCGTTGCCTCTCAGCCGATTCATCAATGGTCTCAGAGCCCTATTGAACCCATCTTGATCCGACGCGTTTTGGTTGTTGGCCAAAAACACATAAAACCTTATTCCAGTGTTTCCCAGTACAGTCTCATTGGAGTATTTCAACATGCAGTTGTCGTAGTATCCTATTGCTTCCTTTTGGTTAGGGCAGATTTCTCGCAATTTAACGATGGAATCATTAAGACAACTTCGACAAAGACTTGGTTCCACGTCGCCTCGACAAAGGGCAATAGAGTTGACTCTATCGTTGCCTTGGCCAGTGGAGCGATTGTAGAAACCGAAGCCGGAGTTGGTGTTGGGGAGGGCGGCGAGGGTGTCGTCCAGATTTCTTTGATATGTGCTGTTTCTGGTAAAATTACCAGACTCAACGCAGTCATAGGAAATGAACTCGGGTTGAGCTAAAGTGGTTGTATTGATTAAATATATGAAAACGAAGGAAGACCATAAGAGGAGTTTTCCGGCGAGTACTATGAACATGTTTTCTTGTGGCGGAGAAATTAGGAGGAGATGGTTGGGAATTTAATTAAAAGCATCCATTAATTGTAACCTGTTTCATTTCTTTCTGGGCATTTTTTGGTCGTCCCTGTTGACTAGCCACCGCGTCCATCTCATTCAATTGCCACACCGCACACGTTTCCTCATAGACAGACCATCGGCTAAAATAAAAATCTCTTGGGTCAAGTTCCATCACACCATCTTGAAACGATCAACACAGGCACTAGAAAGAAAATTCAATAAATTTAAATTAAATAATTACGTGTTTGTATGTGATTGAAGGAACATAAGGACATAGGATTTTCAGACATGGGACCTTTATTCATTTGGTAATGTACAAGAGCATCTCCAACAACTTCTTCAAAATAAAGAAAATGAAGATTTTAGGCTTTTTTTTAGGCTCCAGATTCTTCAAATCTTTCTCCAAAATGGAGAAAGTAGAAGAGAGAGTGTAATTTTCTCCAAATATGAAGAACACTCCAAAATCTCCAAAAATGATTATCATGAGAGATAAATTGTTTTTTATTATATTCTACCAATAAGATTTTTTCAAATGAGATGGGTATGAGAGATAAATAATATTTTATTAGATTTATACAATATTTTAATATTATAAGTAATGATTTCATCTCCAAAATGAAGAATCTGTTGGAGATAGATGTAAATTTTTATGTAGATTTTGACTTTTAATTATCCATTTTGGAGAAATTTTGAAGATGCTGTTGAAGATGCTCTAAGTAGGGGTATTTTTTTTTTTTTTGGAAAAAAGGGAACGAAATCCCCGGAAAAATTTTATTCAAAAAAAGAGATAAGTACAATTACGAGGGGCATACCCCAAGATATTTTATATACAAAATATCGCCCTAAAGCATGCTTAGGAAAAACCAAAGAAGTTTATTCCTAGAAAACCCAAAGGGGTTACAAACCCAAATATTAACACATCAATCCCACAAAATTGAGTAACCAAAAAGTATACACACATTTTTACCACCATTATTCCCACGACCCAGAATTATCATAAGGTCAAGAGCCCCCAAATTGCAGCAACCTTCTTAATATAACTGTTATCTTTGACTTTTAATCCCATCATCTTCATTCTAATCAATTCCACAATTTGGATAACCAAGCACTCTACAGATCTATTTTTATCAGAATGGAGTCTATTATTTCTCTCTTGCCAGATGAAGTAGATAACAGTAGCAAACAAGAGCCTATGAATGATACTCCAAATTGAGTTGCCTATCATACCACTTGACATCCCCATAATCAATTCAGTCCAGCCATTTGGATTGCCATTTAAGCATTGGATTTTGTCATACACCCCAATATAACCCCAAGGCATTTCCACACATTTTGAGCATAAGAACACTTAACAAACAGATGGTCATGGGATTCCACATCATCATGGCATAAAACACAGAGATTATTATCAGATATCTTCCATTTTGCAATTATATCTAAGGTTCTCAGTTTCTCCAAGCTAGCAAGCCACAAGAAAAAAACATGCCTAGGTATTCTTTGACCGAACCAAACAAGTCTGTGCCAACAAAATTCTCAATCTCAAAAAACAAATCACCCCAACTGCAGCAACTTTAAAATCAACAAGTGTACCATTCCTGCATTTCCATTTAATTTTATCATTAATATTGTCTTTTGGAGAGGGCATAGACTACTGCAGAATGCAACCATATTTACTCCAAATGTCAGGAGGCCACATCCACATGCCATCAACCACTATATCACATACTTTCATATCTAGTCTCAGACCAGCCATATAAATACCTCTCTTTGAAATAAATTGACATAGGGACCAGTTGGATGCCAACTGTCAAACCATATAGAAGTGGACCTGCCATTACCAATTTCATGGACTATATTGCCTCTATACATTTTTCTTAAACCTACAGCTTTCCTCCAAAACCATGGAGCATCATTAACAACACCCACATCCTAAAAATTTCTGCCATTAAGCCTATAAACATGGATCCACTTAACCTTAAGGACTCTTCATTCACAACAATTTTCCATATTTGCTTGGCCAATAAAACTTTATTCTAGCTTTTAAGATCTTTTACTCCAAGCCCACCTTTCTCCTTTGGTAAACAAACAAACTTCCATTTCACCTTTGCTTTTCCTCTAACTGCATCTCCACTGCTCCAAAGGAAGTTCCTCAATATTTTCTCTATTTCCTTAATAACAGAAACTGGCAGTAGAAACAAAGAAGCCCAATACATGGTGATGGATGTAAGCACAGACTTTATCAACTGGAGCCTCCCAGCAATAAGTAGGGGTATCTAATACGGTGGTGTGTTGCATATTATCTTGGGTCAAGTTCCACAACCCAAGTACCCAACCTGAGGTAATCCGAAATATGGTTGATAATAAAATTTGGTCAAACCGCCTCTATTGGGTCGGAATTGGGCAGGCCCAATGGAACCTGACTCATCTTGATAAACCCAACGTCCTAGCGTGTTTGATATTTTGATTTATCAGATAGGGAGCCATTTTTCTTTGACCTACATCAGGGCTGTTCCTGATATTTTGGAGGCCCCATGCTTAAATTTTTTATTTATATTATTTATTAAATTGTTTTTTACTATATTTATTTTATAATAAATCAACCAAAATAACTCATATGTGAATTTGAACAAATTATTTTTATTATTTTTTTCTACTAAATTTTAATTTTTAATGTTATTAGTGTGGATTCAAATTTTATAATTATTTCTTTAACTTTTAATGTTAGTGTTTTTTTTATCATTCATAACTCCTCCAACAAGGGTTCTCTAAGTGAAATAGGATATATGAAATAACATGATATGTAAGTTAGGAGGGGATATGAATAACAATCATCTTTATATAGTACTGATCAATCCATTATCGGTAATTACAAAACTCATATTAACTTGAACCTTTTTAATGTATCATCATTAAAAACAATATATTAGAAATAAAAAATGTGCCGAAAAAAAACATATGAAAAAAATTAACAAATACTAAAAAATCTAATTCTATTAAATATTCAAATAAAAGTATAAGATAAACCATTAAAAAGACACTAAACAAGTTATTCAAGGCATCTCTATCAGTTATTTTATAATTTTTCTAAAATAGAAAATCTAAATTTAAAGTCTCTAATAAAATTATATTTAACTCCAATAGTTACTCTATTTTAACAATTTCAACACTGATTATATTATTAAAATATTTAAAATTTATCATTTTAAAACACTTTTATGAAAACATTATACAAAATTAAAAAACAAAATACGAATTAAGGAATTTAATTAAGTCATCCTTGAAAAAATGAATTTTAAAAATAATGAAATCGTTAAAAAATTTACATATTTAATTCATCCCAAATAAATCTATAATAAAATAAAAGCTATCTTTTTTTAAAAGCAGAACACAAAACTTTAAAATTGCACGTTACGGGATTTGAACTTGGGGTTAATATAAAATGGCCTTCAGCACCAAAAGACAATTCCCGCTGCACTAAAACTGTCTTGTATATCTTTTTGAATTACTTAATATATATAGTAATTTTATTATTGGTAAAAGAATAAAAATTATTCGGAGGCCCTCGACGATCGGAGGCCCTGTACGATAGCACCGCTCGGAACACCCTAAAGAACGGACATGTGTTTGTATTTCATAAAGTAACTAATAAACACATTAAAACACAAGATAAACATTAAATTTTATGAATATTACAAAATACTCCATTTTTTAGTTTCTCATTCCTTTGTTTAACAAAAAAAAGAATTAAATTAATTTTTCATTATTAATTTTCAATAAAGTTTAACATCTCCTTTGCATATCATTAATACACAACTAGTTTTTCAAGATTTGATATAAGTTAATGATAAAATAATCATCAAAAATTGTAACAACCTAAAAAAGTATAGTTAAATATACAATGAACTTGTTTCTTTTGTTGAATCTATTAAAATTAATTTTTATAGCTCCCAATTTTTCACACACCATAGACATGGCTTGCTTTGCCTGCTACTTTTACTTGTACCTTATGCTTTAGGAGCAGAATATTCATCAAACTATTGTGGCTCCAATAAAACCACCTACACTCTAAATAGTACTTATTAATTACTTCAACCTTCTTGAGCTCCTTTCTTTGATTTCACCTGATGATGCATTAACCATTTATCTTTTTCTCAAACCAAACGGTTGGTAAAAGTCTGCCCGATATCGTCCATGGACTCTATCTTTGTGGTGCCGATAAACTCCCGAATGATTGCAGAAACTGTTTGATAACTGCAAGCAAAGAGATCACCAAAGCATGCTCGAACCAAAAACAAGGTATCACGTGGTCTGATGATTGCATGCTACGCTATTCCAATGTTTCTGTTTTCTCGAAAATGGAAGTGGCTCCGTTTCATTACGAGTGCAATAAAGGGAATATTTTGACGTTGGAAGCCGAAAAAAAACATTTTGAGAAAGTTGTTGTAGGTATGATGGAAGAATTGGTTATTGAGGCTTCAAATTATTCTATGAAGTATGCATACAAAGAAGCAATGTTTAATAGTACGCAAAAGGTGTTTGGATTGGTGCAGTGTACACACGATCTGTCGGTCCTGACTGTGATCGATGCCTTCGAACTCGTATGAATAGAGTGGTGAATGAGTTATGTGGTGGGAAAATTGGGGGTCGATTATTATCTCCTAGTTGTAATCTAAGATATGGATTCTATGAGTTTTACAAATTTCCAACTTCAGATGATGTACCAAAAGCACCATCTTCTCCATTATCAATAGGCAAAAACACAGGTTCTGACTAAATTATGTTTGTAATAATAGCCATTGATGTTGAGTCCCAACATTGGGTAACTTGGACCATCTCTCCTGTACATATTTTGAAGCTTCTATTCTCTCCTTATTAGACAAACTTTGTATACTTAGAGGGTGTAGTCTACAGATATTTCTCCTATAAATACTCTTGTATTCTACCAATTACAATTATAATATACAAGACATCTTTACCAAGTCTATCTTGGTATCGGAGCCACCGCTCCAAAAACCCTAATAGCCGCCGCTCCAAAAAAACCCCCCGGTGTGAACAGTGCTCCAGCGTGAACAGTATATCCGGTGTGAACAGTACATTCCGACGTGAATAGTACTTTCCGCGTGCACAGTACTTTCCGGTGTGAACAGTACTTTCCGGCGTGAACAGTGCTTTCGGCGATCCTGATGACAGCCCCTCTCGTAGCCTTTTCTTCTACCGAGAAAACTACCCACAACTCTCACAAGTTTGGTTTCACGTTGTCCTCTACAAATTATGGTTATTGGAAGGCTATGATCCAACCGTTTCTCATTACAAACGGTTTATTTGGATACGTTGATGGCACAATCCCATGCCCTATGCCGCTGATCGCATCATCTGGAAAAGAAGGAGAAGCCGCTACTTCTACCTCTACGCCAAACCCTAGTCACGCGATTTGGATATCCAATGACGCCCACGTCCGTATGCTACTCATGTCAACCATCTCGGAGGCATCTTTTCAACATGTTCAAGGTACGACTTCTCGTGATCTCTGGTTGGCTCTTGAACGTGCTTACGCACCTCATACCTCTTCAAGAGAGTTCACGTTGAAAACTCAGTTGTTAAAAATACAAATGAAGGGTGACGAGACCTCTTCAGCCTATCTTGCTAGGGCACAGGAGTATGCCACTACTCTTGCTAATATCGGACAACCTATGTCAGAAAAAGACATTGTTATGCTAGTGGTTGCAGGTCTTCGGGATGAATATAACGGAGTCAAACAAAGTCTCCTTGCAAGACAATTCACGACTGTGTTTTCAGAACTTCCTGGACTTCTGGCCGATCATGAGTTTTTGATACAGAAACCGGTTCCAGACGTTACCCCGGTTCAAGCATTCACGGCTGCTACAGCAGCCGGTTCCTCTCTCCAAACTGATACAGTTCAAGCCTTGCAACAACTTGTTTCACTCCTTGGCTTCCAACTACAGCCGGTTTCCAATATATCATCCACACCGACTTCTCAGGCCTTTTACACAAACCGATCTGGTCCCTCTAATAGCAGTCGTGGTCGCGGTCGTGGAGGTCGTAGTAACAACTTTAATCGAAACTGATCAGGAGGAGGAAATCGCAATCCAGGTCAGTTTAATTGGGCTTCTAACCAAAACACAATTTGTGGCACATGTAACAGGTGTGGAATTAGACATGTTTCATCATAATGCCCGAACCGCGACCCATCTACCTTTCGGACGAGACAACCGACCGCCAATTACGCTGATTATCTCTCACAAGCGTCCACCTCTTGGCTTCCGGACACAGGTTCAAACAACCATGTTGCACCGGATATGACGGGTTTTGATTCTGCCGAATCCTACTACGGGGATGACAGTCTGCATGTTGGTAACAGTAAGGCCCTTCCTATCCTACATATTGGTTCCTCACGCCTTTATTGACCAAACAAAACCTTTTACCTAAACAATGTTCTTCACGTCCCTGAAATCAAGAAACACCTTTTGTCTGCCAAAAATTCTGTCACGATAATCATGTCTATTTTGAATTTCACTCTGCTTTTTTTGATGTTAAGGACAAGTCAATACACACTACCCTCCTCATGGGTCCAAGTGACGGTGGACTCTACTCAATCAACCTTCCAACAAATCAACCCCTTCCAAAAGTTGCTTTCTCAACAGCCCGAGCCACCACAACCACCTGGCACCAAAGACTCGGACATCCACATTCCCAACTGTTTCAGACTATGCTTTCCAAATATTTTTTACCTATATCCAATAAGACTTTTGATTTTCATTGTAATTCCTGTTTGATTGGGAAATCTTCCAAACTCAATTCATTGTCTTCTGATTATAAAAGTTCTCATGTTCTAGATTTAATCTTTTGTGATGTTTGGGGTCCCGCACCGGTAACCTCGTTTGATGGTCATAACTACTTTCTCTTATGTGTTGATCATTTTTCCAAATTCATGTGGTTATTTCCTTTAAAACGAAAATCGGATGTGTTTGATGTGTTTAAATGTTTTGTCACCATGGTTGAACGTCAATTCTCCACCACAATTAAAACAGTCCAAACTGATTGGGGGGGGGGGTGAATTTCGAAATTTATCACAATTCTTCTCCTCTATTGGCATTATTCATCGTCTCTCTTGCCCTCACACCAGCGAACAAAATGGGGTTGTCGAGAGACGTCATCGTCATGTTTTCGAAACCAGACTCACTCTCATGTCCCAAACCGTTTTTGGCACTTTGCCTTTGAAACCGCGGTTTATCTAATAAACCGAATGCCGTCACGAACAAACTCAACCATTTCTCCCTTTGAACATCTCTTTAAACACAAACCCGACTTCTCTTTTCTTCGAGTCCTTGGATGCCAATGTTACCCTCACCTTCGCCCATATAATCACCACAAGATGGATCTACGATCCACTTCTTGTATTTTTCTTGGCTATAGCACCGCACATCATGGATATCGATGTTTTGACCCCGACACCGAACGCATTTACATTGCCCGTCACGTTCGGTTCAACGAAAACTCTTTCCCTTTTTCTACACCTCCTACCATAAGCTCCACATTCTCTCCCAACAACCCCTATATCTCCTCCTATCCTACGTCCATACCTGCCACACAAACAACCACACCTACTCCTACAACTTCCTCACCAAACTCCTCTTCTCAACCAAACATCCCTCTACATACTACTCCTCCACAACCGACCAGCCCCTTACCAACTCACACCTACTCCCGTCGTACCCCCACCGACCCAATACCACCACAACTCCTGCCTTTGACAAGTACACCACCACTCCAGCAGCCCCTACCCCTCCAATCCCTCCTCTAACACCTACCCATCCAATACCAGACCAACAACCACAGCCCCCCACCTCGACCACCATCCCTCCTTCCCAGCCCTCAAGACCAGCCTATATTCGGAAAAATCCAAAAAAGACAAAACCATACGACCCATCAGCCTTTCACACATCCACCAATACCTCATTCCAAGAACCACCCACCTTTGTCGTTGCCAACAAAGATCAGAACTGGCGTAAAGCTATGGCGGATGAATACTCGGCTTTAATCCGAAATGGCACTTGGACGCTTGTTCCTCGTGTTCCCAAAGCCAATGTGATCGCTTGCAAATGGGTTTATAAAATCAAGAGAGATCAGCATGGGGTGATTCAGCGCTATAAAACGCGTCTTGTTGCAAAAGGTTTTAACCAGCAACCGGACATTGACTATACAGAAACTTTCAGTTCAGTGGTAAAGTCCACCACTATTCGAGTTGTTCTTTCACTCGCGGTTACCAACCAATGGTCTCTCAGACAGCTTGATGTCCAAAATTCCTTTTTACATGGTGATCTGAAGGAAACTGTGTATCTGCAACAACCCCAAGGTTTCGTTGATCCGCGCAAAACTGGATCATGTGTGTCTGCTTCACAAGTCTCTATACGGTCTCAAACAGGCACCGAGAGCTTGGTTTCAACAACTTTCTTCGGCTCTGATCTTTCTTGGTTTTCGGGGTTCCAAAACGGATTCTTCATTATTTATTTACTCAGCTCATGGTACACTTATGTATATGCTTGTGTATGTCGATGACATTATTTTGACAGGAAACAACAACAAAGCCATCAACCACATAGTTCATAGCCTGAGCAAGTCATTTGCAGTCCAAGACATGGGGCCCTTATCATACTTCTTGGGCATTGAGGTTGCACGCCGAGACTCTGATCTCATTATCTCTCAACGGAAATACATAAACGAGTTGTTAGCTCGAGCAAACCTGTCACAATTAAAACCCGTTCCGTCGCTGTGTACCACCAACCCAAACTTGTCTCTTGGTGATAGCGCTCCTTTTGATGATCCGGTGAAATATAGACATATGGTGGGTGCCTTGCAGTATGTTACGCTATCGAGGCCTGACATTACCTTTGCAGTCAACAAAGTATGTCAATTTAAGGATATTTTTTTCATTAATAGTAAGGAAGGGAAGGAGGATGCATGTTACCAGAAAGGAACCAATGCATGGTACAGGTAAAACGTGCTGCCAATAACGAATAACATATTTCTGAGTTTTTCTTTCATTTTTTATATATTATGTTAGATCATACTATATAAGGAACAAATCGAGCTATGCAGATTACGTGTTTTCAATTTGACGCCTTTCTGACGAATTTGTTCATAAATCGAAGATGTGGAAACTATTTAAATCTATTTAAAAAACTACTTACAAATATAAAAAAATGGTTAGTATATATACAGAATGTTTGATGATTGTGTCTAGCTAGCTAATGTGCAACTCCAACACAACTTCTGAAACGAGGATTATAGATGGTGCATCCAAAGACAGAGGAAAAAGAATATGTCGACTGTCAAGTTCCTAGGTGGTCCTAGACACCACCTACGATACCATGTTAGAATAGTATGGAACCTATTTTGAAAGAGTACTAATAGAGGGGAGATTCCTACGTTTAAACAAATTTGGACCCCAACATAAACATTGTCATGACATATTTGGTTTGCTTGTGCGATGCAGATAGGGATGAAATCATGAATGAACAGTCGTTGTAAATCGACTTGGAAACAATTGAAGCAGCCACAGACAACTTTCACGAAGATAACAAAGTTGGCAAAGGCGGTTTTGGTGGTATCTATGAGGTAAATCGATCTTATCTCCTGTAAGCCTCACTACCGAGACCGAGATCCTCATAAAACCCCAAATTCCTTCAAAATCTATTTTATTGCATAAGAATTTCAATCCAATGAAGAATAACTTGATCGATTCCAATAGCTTTAGTAATGTGAAAGTACATGTGTTTTCAGGGTGTTCTTCGAAATGGGCGAAAAATAGCTGTTAAAAGACTATCTAAAGGGCCAGGACAAGGAGCACAAGAGTTTAAGAACGAGGTTATGTTACTAGCCAAGCTTCAGCATCGAAATCTTGTTAGGATTTTATGGTTTTGCCTTGAAGCAGAGGAGAAGATACTCGTCTATGAATATGTTCCTAACAAAAGCCTTGACTACTTCCTTTTTGGCGAGTAGTACTACTCGCAACCAAAACTTACAAGCATTACAAGAAATTTAATTGGTTATTATGATGCCAAAAGGGTATCGTAAAAACCATAGTGCGATGGCAAGTACACGCCTAAACTAGCCGATAGTAGTTCGATTCGTGATCAATTGCTGAGCATAAACACTACAAAAACCTGGTCCATTTTGATGCCAAGGCGTGTCAAAATATGTGTTAATGCGTCACTGATTGTACTTAATTGATTCATTAGGCTCACTTTAACAAAATTGGTCTTTTAGAACATCCAACCATCGTTAAGCTTACTAATATGGGACTTTAAGTTCTTAGGAACAAGAATTGTTTGTCTTTATCTAAAATCCAATGGTGTTGCAATAAGTTTTTAGGGTGATGTTAGGCAACCTAACAAATTTTATACACAAAAAGTAAATCGTCCTACTAATCAATTTTTCGGACACTTTTGAAAAGTGTTCTATTAGCTTTTTTACATGACAATTTTAAGATGATGACTTACTTTTTGTTTCTTATTAAATTGACCAGTTTCGTAGATAGAACTTGTTAATTAAGTCACCCACCTTTATCGTAACAACTTATTGTAACACGCATATTTAGATAAGACACTGTTTTTTATCCAACAAACTTAAAGTCTCGTTAAGGACTATGTTAGGATGCATGTGTCTCCTAAAAGACCTAGTTTGTCATAGTCGCTGGACCATGCTGATGCCAAGAGGTGTCACTAAACCAACAATTCAGCAGCAAATTGCATCACTAAAACTAACTTGTCGCCAAGTAATCATTAGGTTCCCCTTTTAGGTTTTATTTTTACAACAGGTATATATGTAACAGAAGATTCGATTGTTGATCATGACAAAAGATGAATCTTGATGGATGTAGATCCTACAAAACTAGGGCAACTAGATTGGGCAACACGCTGCAAGATTATCGGAGGGATTGCTCGAGGGATGCTTTATCTACATGAAGATTCTCGGCTAAGGATAATTCATCGTGATCTAAAAGCTAGCAACATCTTGTTAGATGAAGAAATGAATGCCAAGATCTCTGATTTTGGCATGGCAAGGATCTTTTGTGTGAATCAAACACAAGCAAGTACTAATAGAATTGTTGGAACTTTGTAAGTTCTTCATCCTAACCCGTCACCAAGCTAAGTATGGCTCTCTTAATTCTTGTTTATAAATGCACAACTTAACAACTAATGTGATTTTGAATTATATATATGCAGTGGTTACATGTCTCCCGAGTATGCAATGCATGGAAAGTTTTGTACACAATCGGATGTTTTGAGTTTTGGGGTCTTAGTTCTTGAGATCATTATTGGCAAGAGGAACAACGGATTCTATCTTGTAGGCTTCTCTAGTGACCTTCTATGCTACGTAAGTATATGCCCTAAATTTAAATGCTAAGAAATTAAGATAGCGTCCGTAGTAAGGTTTTAAGTGGCGATCCATATTGATCATTTGCCAGTTTAATTAATGATGCATTATGGATCAATGAACATCTCATTGTGAAATAGAAAGACCCCAAATATCTCCATCAACATTGGCGATGCATATTGGGTACAAGAAGTAGGGGTTTTAGCAACGACTTTTGTGATCGCTAAAAGTGAATTTATCATTAGAAATGGTTTATAGAGACGATATGTTGTTACTATAGCTTCTTGCTTAAACATGTCGTTGCTAAAACTCACTTTTCTAGTATGGGTGTCTTTCTAAATATTGGTTGTAAGTCGTATTTTGTAACACCAATTGCATCGGTAGGCTATCTAGCATCGTAAGGTTCAACTTTATGTGGTAAAAGAAACTGATTCTTTATGTTTTTATTTTGTGGATCTGATTTTGTTTTATACTTAAATCTCAAAAGGAAAACCAATGATCAAAATGCATAGGCCCCAAATAAAATTATGTCCTTTTAACTGTTTTCTTTCTTCTTATTCCTTGTTTTATCAGGCTTGGGATCAATGGAGAAAATAAACACCATTGGAGTTCATCGATCCATCTCTAGCGAATTCGATTGAAGCAAATGATATCATCAGATTTATGAACATTGGTTTACTCTGTGTTCAAAAACGAGTTGAAACAAGGCCTTCTATGGCTACTATAGTTTCCATGCTCAATAGCTACTCCATCGCTCTACCGTTGCCTCAAAAGCCTCCATTTTTCATATCAAAGACATCAAAGTGGACAGAGTCGAATCCCTCTCCAACGCAATTCATGGTTTGGTCAGTTGATCATTCTCCCATCTCACAATTGCATCCTCGATGATCATTATTTGGTCATTAGTTCTGTAGCATGGTCAACTTGTGCTTTTATCAAAAAGTTCGACCATAATCCATCGCAAGAAACAACTAACCTGCTGCTGATTACCGTCACTATATCCCTATCGCTAAAAGATTTTGCTACACGGACATTGATGCTAACGTCTAACATGTAGCATTTCAGTCTTAGTTGTTGTTTCTAAGGGTATAGTCGTATATATTAATTCCACTTCATGTAATCGTGTATATTTTTATCGGTCTGAATTGATGAGGCCCAACTTAAAACAAATGTTTAATTACTTTTGATCCTCTTAGAGTTACGGGACCTGCCATATATGGATGAAAAGCTCGCAACAGGATGGACACACTGCCAATCAGCTGATAACTTGTTGGATCAAACTTAACACAATACTTTTCTTTATTATTGAATAATCAGTTACATCAGTTACAAATGTACAATAATTACAAATATAAATAGACATGAAGGGTTGTACCCCTTCCAGGAACAAACACAACGATTCCAAAGTTTGACAGTTACATAACTGTCAAACCTTTAACTACCAAATAATTTGACCGTTAGAAACTCTAACAACTAAAATCTAGCTTAACTTCAATACACCCCCTTAAGCTAGAAATGGCAGGACCTTCAAATTTTCTTTCATGCCCTTGAAACTTCCAGGCTGAAGGGCCTTTGTAAAACAGTCTACAAGCTGTTCTTTACTTCCACATAATTCAATCTCAACTTCCCTGTTTGACACCAATTCTCTTATGAAATGAAATTTGATTCTAATATGTTTGATGTTACCATGAAACATAGGTTTCTTGGATATAGTGATGGCTGACTTATTGTCACAGAATAGAGTAGTAGGACCTCGCTGAGTGTGCTCTAGTTCTTTCAAGATATCCCTTAACCATAATGCTTGAGAACCAGCAATTGAGAGTGCCATATATTCTGCTTCAACAGAGGACAAAGCCACTACACTTTGCTTTTTAGATTGCCATGATATTGCACCAGATCCCAGATTGAAAACATAACCTCTTGTACTTCTGCCATCATCTAGATTACCACCATAGTTACTGTCACTGCATCCAGTAAGATTGAAGTTACTTGTTCTTGAGTATATAATCCCATGATCTAAAGTTTCTTTCACATACTTTAAAATTCTCTTCCCTGCTTCCCAATGGCTTATCTTGGGAGTTTCCATGAATCTACTCAATATACTCATAGAAAATGCCAAATCAGGCGTAGTAGCAGTTAAATACATAAGACTCCCAATCAAACTTCTAAATAAGCTAAGATCCACATTTTCTTCCCTACCATCCTTTGAAAGTTTGATTCCAAATTCCATAGGGGTAACAGTAGATTTGGATTGCCCCATATTGAATTTATCAAGTAGATTCTGTGCATACCTTTGTTGAAGAATTTTGATACCATTATTATCCTGCTTAACTTCAATTCCCAAAAAATAATGAAGTAATCCCATGTCTGTCATATCAAATTCACCCTTCATATTTTCTTTGAACTCTTCTACCAATTCATGTGAGTTTCCAGTGAAAACTAAATCATCAACATATATACAAACAATAAGAACTATACCTTTATGCTTCTTGGTAAACAAGGTGTGTTTTTGAGGACATTTGGTGAAACCATGTGCCAGAAAATAGTTCTCAATCCTACTGTACCAAGCCCTTGGGGCTTGTTTCAAGCCATATAGGACCTTCTTCAAATGACATACTTTATGCTCCTCTCATTCCCTTATAAAACCTTCAGGCTATTCTATATAAACATCTTCTTCTAAATACCCATTAAGGAAAGCAGATTTTACATCCATCTGACGTACTTTCCATTCATTTTGTGCAACTAAGGCTAAAACTAACCTTACAGTCTCCATTCTGATCACAGGGGCAAATACTTCCTGATAGTCAATTCCATGCTTCTGTTTGTAACCTTTTACCACTAATCTTGCTTTGAATCTGTCCACTCCACCTTTTTCATTAAGCTTAGTCTTGTATACCCATTTAACTCCAATAGCCTTATGTCCTTTTGGAAGGTTTACCAAATCCCAAGTATCATTCTTTGAGATGGCCTCAATTTCTTTATTCATGGCATCCCTCAATTTTTCTTCTTGCTAGGCTTCCTCAAATGACACTGGAACTGCAACAGCAAATAAAGCAAAATCTGCAGTGTCATTAAAATCCAAACTCCTTGGATCATTATAGATATCACTTAGGTTCTTATATCTTCTTCTTGGTGTACTTCCAGATGTATCTCTATCATTGTTTGTACTTATAGAGGTTTGAGGAGTTGTAGGTGTCATAAGAGAACCTGTTTGAGTGTTAGGTTCATGATCTCCTTGCTATTGTTGAGAAATTATTTGTCCTTCACCTCCTGTAACAATCTGTTGATTGTCATTCCCTTGAGTAGATGAGTCATTCCATTCCTTCTCTTCTTCAAACACAACATCTCTGCTGACTATGGTCTTTTTGGTAATGGGATTATATAGTTTGTAAGCCTTAGATCTGTCACTGTAACCAATAAATATGTTTTTTAGACTTCTCATCCAACTTGCTCCTCTTTTGTTCAGGGATGTGTGAGTAAGCCACACATCCAAAAACTCTAAGATGACCCACAGTAGGTTTGAAACCGGTCCATGCTTATTGAGGTTTCATGTTGGATAAACCTTTTGTTGAGGTTCTGTTCATCAAGTAGCATGCATAGGCTACTGCATCTGCCCAGAAAGAGTTATCTAAATGCTTACTTTTCAACATACTTCTTGCTTTCTCAATAATGGTTCTATTTAGCCTCTCTGCCACCCTATTCTGTTGAGGTGTGTACCTGGTGGTCATTTGATGGTGTATCCCATTTTCCTTTAAAAAGTCAAGAAAATAAATGGAGTTGTATTCTCCTCCACTATCAGATCTAATTGTTTTGATCATATGACCACTTTGTTTTTCAACAAAGGTCTTAAAAGTCTTAAAAATATTAAAAACTTCAGATTTTTCTTTCAAGAAATAGACCTATAGTTTTCTGCTGTAGTCATCTATGAATGTAAGTAAATACATGTTTCCACCATTTGAGAGAGTTCTCATAGGGCCACACACATCTGTGTGTATTAATTCTAGTGGTTTGGTGGCTCTCCATGCTCCTTCTTGAGGGAAGGATTCTCTTGTTTGTTTTCCCAACATACATCCCTCACATACATCTTCGAATTTGTTCACAGTTGGCATACCTTTCACCAAATTATGTCTCTGCATGTAGCTAAGGTATCCAAGGTTTGCATGCCCAAATCTCTGATGACATAGCATAGAGTGTTTCTTTGTAGATATATTAAAAGAAAATAGAATATCTTCTTTAAAGTTAAAGGGAAACATCCTATTACTTGACATATTAACTTTTCCCATAGGCTTTCCATTATGATCTTTCAGTTCACATGTCTCTCCTTTAAAGTGCAAGTCAAATCCCTTTTGCAAAAGTTGTCCTACACTCAGTAGGTTATGCTTTAGACCTGATACGAAATACACACTGGATATTCTCTTCTTTTGTCCATTCTTGGTGTCTACTAATACATCTATAATTCCATGAACAATTTATCTTTTGTCATCCCCTGTCCTTACCTCCTTCTTTTGTGTCTCATCTATATGAACAAAGGTGTCTTTATTTCCTGACATGTGATTGTTGCATCCACTGTCAACATACCACATATTATTGACAAATATCTCCTGAGTACTTAAAACCATAAATAAGGTATCATCATCCTCTTCCACGTTGATAAAGTTGTTATCCCTCTCTTTTGCTAGTCTTTTTCCACAAAATTTGGCAATGTGACCAAATTTTTGGCAGTGAAAACACTGTACTGGAGTGTTTGATTTTCCCTTGATTTTTCCTTTGAACTCAACTTGTTGATCCTTTCCAAATGACCTCCCTTTTTTAAGACATAATTGATGATGATTGTAACGGGAAAGCTTGTTCATACGGGGTGGTATCGAACTGTTTCATTCTCAATTCATGAGACTGCAGTGTACCAATTAAACTTTCAAGAGATAAGATTGAGAGGTCCTTAGATTCCTCAATTGCTACCACAACATATTCAAATTTTCTTGTCGTACCTCTAAGAATCTTTTCAACCACTCTTGTATCATCTATTCCATCTCCATTTAATCTTAACTGATTCACAATTATGATCACACAGTTATAGAAGTCTTCCACTGTCTCAGATTCCTTCATCTTGAGATTGTCGAACTCATATCTCAAAGTCTGTAATCTCACTATTCTGACTTTATCTTCCCCACGATATGTTTTGTAGAGTACATCCCATGCGTCTTTAGATGAGATCGAGGAGGAAATTCTCTCAAATACAACTTCATCTACTGCTTGGTAGATTGTGTAAAGTGCTTTCTTATCCCTTTTTCTAAGATCTCTAATTTCATCATCCTGCTCTTGTGTGAGTTCGTCAATTTCGTTGGGTTCATCATATCCTTGTTCTATAATGTCCCATAGTTCTTGTGATTCGAAAAAAACTCTCATTTGTATACTCCAATGGTGATAATTCTTCCCATTTAACTTGGGAAGTTGTTGATCCAGAATGGTATTCGATCTTGAAGCCATCGAATGTGGCTCTGATACCACAATGTTGGATCAAACTTAACACAATACTTTTCTATATTATTGAATCATCAGTTACAAATGTACAGTAATTACAAATATAAATAGACATGAAGGGTTGTACCCCTTCCAGGAACAAACACAACGATTCCAAAGTTTGACAGTTACATTACTGTCAAACCTTTAACTACCAATTAATTTGACCGTTAGAAACTCTAACAACTAAAAGCTAGCTTAACTTCAATATAGCTCACGGTAGGCCCCAAATTCTTCATCAAAAGCCCCAAATCTGGCTCAAAACCCTATGATTTTATTTGTATCAACAAATCAATATTGAAATCAACAATTTCATAAATATTTATGTTTCAATGTCAAATTTAATTTCACGAATTTGGCCGTCCTCCAAGAAAAATAGAATCTCCTATAAAAGGCCCTTTTTATAATTAACCTGTTGAGATATTAATCAGACTTCCAGACTTGTGTTGTGGTTACTATGACAGTTACTTAGGAGTTAGTTATTTTATGTAGTTATTGGTTGTGTCGGTTCAATCATAATATGTGATGCGTTGTGTTGGTTGAATTTATATATATATATATATATATGTTTGTAAAGTTGGTTATATCAGATTGATGGTAAATGAAAGATTCTTAGTTTCTTAGTGAAAACATCTTTCAGTATTTTTTGTTCTTTTCAACAAATGGTATCAAAGCCTTATGGTTCTTTGACTTGATTTCTTTATCGACAATAAAGAAGGATGTCGTCTTCGAACGGAAATCTAATATAGCCACAACTTCCAAAATTAAACAATCGAAACTATCATCAATGAAGTATCCAAATGAGAGTTTTATACGAATCACAGGATCTTTGGCAGATTGTTGAAACGGGAATAAGGGAACTTTCTGCCGAGGCTACTCCTCAACAAACGAACGAATTTCGTGAAAACAAAAACAAGGATAAGAAATCTGTTGGGTCTGAAATATGCCAAGGATGGATACTATTGCTGAATGTGTTAATACTGCTAGTTCAACATGGTTACTACTTCTGAAGTTAATGCTGCTAGAAGAACTTGGTTAATACTTCTGTTGTTAATACTTCTCAGGTTAATACTTCTGAGGTTAATGTTGCCAGTTGAAGTTAATGCTGCTGGAACAAAGTTAATGTTGCTCTTCAAGATTAGTACTGCTGGAGTTACTACTGCTAAGAGATTAATACTGCTGAGCATGGTTAGTGTTGCTGAACTTAGTACTGCTCAGAATATTAATGCTGCTTATGATTAGTACTGCTTATGAGATGGAGATCCGTATGGAAAGGATGACAGCTGGATAAACTGAAGATATTCATGGAAGCTTATAGAGATAATGATGGAAGATATTCTGGAGATATTTTATTAATTGTAATTATTTTTTATTTTCAGTATATGTATAGCATTGTTTAGAATAGTGAGATAACTTTAGATAGAACTTTTGTTAATCTTTGATAGAGAGAATCAACCTCAAGGTTAGAACCCTAATTCTATAGAAGTAGAATTCGTCTTGAAAGAGCTTGTTCTTCAAGATTGAGGTTGTGTGTGTAATCTTGTAACTTCAATCATTAAATACAAGTTTACAAGTGATTCATCAGATTTACTGTGTTGTTTACTATTTTATTAAATATCAAAGTGTTATTCCGTAAACTTCTTTGATATTAGTTTCTGAGAGTTTATTCTTGTTGAGAATTCGATCCTGACAAGTGGTATCAGAGCTAGTATTCTCAGAAACATTCATTCAACATCAATCATCATGGCTAAAGAATCAGAATCGACAAGCACTGCCATTCCCACAGAGGTAACATCTAATATTTGCTCTAAATCCTGTATTGAAACTGTTCAAAGGTACAGGGATCACAATCAGGGTATGTGTGACGATCTTAAAAGATTAGAGAGAGATATAAAAGACTATGTAAGAATCGTTGAGAGCTTTGAGGAACAGATTAAAGTTTTCCAAGCCAATGAACTTCAACATTCTTATGATACAAATTACTGGAAGTGGGAGAAGAATGACCTAGAACTTCAGCTGAAAAAGTCTAAAGAGGAGAATGAAAAGATAAAGAGTGAGTTTGAGAAAGCCAAGCTAGATATTGAAAATTTTTCCAATGCTTCTAAAGCAATGGACTCCTTGCTCCAAACTCAAATCCATGACAAACTTAGAAGGGGAATAGGCTATAACACCACACCACCACCATACAACAACAACTACATTCCTCCTATATCAGACTTACTAGAGAGTTTATTCTTGTTGAGAATTCGATCCTGACAAGTGGTATCAGAGCTTTAGAATTAGGGTTCTAACCTTGAGGTTGATTCTCTCTATCAAAGATTAACAAAAGTTCTATCTAAAGTTATCTCACTATTCTAAACAATGCTATACATATACTGAAAATAAAAAATAATTACAATTAATAAAATATCTCCAGAATATCTTCCATCATTATCTCTATAAGCTTCCATGAATATCTTCAGTTTATCCAGCTGTCATCCTTTCCATACAGATCTCCATCTCATAAGCAGTACTAATTATAAGCAGCATTAATATTCTGAGCAGTACTAAGTTCAGCAACATTAACCATGCTCAGCAGTATTAATCTCTTAGCAGTAGTAACTCCAGCAGTACTAATCTTGAAGAGCAGCATTAACTTTGTTCCAGCAGCATTAACTTCAACTGGCAGCATTAACCTTAGAAGTATTAACCTCAGAAGTATTAACCTCAGAAGTATTAACATCAGAAGTATTAACCTCAGAAGTATTAACAACAGAAGTATTAACCAAGTTCTTCTAGCAGCATTAACTTCAGAAGTAGTAACCTCAGAAGTATTAACAACAGAAGTATTAACCAAGTTCTTCTAGCAACATTAACTTCAGAAGTAGTAACCATGTTGAACTAGCAGTATTAACACATTCAGCAATAGTATCCATCCTTGGCATATTTCAGACCCAACAATCTCCCCCTAACTTAACTTTTCAAAACTGAGAAGTTAAGTTCTTCAGTATAGGGTCTTTATGATAATTTCAAAACTTTCTGCAATTACTAGTTCTTCTTGATTCAGTTTCTGTTGTTATCTTCTTTTCTGTTTTTGCTGTTATCTTCTTTTCTGTTTCTGGTGTAGTTACTGCTTTGTTTCAGCTTCTTCACTTATCTCCCCCTCAAAATAAGATTTCATATAAACTTGATTCTACTTCTCAAGTCTTCTCAAGTTCAGATGTTTAAGTCTCCCCCTTTTTGAAATAATCATGATCTATGCTCCTTTTCATCTCTTTTATCTCCATAATTTGATTGTGAACTTTCAGACTAATTGTACCAAGTGTATCCATCAATTCTTTGTAGTTAAACTGTCCTCACCTCCTTTAGGTGTGTTTACCACCCTTGAAGGATCCTTGGATCTTTTAGTAGAGATCTTCTGCCTAGCAGAAGCACCTTCTACTCCCTTGGTTTCTTGGCACCTGGACCTTTAGATAATTACTCATCTAAAGTTGCCATGGGGAAGGTCTTAGATATGTTCACACTGTCCTGTCCTGCACTTTGTGCAAAGTCAGTAGTGTGAGCCTTACAACCCATATGCTCTTGCATCTCCTTATTGAGCACCTTCTTGAGGTTGGGATACACCCCTATGGTTTCCCTTTGGATATTCTCTGATGAAAAATGCTCCATCAGAGGGCTTGTAGGTTTTGAGGTTAAAGATACAAGAAGGGAAGGAACCTTCAGTATCTTTTCCTTATATAGTATAGTAATGGGAAATGTTGGTTTGACAAACGGAATCTGAAGATTTATGCTTTGTAGTGGAAGGTGTGGATAGGTCATCAGTGGGTTGGTCTAATGAGGGCTTTGAACCTGATGCCTTACCTTCTTGATTGTGGGACATCACCATCATTGTAAAAAACAATGGTGTGTCAACTCCTTCCGAGTCCTTAGCAGATCTCTTCATGATTGAAAAGACCTTGCCCTTAGGGGTTTTAGGTACATATATCTCATTAAAATGAGGTTAAACCGTCAATTCCTTATTAAGTACTTCTTGTACAAACCTTGGATACAAATAAAAGCTTGTTGATTGATATCCAGGTTTGACATTAAATCATTGAAGATCATTTTTAGGTATAGAAAACTTACATTAGTAGTAGTAACCCTTATCAGCAACATTAACACAGTTTGACAGTATTCACTGAACTAGAAGTACTAACTACCTTTCAGTATTAGCAACCTTTTTCACTTTTCTTACCTTCTGCTGGATCAAAAGTAACATGTCCTCCATCAAATCTTTTGAAGAATTTGAAGGCAGTCCATGTTCCTTGTTATGTGCCAAGAGCAACCATTATCTTCATTCCAAATGCTCTTCCTCTTGAGCTTTTGGTTACCCTGCACACTTGATAAATCAGTTAGTCTTTGATGGAACCCAAGCCAAAGTGGTATTGGGTTGACCTTTCTCATTAATATAATCTGTCAGTTTGGTCTGAATGAGTTGTTTAGGAATCTCATGACTGGAGTACTTTGTCAAGATTATAGGCTTGGCTGCATTACTACTAGAAGCAGCACTAGCCTTGTTAGCAGTACTAACTTGGTTAGCAGTACTAATCAAGTTAGCAGCACTATTCTTGTTAGCAGTACTATCTGGGATAGCAGTACTAACAGGTTTCTTTGCAATTGGAACCCAAACTTGAGCAAAGTTGTTTGCTTTCTTTGTCTTTAAGTTACTCCTTTGTTTATTTGAAGTATTTTTCTTAGTTTTAGCAAACTTGTTTTGAACATGAGACTTTTTAGGTGCTCTGTTCTCAGCCATTTGATTCCTTCCTTGCTTCCTATAACCAAAGGAGTTTTGAGTTTGTCTTTGAAAATTAACTCTTTGGTTGATAGGATTGAAATAACAGTATTTGGCAACATGATTAAGCTTTCCACAGATAAAACAAGGTTTTGGTCTATTGATTTTACTCAGATCAACCCCTTGTTTTTGTGCCCACTGATTATTCCAATTTCTCTGATTTCCCCTTGGTTTATCATGTTTTTGGGGCTCAGACTTATTGCAAGCACACTGTTGACAAGGAGCAGGTTTCACAACTGTGGTCTGTTTGTAGTGGACTTTGTTAGACTTTCCCTCGGTCTTCTCAATGTTCTTAGATTTGACCCAAGTCTTTCCACATCCCTAGTTAATGCTGCTAGAAGAACTTGGTTAATACTTCTGTTGTTAATACTTCTGAGGTTACTACTTCTGAAGTTAATGCTGCTAGAAGAACTTGGTTAATACTTCTGTTGTTAATACTTTTGAGGTTAATACTTCTGATGTTAATACTTCTGAGGTTAATACTTCTGAGGTTAATGCTGCCAGTTGAAGTTAATGCTGCTGGAACAAAGTTAATGCTGCTCTTCAAGATTAGTACTGCTGGAGTTACTACTGCTAAGAGATTAATACTGCTGAGCATGGTTAGTGCTGCTGAACTTAGTACTGCTCAGAATATTAATGCTGCTTATGATTAGTACTGCTTATGAGATGGAGATCCGTATGGAAAGGATGACAGCTGGATAAACTGAATATATTCATGGAAGCTTATAGAGATAATGATGGAAGATATTCTAGAGATATTTTATTAATTGTAATTATTTTTTATTTTCAGTATATGTATAGCATTGTTTAGAATAGTGAGATAACTTTAGATAGAACTTTTGTTAATCTTTGATAGAGAGAATCAACCTCAAGGTTAGAACCCTAATTCTATAGAAGTAGAATTCGTCTTGAAAGAGCCTGTTCTTCAAGATTGAGGTTGTGTGTGTAATCTTGTAACTTCAATCATTAAATACAAGTTTACAAGTGATTCATCAGATTTACTGTGTTGTTTACTGTTTTATTAAATATCAAAGTGTTATTCCGCAAACTTCTTTGATATTAGTTTCTGAGAGTTTATTCTTGTTGAGAATTCGATCCTGACAAAATCCCTCTTCTTCATTTATTAGGTTGTAGATGATGCCATCTTTGAAAAGATACCGACAACCTCTACGTCTAAAGAAGCCTGGGATATGCTACACATAACGTTCAGAGGCGAGGAAAGGGTTAAAATAATTCGTCTTCAAACTCTTCGCTGTGAATTAGATAACATCAGAATGTAGGAGTCTGAATCGATTGAAGAATTTTACAATAGGGTAATTACTTTGATTAATCAGATGAGAGTTAATGGTGAGACATTGGAGGTCAAACGGATTGTTGAAAAGATTTTGAGAAGTCTAACAAGAAAATTCTAGAACGTTGTGGTAGCGATTGAAGAGTCCAACGACCTGTCGTCTCTCTCTCTCTCTTGAAAGCCTGTTGGGAACGATACAATCTCACGAGTTGAGATTAAAACAATTTGATTCGCCTTTCAAACTCAGGTTCATCAAGAACAAACTCAAACGAGAAAGGAAAACAAAGTTTGTATGGAAAGGAAAATGGCAAGGGAAAGGTCGACGAAGAGGCTACAATATAAAGATCATGGGCAAAATGATCGTGGTTAAGGAACATCTAAGGGAAGAGGACGTGGGAGACCTTTTTCTCAGATTCAGTGTTATCATTGTCAAGGGTATGGTCACAATATAAAATTATGTAGAAGGAAGTAAGACGAAGAAAATAGAGATTCAACGTTTATGCATGAGAGGGAATTGAAAGAACTTGAAACTATGTTTATGACACATGATGATCAACTGAATCCATCTGATAAGATATGGTATATAGACCGCACATATAGCAATCATATGACGAAAACAAGCAGATGTTTGTGACACTTGATGAGTGTTAAGTGCATTTTATACATGCATCATTTTGGTTTAAAATTGCATTTTGTGTGGTGTTTAGTCGTTTGCATATAGTTTTTATTTTATTTTTAGTTAATTTTCGATTAGGGATATTACATTGGTATTTTGTGGTTTTGTCGGGTTTTGGCAGGTAATTTGCATTGAACGCGTGAACATGGATGACGATGGATTTAAAGTATTTGATTGATCTTTATATGGTGGGCAAATTCAAGAAATACTACAAATATGGACCAAAATTTGGAGAAAAGATTCATTAGGGGGTGTTTTGAAAAAAAACATAAATCAAGAGGGGCGTTTTTGTAAATGCTGCAAAGGTGGAGGGGTTGGTTTGAAAATTTTATTTTATAAATATCATTGTTCTTTTTAGGGGTTGTCTCATCGCTTTCTCTTATTCCCTCAATGGCGTGAGGCGTTGTTTTTTTTTTTTTTTTTAGTGTTTTTGGTTTAGAGATCAATTGTTAGGTTTTAGTTTTTATCTTTTTTCTTGTAAGTTCTTTAGTTTTGATTTTAGATTTTAGATTTTAGGGTTAGTTTAGTTTTTCATTTACATGTAATTCTTCGTTCCTTGAGTCTTTTGAAGATGTGAAGAAGATGCGATGTTCCGACGGATCGAAGATGAAGATGGAATGTGACAGATTTTTATCCACATTCAACATCCGTTGTAACATTTCATTCTCTCCGTTTTATTTATTTCCTGCGTTTTTTTAATTTTATGCATCGTTCTTAAATTCATTTACCGCTTTCTTAGGTTAGAAACGATTCTTGGAGAGTGTCACTCCTTGGATCGATCTTTAAAGCTTTCATAGATTAATTTTATTGTTTTGTTTAGATTTATGTTTACGTTTTATTTCGTAGTTTAGTTATCGTTCATTTGGGTAATCGTCTCTTTAGATCGAAGGTCTTGGTATTGATTAATTGTTTTTAAAACGGATAATGAGTTTTAATCCATTTCGAGTTTAATGAAAGTTGAAATTGATTTAATTAGCTTTTAACAATTCATTTAGTTAATTCGATTGGTTTTTGATGAAACAAAAATTTGGTATTTTACTTGGATCAAATTGATCAATGACAACGTTCCTAACATGATAAATAATTAGGGACGTTGATTAGGAAAAACATTCGTTTTAAATCATAATGTTTCTTCTCAACGTGTAATACCCTAAAAATTGGGTAAATTTAAAACATAAAATTTCGGCAATATAACGTCTAAAATATGAGGGTTTATAAACCTGTATAACATAATTGACTAAAACCCAATAAAGTTGGGGTAGTTGCATCAATTAAAGTAGCAGAACAAATAAGACATAATACACGACAACCTATTTAATCTATAACATTTAACAACTAGATTAAGATGGGTGTCACCATGACTTCAAAACGCTCCTCTCAAAATCCCAAAAATGACCGGTCCTTAAATGATCCTAAATGTGCGTCCGACGAATCAAGGTGTCCTATGCACACCACTAGAAGAACCTGTGAGCCATTAAACACCAAAGCAAGTGTTAGGCCAAAATCTAGAGATATAACAAAGACTTTACAATTTATAAAGTACGCATCATCAATGTAATTAAGTATTACCGGGATACCCATAGGTTGAACCAATGCCAAGATTCCATTTGGGATAAATATTCCATTTTCTGTACATTCACAAGAGATACTCTTGAAAGAAGGGGGAGACCTGTTACCATCTTGGATGACGAGAACACGTGAATGGGGTCACCCGTGATGTTATTGGATTTCACCACATATCCCGGTTCTAGTTCCCATACCATACCACACATCACAATCCTCAAACCGTTTATGCCTCTAATGCTTACTTTGTCGAGTTACACCTCAAGTGCTTACAAACATGGGTCTCTATCCAATCTAGACGAGTTACAACTCAAGAACTTACGTCCCCTATTGCCTACTCGCTAGTGCCCAAACGGTCAACAATTAACACCACATATAAATATGTCATCTAAATCCTCGTGCACTAGGATTAGATAATAAGCAATTCTCACATGATCATGTATAAGAAACTAACAAATTAAGTCAAACCCATATAAAGTTACATAGATCACTTGAATTCATGGTTTAATAGATACAAACGTATTTCCATGTAAGGATATGACCATTTCTCAACGTTAGCAAACTTATTGACCCTAAATGTGGGTCCTTAGACGGTTTACATGAAAAGTTATCAATTGTTCCCTTAGGAGATGTATTTTCATGGCAATGAAAGGAAAAGGGAGAGAGACAAATCCCCAACTAATACACATGCTCATCATTCTTGGATTACCACATAAATAATGCTAGTTACATGCTTTAAAAATTCATACAAGTAATTATTTAAAGAAATGAACATGATAAAGACTCACCTAGGGTTTTGTATGAGAAAAACCCTAATAAAGGAAAACCTTAAATGTGATATGGTAGTTTGTGGTCTTTAATGCTAGTTAAAGCTTCCAAGAGTAGTTGACAAACCCTAGCAAGTAAAATAAATGCCCCCTTGACTTGGATTCTCGAATTGAATGAAGTGAGGGAGTAAAGAGAGAGAGAGAGAGAGAGAGAGAGAGAATTCGGCCTATGGAGAAAGAGGATGTACAAAACCCTAATAAAATTAGTTTTTCTCCAAAAATCCTGTCTGCCTTCCTTTTTAAACCCAGCCAGTCGACGGCGATAGTGACCTGGCGAGAATGCCACGACAAGGTCGTCGGGCCTTCTCGTAGTGGATGTACCGTAAGCCCTCTATGGGCGGCGAATGTACCATGACGCTTATGCCACGGTCACAGTCGCGAGGATTTCTCGTCTCGGCTGTACCGTAGCCTCCCAACCACCAACGATTATGCCATAGCGAGAGTGCCATGGCAAGGTCGCCGGACATTCTCGCCGGAAGGGTTCTACGTGCGGTTTTTGACCCAAAGTCCTCCTCAACGATAATCCAAGATTGGTGACACGATAAAAAGGATATACCTACTTGTTTCGGGGTTTCTAAGTCATAATTAGGGTGGAACAGTTCTTCGTTAAGAACCAAAGAGCTTCGTTCCGACCCTATGGCACAAAACTATAAACGACTAGAGATGACATGACAAACTTCATGGTTTAGCGTTCCACTTGAATTCTAAAACGTACAAGTTCAAAACACCAACATAAAATACGAAAGGCTCATATAATTCTACGCTAACACCGAAACTTATCTAGGGAATTAGGTAAAATGAAAGAATAAGAGTTTTCCGAAAACCGGGGCGTTACAATCCTCCACCCCTTAGAAAAGATTTTGTCCTCAAAATCTCAAACTAAACAAAGAAGTGAGGGTATCGCCTCCTCATATCTTCTTCTGATTCCCAAGTTACGTTGGAACCTCGGTGGTGTTTTAATTGAACCTTTACCATAACCACCTCCTTGTGCCGTAACTTCTTTGTCTTTCTCTCTAGGATAGTATCAGGCTCCTCCATGCATCGGTCGTTATCCACTCTAATCTCCCACAAGGGAATAACGCTTTCTTCTTCAGCTAGACACCTTCTTAAGTAACATACATGGAAGTTAGGGTGGATTCCGTCCATTTCGGGCGGTAGATCCAACTTGTAGGTTTGAAGCCCAATGCGCTCAATGATGGTGAAAGGTCCAAGGAAACAAAGACTAAGCTTCTCGCATTTTCCGAACCTAATTATCCTCTTCCATGGTGAAACTTTCAACATTACCCTTTCCCCCACTTGGAACTCGACCAATCTTCTCTTCTTGTCCGCGTAGCTCTTTTGACGGTCTTGAGCTGCCTTCAATCGCTTTCTAATGCTTTTCACTTTGTCGGCCATTTCTTGCACGATCTCCTGTCCGGAAAATTGTTTCTCTCCCGCTTCTAGCCCACACACGGGCGTCCTACACTTCCTCCCATACAATGCCTCAAACGACGCTATACCAATACTCGAGTGATAACTGTTGTTGTAGGCAAATTCCACTAATTGTAGATGTGAATCCCAACTTCCCCCGAAGTCGATGACACATGACCTCAATATGTTGAGATTTTGGATGGTCCTCTCGCTCTGTCCGTATGTTTGAGGGTGATATGTGGTACTCAACTTGATTCTAGTACCCAACTCCTTTTGCAAGCTATCCCAAAAATGGTAAGTGAAGCGGCTATCTAGGTCGGATACAATAGAAATTGGCACCCCATGCCTCGAGATCACCTTGTCTATATAGAGTTTCGCCAATTTGTCCATTGGAAGAGTCTCTCGCATAGGCAAGAAATGCACGCTTTTAGTCAAACGATCCACTATCACCCAAATGGTGTCGTGACTCCTCAAGGTCTTCGGTTGTTTGGTTACAAAGTCCATGGTGATGTGTTCCCACTTCCACTCCGGTATCTCTAAGGATTGCAGACTACGGTACGATCGTTGGTGCTCTGCCTTCACTTATCGGCAAGTTATGCATTTCTCCACATAACTAGCTACATTTAACTTCATTACTAGCCACCAATAATTAAGCTTCAAATCCCGATACATTTTAGTTCTTCCCGGATGAATTGAGTATTTGGATTTATGCGCGTAATCCAATAACAAGTCTCGACATCCTCCGATTTTTGGTAACCAGATTCAACCTTGGAATAACTTTAACCCTCTACCGTCTTCGTTCAATTGGAGATGTTGTTGTTAAGCCCATGTATTAGTTGATAAATGTTTACACACCACAATAATGACAAGAGACCAAGAAGAATAAATCAAAATAGCCATAAATCTCTTGTGCCACAAGTCTAAGTGTGAGTGTGTGTTCTTGGTGTAGTCACTACCTTGTGTGTGAAATAATTCAAATGAAGCCCTAGAGATTCTCAAGGAAACATTCCCTTATATAGGTCAACATGACCAAGGCATGGTCAAAGCTAGATAACTACATATTACCCCCTAGGAAATTATAGACAATTACAAATAAGACCCCTTTCTACATTTTAATCTTGAATACAACTAATGATCCAACAATCTCCCCCTTTGGTTTCAAGATGAAAAAAAAATTGGCAATTTTCTTTGGGTCTTCACTTCTCTTGAAAACTGTAGCAGATATGTCGTTAATAACTTCAAAACTTGTAGCTCTTCACAGTCTTCACAACTTTGAGAAAACTGTAACCTTCCCCATTTTGCTGAAATTGGAATGAAGTTTCCTTCTGACGATCATCTTCAATCAGACTCTTGATAACTCAGATAGGTTCATACACTTTGAAATCTTTAAAAAAACTTGAATCCTTCAGCAATCTTCAACAAATTTTCTTTCTTGAACAAAGTAACTCAGATCTGACTTTGAAGTCCTTGAATATTCTCCCCCTTTTTGATGAATGTTGAGAATCAGCATCATCAAAACATTCCAAAGCAGATCAATCTTGGAATTATCTCCCCAAATCAACATTTAAGCTCAGTCTTCATGAATATCTCCCTCTTTGGAAATGATAGCAATCTCCCCCAGATAGAGAAATATACTAATATCTTCAGAATATGATCTGAATCTGATTCGACCGTTAATTAAGAAAATGTAATTATTTGAACCTTTGCAAATTCAAACAATTTAGGAGTTGTAACCTTGAATCAACAAATGAAATAGATAGAAGTGCTTGTCAGTAACACAAAGTTACTGAGTAACACGAAGTTACTATATAAGGAGCTGGTTGTGATGTAGACTCCCCAAGACTTTCATTCAATCATCGAATAACACATGGTTATCTATGAACGTTCTGACAGAAAACAAATTTCTGTGTGCTCGTGCATATGTATGAAATAATTAATCACAAGTGATTGCTTTTTAACTTTGGTTCAAAGTATGTAAACTTGTTGAGACAACAACAAATTATACAGAGACTCAATGTGCATGAGAAAGGGTCGAAGGTGGGGCAATTTTCCTTCTTTTTCAATATCCGAATTATCCAAGTGATAATCATATAGAGTGTGTGCTGCTTCCCCGTTCAAATATGAAACATATTCTTGTTGAGAAGAAGATAAGTAGCTGGTGGGGTTATATGCAAGAGGTGGCATGAGCTAGTTGCCTGTTTCAATATTGTTCACCAAAGATTGTGAAACAATAGATTATGTGGTTTCCCGACTCAGAAAAGATGTGGTGCAGAGTTTATTTTTCCTTTACTCTGATCTCTCACCTTCATTCTTTTAAATAAATTGAGCTCACTTCTAACCAAACTCTCATTTTCATTTTAACTCAACACTCTCCCCATATCTATTGTTAATGAACCTCTCTCCCCTCAATCACTCAGGATTACTTTCAGGATAGGAAACACTGGTTAGTGTGAATCCATGGAAGTTTTGATAAGCTTACACTGAATCCCGTAGTTTCCTAAGAGAACATGTTATTCAACAGTCATTTGTACATGAAAGCACAATAAATCAATGTCAGTAAATGTATGCTCATGACAAGATAAGAATGAAATTGGAGCATTTAAAGCATTTAAGATATCTTAAAACAACTAGGATGAAATCAAGTGTTTTGAGAAGCTGACAATGATTCCTTTAAGAGCTGAAGCTAAAAAGGATGATTCCTTTACAATCAGATCTATTAATCATGAAGAACAAAGATTTGGAAGACCAAAGACGTAAGGTGTTTATACGAACAGTGTATAAACATATTGGCAATGAAAGCACATGAAAATGAAATGACGTCTGATTTTCAAAAAAACAAAGAAATTTCAAACGGGAGGATTCCCATCGAAAGATTTATCTTTTGAGATGTGGTAATCACAAAGTCAAGAAAATGAGTGTACTTACCAGTGTGTGTAAGAATACTTGGTAAAGTATAAAGAAATGACAAGTACACAAGTATTTGTCATTGGAAACACATGGTCGATGTCATGGAGTCTAAGGATTAGACAGATATACCTTGAGTATGATATCCTTAACTCCCCCTAAAGATATTATCTATTGAGTTATGTGACAAAAACTCGGGTTCTCCCCCTGTAACCTGTGAAAAGTCAACTCATCAGAAAAATATGACAATATCAACGTGCATATCTTTTCTCTCTAATAGATATAATTGTTAAAGTTTCAACATTCCTCCCCCTCAAAACAAAAATATTTGACAGTTAAGCTCCCCCTCAACGCAAAAACTTCTAGAATGATGTGAGCTTTAAAGAATCCTTTTTAGAATAAAATCATTGGAGTGCGGGTTCTAATCAGATGTAATCAGAAGCCAACTCTTTTGGCAATTAAGAGCGGGTCCTGATCTAATATGACCAGAAGCCAATGTTTTGAAACATTGAGGAACGGGTCTTGAACTATTTTATCCTAGAGCCATGGTTCTTTCTCCCCTTAAACCTTGGATGCCTGCAACACAGATTCATCTTTTGGTATCCACTGGTATTTGGGTCCTGATGTGTTAGTTGCAGTTCTAGTAGGAGAGATAAAGTAAGAACAATACCAGTTATTTACATAATCTTTGCTTACAAAATCATTTGTACCACAATAGAAACAAATAATTTTCTTCTGTACTAACTTGATCAATTGATTGATAGTGTAAACCAGATCAGGTTTGCCAAAAGTTTTACCTTTCGAAGCATAATTGCTTTTAGCATTTGATGTATTCACAAATGATTCTTCTTTCTTCTTTTTTTCTGAAGATCCTTTAATTATCCAAATCCAATTTTCTTTAACTTTCTCATCTTTCCTTCTCTAGAACCTTTTCTTCTGGGACTCATTCTTCTTGATGTTACCTGAACCATCAACATTTTTGTCATAGAAAAGATTAGAAGGATGAACCTGATCTTTAGATTTAAAAGTAAGACTATCATCTAAATCAAATAAAGGATTATAAGGAACATTTGAAAAACGTGAACTTGAAGTTGTTTTAAATGAACATTCGGATGCAGGTAGATCATCTCTCGGTGATTGAGCAATTGATTCTGGAGTCTTGGACCTAGTCAGCTTCACCTTGAACATGATCTCTTCAAGTTCTTTAATCTTTGTAGACAAGTTGTTTCTTTCCTTTATCATCAGATCAAACTTCTTATGCAACTCAGATTTTGCATTCTTCTTCTTCAAGATGTTTGTTGACAGCTCAGATAACTTTCTTGTCAGCTTAGCAATCTCAGTCTCAAATACTTTCTTTTCTTTAGTAAAATCTTTCTCTAAACCCTTTTTTCTCAACTATCTTTTTCTTTTCTTTCTCAAATTTATCTATTTCAAGAATGATAATTTTCTCGAAATCTGTCACTTGTTGGGAAAGCTTTATGCATTTCAGCTCTACTGATTTCTTCTCTTCAAAAGCTTTTCTAGAAAATTCAGAAAACTTCTTAGCAAATTCTTTTCTTTCTTTCTCACTCTTCTTCATCTCATCCAAGGCTTTTGTGTTGTTTCTGTCTTGGGTTGCCTTTTCCATCATCATGTTGATTTCAACCTCAAGACTGAAAACTTTATCTTTCAAAGAATCTCTTTCAGCAAAAAATTGTGAATTCATTTTTCTCAGCCCTTCACAAGTTTCTCTTGAAATGTTTGCTCTTCTTCTCAGTTCATCTAGCTCTCTTTGCATTGATTCCTTCTTTGACCAACTTGATCTAGAATTAAGACTTTCAGATCTTTTCAGTTTTGCTTGTAGATTTAAAATCTCCTTTTCTTTTGACTCAATAATTCTTGCAAAATTAATCTTTGAGTTAGAAATACATTCTGAGCAAACAAAGTCTTTCTTTAAATCTTTATCATTTTTCAGTCTATTAATTTGAGCTTGAAGAGATGAGTTTTGAATCTTCAGATCTTTATTTTCAGCTTCCAGTGCTGGAATCTCTGGCATATACGCTAAAGCACAATCTCTGTTTGTAAGCACCATATTTCCTTTCTCATCTGTGTATGGCATCTCTAGCAGATGGATTAGTATGCAAACTTATCTATACAATTTAAATCAACTAATAAGATCTTTGAATCAAGAATTGGATAAAATCTACACTTAAAAATTTCCAGCAAAATAAATTTCTAAAAATACTCAAGTGTAGAATTTGCAAGCTATAAGAACCACAGAAAGATTCGCAGACTGAAGGAAAAACTTCAAAATTCGCAAACAAGATAGGTAGAATTTGCAGACAGTAGACCTGCGAAACCTTAACAATTCACAAAGCAATACTTAGCGAAACCTTGCCTTAGAATAATTTCAGAACGCTAGCTTTCACAAGAAGAATTCGCAAAGTATAGAGTTGCGAGTTCTATACTTAGAAAATATTTCAGGTGCAAGTTGTCGCAAACAATAAGGAGAAATCACTTTTAAGATCTTGCGAGTTTTGGACTTAGAAAAATTCAAGAAAGTTTTAACTTTCGCACATCACAACTTTCGTAAGCAAGGATTCGCAAACCATAGACTTACGAATCCTGGACTTAGAAAAATTTTGAACTTTTCACTTAACTTTCGCAAATAAGCTTTCGCAACCTGAATAGAGTTATGATTTTTATGAACCTGCGAACAAACCCCAATCAAAATTAATCACCAAAAGCAACTTATATGCACACATTCGAATGGAACAGTGTTCGAACTTCATATGAACAAAAACTTCGAAAATCTTCAAAACAGTAATCTATTGATGTTTTTAAATGAAATCAGGAAATCTGATGATGTTCTATAACCTTATGCACACCTAATCAAATCATTTTTAGGCTAAAAAACACAATAAATCTCAAAAACGATTTTCACAGTGAAGTTTTCGAAAAAACATTTTTCAATCCAAAAACCTTGATTCTTGTCTCTGATACCAATTGTTAAGCCCAAATATTAGATGATAAATGTTTACACAACACAATAATGACAAGAGATCAAGAAGAATCAATCAAAATAGCCATAAATCTCTTGTGCCACAAGTCTAAGTGTGAGTGTGTGTTCTTGGTGTAGTCACTACCTTGTGTGTGAAATAATTCAAATGAAGCCCTTGGGATTCTCAAGGAAACATTGCCTTATATAGGTCAACATGACCAAGGCATGGTCAAAGCTAGATAACTACATATTACCCCCTAGGAAATTATAGACAATTACAAATAAGACCCCTTTCTACATTTTAATCTTGAATACAAGTAATGATCCAACAGGTGCTTCACCACAGCTTCACCTTTGAGATTTGCTTCAAGAAGTGCTTTCGAATGAGACATCTTGATTCTATCTATTAGGCTTGAGACGACTTCCACCCTTGAAAAGGTGGCTTGAACGCCACTACCATATTCTTTTCGGCTAAAAGCGTCTGCCACAACATTGGCCTTTCCAGGATGATATAGAAGCTCACAATCGTAGTCTTTGAGTAATTCTAGTCATCTTATTTGTCTCATATTCAACTCCTTTTGGTCGAAGACACACTTCAGCATTTTATGGTCGGTAAAAAGGGTGCACTTCGTGCCGTAAAGGTAGTGTCTCCACAACTTCAAGACGAACACTACCGCCGCTAGTTCGAGATCGTGGGTTGAGTAGTTCTTCTCATGTTACTTCAATTGCCTTGATGTGTAAGCTATTACCTTGCCCCTTTGCATCAAGACACAACCCAAACCTATCTTAGATGCGTCACTGTAGACCACAAAATCTTTCGTTCCTTCGGGTAGGGATAATATTGGCGCCTCGTACAATTTCTTTTGTAGGGTCCGAAAGGACCGCTCTTGACTTTCGGTCCAAAGGAACTTCACATTCTTTCTTGTCAAAGACATCAACGGAGAGGCGATTTTAGAAAAGTCTTGGATGAATCTCCGATAGTAGCCGGCTAGACCCAAGAAGCTCCGAATTTCCGTGGGACTCTTGGGTGGTTTCCAATTCGTCATGGCTTCAATCTTTGACGGGTGAACTTTTACTCCTTCACTTGTCACCACGTGACCTAAGAACTGAATCTCTTGCAACCAAAACTCGCACTTAGAAAAATTGGCGTAGAGCTTCTCATCCCTCAACACTTCCAACACTTCTCTCAGATGTCTCTCATTTTCTTCTTCATTCTTCGAGTACACCAAGATGTCATCGATGAACACAATAACCGACTTGTCCATAAAGGGTCGGCAAACCCGGTTCATCGAATCCATAAACACGACCGGTGCATTAGTTAGCCCAAAAGGCATAGCTAAGAACTCGTAGTGACCATAATGGGTTCTAAAGGCCGTCTTGGAAACATCTTCCTCTCTAACCTTCACTTGATGATATCCCGAACGAAGGTTGATCTTAGAAAAACATCTGGCCTCGTGCAACTGATCGAAAATATCATCAATCCGGGGTAACGGATATGTATTCTTCACGGTTACTTTATTTAGATTCCGGTAATCGATGCACATTCGCATCATCCCATATTTCTTCTTGACGAAGAGTACCGGATCACCCCAAGGCGAAGAGCTCAGCCTCATGAATACGTTCTCCAACAATTCTTGAAGTTGCGACATCATCTCTTGCATTTCGGTTGGAGCAAGGCGGTAAGGTGCACGGGCAATCGGTGTCGTTCCCGGAATTAGGTCGATCCGGAACTCTACTTGAAGATCGGGCGACAAGCCCGGAAGTTCATCAGGAAATACATCCGGATATTCGCTAACAATCTATACGTCTTCGATCTTCCTTTTCTCTGGTTTGACGTCCAAGACGTAGACGAGGAATGACAGGCACTTCTTCACTAGACACTTTCTTGCTTTGATAGATGAAATGAGAGCCACTTCTCCCTTACGCTTCTCCCCGTATACCAAGACAAAATCTCCACTTGAGGTCGGTAATCTGATTAATTTCTTTGAACACAAAATCTTTGCTTTGTGTTGAGACAACCAGTCCATCCCGATCACCACGTCAAAGCTCCCAATTGCCATGGGAAGTAGATTCATTAGAGTTCACCACTAATTTCTAGATGGAACCCTTCTAAAACTTCACGCAGAATTACCCGCTCCCCGTTTGCTACTTCTACTACCAAAGCATCACTAAGAGTACTATAAGGCACATTTAAGGCTTTGCAAAATTCAACGGACACAAAAGAGAAATTGGCACCAGAATCGAATAATACTTTATCGGCAAGGGAGTTGAGTAAGAACGTACCCGACACCACGTCGGTGGTCTCCTTTGCTTCCTCCCTCGTCATCTGGAAGGCCGTCCCTTGAGCCTTAGGGAACAGGGACGGAACACAAGCCTTTCAACCGCAGGGGCCGGACTCCATACGGTTTTTATCGATGTGTCATCTTTTACCGGCGTTTAATATCGCCCAATGTGCTTTTAGCCCGACTCCACCATTTCGAGAGATTTTTAAAGTTTTTTTTGCTTGATTTCAAGGATTTTTAAGGTTTTTTCTTCATCAATTTCGAGAGACTTTTTCGGGTTTTTGGTTAGAGTTCTTTTTGGTTGATTTCAATAGTTCTTTTTTTGTTTTTTTTTGGTTGATTACGGTTGCACTTCTAAAATAATACGGTTGCAACTATCCATGTTTAGGGGTTGTTGGAGGATTATATGATAAAGATGAAGTTAAATGTCTAATATCTATGTTCTATCAAAAATTCAAACAAGTGAACAATGGAAAGTAATCAAACAATTTCAAACCTAAGTACCTAATAATTCAAAAAATTTCAAAACTAACTAAACAAGTAATCAAACAATTTCAAATAAAGTTAAACTAATCAATTAATCTCAATCAAACTAACAAATGAATTACCACGGTGGATGTAAAATAAATCTCAATCTCAAAGCATTTAACAATGTATTGATGTAAAATAAATCTCAATCTCAAAGCAATCAAACTATCAAAGTATCAAACAATGTCAAATAAATCTAAACCTAGATAATCAAAACAGTGTAGAACTTGAATAAAATGTGGAAAAAAAACCTGTGATCATGGAAAATCAAGCATTAAAATTTAAAATTTAAACGGTACCTGGTCCTGTTTTGCAGTCTGCGCCTACTGCTCAAACTTCACAGGGACAAAGCCTCAACTGTTGTTGCAACTTGCAATGGAGGTCGCCGACGGCGGTGCTGCTGCCGCTGCTGTGGTCGCCGGCAGTGCCGCAGTGTGCTATTGTTGTATACTTGTATTCAAAGAACAAAGATTAAATCTTTATAAGGTCACTAGCTCAGAGAGTTTGGAGGAGATGGGGGTGCGATAGGACGATAGCGACTTAGCGAGGTCGTAGATTGAGGAGGACTGGAGGAGAATCGAGATGAGGCCAAACCAAATTGAAGCTGTGACTGAGTATTACTTTGGACTGGGCCTTTTACTCTTTCAATTAATATCTTAGTGGACTGTGGACTGCAGTATTAATATTAGACTGAAGCGGTGAGTGGGGGGGCCAAAACAATTTTTTTTTTATAACTTGCAGGTATGTAAACCTCTATATCGATGGCAGCAAATCACAGGGGCCATGGCCCCTAATTGCCCTTTGAGGCATCCGTCCCTGTTAGGGAATACTTCCTTCTTTGGTTAGATCGCCGGGTTTCCTTCTTTTGCTCCTCCCTTAGCTTGGGGCAATCCCTCTTCACGTGTCCCACTTCCTTGCACTCGTAACATATTGCCCCTTGGATAGGGAAATTCGGACTAGTGTGACCCGACTTGCCACACTTGAAACATGAGATTTGGTTGGAATTGGGGTTGCGAAAACCAAAGTGCTTGCTTTTGCACTTGGAACACCATTTCGCCTCTCGACGATTATCAAAGCTTCTACCACTTGGTTGGAAATTCGGTGTCTTGAATGAGCTCGACGGGCTCTCCCATTTTCTCTTCTCTACAACCTTTGCCTTCTCTTACTTATCTTGCGCATAGACCCTTTCTATGAGCTTGGCTTCCTCGGTAGTTTCCCGAAGGTTTGTAGCTTTTGAATTGCGGACCCTCGATATCATGTCTGCGGGAAAACCCTTCAGATAAACCTTCACTTTTTCCTTCTCGGTTGGGACCACATGCCCCACATGGTTTAACTTTTCCAGGAAGAGTCGGGTGTATTCCTTCACTGGAAAATCCCCCTTCTTTAAAGTTCGAAACTCTTCCTCTACCAAGTACATCTCTTGCTCGTTGCAATATTCTTCCAAAACCTTTTTCTTGAACACGGGCCAAGTCATCTTGTTCAACACCGATTCTTCTATGGTCGAGGTGAAAACGTTCCACCATGTCAAAGTGGATCCTCGGAGCATTTGAGAATCAAATATTAAGTTCTGATTCTCTCCATATTCACAGGCTCAGAAGGCGTGCTCGATCTCTCTGAGACAATTCATACAAGCCACAGGTTCATCGGACCCGACAAACTCTGGCGATTTGCAGTCTATAAAGGACTTGTAGAAACAACCCTTACCGGGTTGCCTCGTCTCCAAGGTTACCAACCCATCAGTACAATCCTCATCTCCAATACCACCCGAACCGGCCACTACATTCTCAGCACAACCCTCTGGCCTCTGGAGACTAGCGTCCCTTTCCTCCAACATCTTCAGGAATGCTTCTTGCTGCTTCTCCATAGTCGTTGTGTAACACCCTTAAATTTGGAAATAGCAACTTATTAAAAATTTACTAAATACATCAATAAATAAATCATCTTCAACCATAAATTATGACTTAACCTCAATACAACCATTCATTCTAAACAAAAGTCTATGATAAGGACGGATGCTACTAAAACCCCATAATAGTTACTATCTCCAACGTTGCGGAAGACTTCACCAACTACTTACATTTGCACAAAGCTAAGGCTCAACTCTTCATAGGATTGCTAGGACCAACTCCCAACCTTGAAACCTGATGCACATGACGACAAATAAAAAGGTTAGGCTTAATGCATAGTGAGCTCAAGAGTTTTTCAACATGTATAAAATAATCGTTTAAAAGAGAAAGAATGCGGTTAAAGTTATAGCCCTTCAATATGATACGTCTTACAAGAGAAAACGACTAATTTTCCAATAATATGCAATTTAGACAAAGAACATCAATTTAGACATTTTCCAAAACCAACTACTTCGGAGATAATGACACCAATGTAAGCCGCCATTCATAAATTAGCCTTAATCCAAAACTCACGCAAAACGTAAATATAAATTGAACTCTCCATTTAAGAAGATACGGTTAAACCTTATATCTCGAAACACCCAAAACACAGGTGGGGCATAATACTCAACCTGCTCTTTCTCTGCTTGATTTATCTCTTCTTGCAGTTTCTTGGCTAATGCTTCATCTGACTCAACCATCTTTTGCTTTTTGGTTGGTTGATCAGATTCTATCGTCTTTTCTTTCCCTTTTCTCTTTGCATCTGCAGCCATGTCTTTCTTTTCTGTTCTCTTTGCTCCCCCTTCATTTATGACCACTCCCTTTGCTTTGGGAGTGTCATTCTTTGCTTTTACAAGCATCTCTGCTACTTCAACCTCTTCAGGTGTTAACCCTGTTACTGCTACTTGTGTAGTTTCAGCAACACTAATAGTTTCTGCTGCTCCTTTTGGCTCAGCAGTAGTAACAGTTTCTACTGTTGGGGTTGTTACTGCTGCTGGTGTTGTTTCTGCTGCTTTAGCCTTATTTACTGCTGCTTTGCCAATTTCTGCTGCTTCAGCAAATATTTCTGTTTCTATCACACCTTCAGCTTTTTCTTCGGCCCTCTCTTCAACAAACTCTCCCTTTGCTTCAACATTCTCCCCCTCAATCTGTTGATCCATCTTTTCTGAGCTTGAACTCTCCCCCTTTTTGGAAGCATTCTCCTCCTCCTTTTTGTTTGCCCCCTCTCTCCTCCTTAGAACAAACTGCTTTCTTCTTTTCTTGGCAATAAGTTTTCCCACCAATTGCTTGAGTTTTGAAATCTGCTCTTGTTGGGAGATGACCACTTGCTGCAATGCCTTGATTTCCTTTCCTTGATTAACCACATCAACATTGATGTTGGCTATTGTTTTTATCAATTCCAAGTAAGTATAGCTATCCTCACCTTCTTTAGGTGTTTTACCCACCCTTGAAGGATCATTGGAACCTTTTGCCATCAATTCATCAGTTTCAGTTCTGTCCTCACCCTTTTTGGATGTTTTGTCCATCCTTGAGGGATCCTTGGATCTTTTAGTAGTGGCCTTCTTCCTAGCAGAAGCACCAAATACCCCCTTGGTTTCTTGGCGCCAGGGTCCTTTGGTTGATTTCTCACCCAAAGTTGCCATGGGGAAGGTCTTAGAGATGTTACCACTCTCCTTCTCTGTGCTAGCAGAAGTAGTGGCAGCCTTCTCACCCATATGCTCATTCATCTCCTTAGAGAGCACCTCCTCAGGGTTGGGAGACATCCTAGTGGTTTCCCTTTGGATATTCTCTATTGGAGAATGCTCCAATAGAGGGCTTTGAGGCTCTTGGTTAATAGTAGGTACAACAAGGGAAGGAGCCTTGTGTACCTTTCTCTTGACATAAGTCTTGGATATCATAGGAGTGGGTTTAGCAGCAAAGGACTGAGGAAAAATTTGAGAGAGGGAAGGTTGGGATTGGCTCTCAGTGGGTTGGTATAATGAGGGCCTTGACCCTGAGGCCAAACCTTCTTGTGGTTGGGACACCACCATCAATGTTGAGAACAATGGGGTGTCAACTCCTTCCGAGTCCCTAGCAGATCTTCTCATGTTTGAGTAGACCTTGCCTTTAGGGGGTTTAGGTACATATACCTCATCAAAGTGAGGTATATCCGTCAATTCATTGGTTATAACTGCCTGTACAAACCTGGGATACATGAAGAAACTCTTCTTGTTGTCCAGGTTTGAGACAAGATCATTGAAGATCATCAGAGAAAAGTTATATTTTCGAGCAGTAGATAAGCATACCAAAGCATAGGCAATGGTACTGCTAAATTGGCTCCAGCCAGTAGTTTTCTTGGAAATACAGTGCATCAGGGTATGAACAAAGAACCTCCATTGGGGTGAAAATTGAGCTTTGAAAAACTTGAAAATCCCCATTTGGCCTTCATACCCCATTCTGGTGAGGTTTGAAAACAAATCCTCATTTGGAATAGAAGATATACCTGAAGCATCGTCTAGACGTAGACAGATGCGAATGGTCTCCTCAGTAACTGCCAAGGGTTTGTCACAAACCCTTGTTTTGATGCACGACACTCCGTTTTCAGTGCTAGTAGTGGCATTGGCCCAGAATTGCCTTTGATGCTCTATGTAGATGGTAGGAGACACAGTGAGAGCATGAGCGATGTGGCTTGACCTCAAAAAATCGACTATCTGGTAAAAACCTTCGGCTTGTTTTGGATTTTGGATCATGGCTATCTCGTTGTACTCATTAATAAACCCCATTGAAGCCATCTGTACGCAAGGATTCTTGACTAGCGAGCACTGGATACTTGAGAGAAAAGAGTGAGAGAGAAGATGAACAGTAGACAAAGAGTCGTTATGATCTATTAGGCGGGGAAAGGGTATTTATAGCTTGTGGATTATAAGCAGTATTAACCCTAAAAATTTAGTGAAAGCAGTATTAACAGTGAGCAGTATTAACTGAGAGCAGTGTTAACTGAAAGCAGGATTAACTGAGAGCAGTATTAACTGAGAGCAGTATTAACTGAAAGCAGTATTAACTAAAAGCAGTATTAACTGAACACTGGCAGTAGTAAAATTGTACTGGCAGTATTAACCATACTTACACTTTTAAGCTTGTGATGAACTGAGTACTGCTATACATTTCCTGAGAAAGAAGATTAGTAACACCAAGCATAAACTATATACAGGTATTGAACCACTTTTTAAGTAAGAGCTTATTCAGAGTTGATCATTCCCACACTTGTTACCAAGAAAGTGAATCTACCCACATCAAAGGCTTTGGTGAATAGATCAACAAACTGGTTATCAGTATGAACTTTTACAACTTGAATAAGCTTCTTTTCATTGCAGTCTCTTATAAAGTGATACCTGATCTCAATGTGCTTTGTCTTTGAGTGCTTGACAGGATTATTAACAATGCTAATAGCACTGCTATTATCAATAAAGATTAGAGTGTGTAGAAAGGTTAACCCATAGTCCAACATTTGATTCTGAATCCTAAGACTTGAGAACAGCAACTTGCAGCTGCTATGTACTCTGCTTCTGTTGTAGATGTGGACACGGTGGTTTGTTTCTTGCACTGCGATGAGACTAGTCTTGCACCCAAAAACTGGCATCCTCCAGAAGTAGATTTTCTGTCCAAGTTTGCTCCACCTAGGTCACTGTCTGAGTATGCAAGTAGGTCAAATGATGAGTCATGAGGATACCAAAGTCCCAATCCAGGTTGCCCTTTGAGATATATGAATATCCTCTTAACAGCTTGATAGTGTGATTGATTTGGCCTAACTTGAAATCTTGCACACACACAGACTGGAAACATTATATCTGGCCTAGAGGCTGTAAGATACATGAGAGAGAGACAATCATGGATCTATAGTGATGAACATCCATATCCTCCCCCTCAAGATCTGCTGTTATCTGCTTGTGTGTCTCCATAGGTGTGCTGGCAGGCTTTGAGTCTGAGAAACCAAAATTGGTTAGAATGTCCTGCACATACTTGGACTGACAGATAAATATACCATCTGACTTCTGGTTGACTTGGAGTCCAAGGAAGAAAGTAAGTTCCCCAATGGAACTCATTTTGAACCTCTGATGCATTAGTTCCTCAAACTCCTTGCACATATTGTCTCTTGTGGATCCAAAGATGATATCATCCACATAGATTTGGACCAGCAAGATGTTCTTCTTCTTTCTCTTGATAAACAAAGTCTTATCAATGACTCCTCTTTCAAAGCCATTTTCCAAGAGATAGGATGACAGAGTGTCATACCATGCTCTTGGTGCTTGATGCAGTCCATAAAGTGCTTTCTTCAGTTTGTATACTCTGTCTGGATAGCTTGGGTTTTCAAACCCTGATGGTTGACAGACATATACTTCTTCTTCAATTGAGCCATATAGAAATGCACTTTTTACATCCATTTGATAGACTTTGAACTTCATATAAGAAGCATAGGCCAGGAACAATCTAATTGCTTCTATCCTAGCCAGTGGTGCAAATACTTCTTCATAATCTATTCCTTCTTCTTGTGTATACCCTTGTGCCACCAACCTTGCTTTGTTCTTTATTACTATTCCTCTCTCATCTCTCTTATTCCTGAAGACCCATTTTATGCCTATTGCTCTTTGACCTTTAGGAAGGTCTACCAGATCCCAAACATCTTGCAGCTTCAATTGTAGCATCTCTTCTTGCATGGCTTCTATCCAACTGGAATCTTTCATAGCATCATAAGCCTTCTTAGGCTCAAGCTGGGATAGAAAGCAAGAAAGCACTGTATGCTGTTGGTCTTGCATATCTTGCAGCCTGCTTTGATTTCTAGTCATCATAGGAGAAGAGATATCTCCTATTACCAGCTGAGGAGGATGATTCTTTTGTGTTCTTGTTTGATGACTAGGTTCTTCATTGAGTCCCACCTCTAGATTGGAGTCATTCAACTCAACTGAGGTGATTTCAGCAGCTACTTCTGGTTCTTTATTTTATTGACTCTCCTCATCTCTTCTTTCTTCTTCACTCTGATTTGGTTCAGTAGATGGCTCCTTTTCACAGTGTTCAATAGGATCCACTATAGGTATGGGAAAAATCATAGACTGAGGTATGATGTTGTGTGATTGTGTAATTCCTGAATCTGAGCTTCCTGATCCTGCATTATTATCACTACTGAAACCCAAAGAGTTAGTTAGTGAATCAATGTCAAACAACCACTGAGGACCTGAACCAATTGGATTTGGTGTATTCTCATTGCATTTGACATTGTCACTTTCTTCAATTATTCTAGTAGAAGAATTAAAAACTCTGTAAGCCTTACTCTGAGATGAATACCCAACAAGAAAACCATCATCTGCTTTGCTATCAAACTTTCCTAAGTGAGTTTTGGTATCGAGAATAGTACAAGGACACCTAAAAGGTTTAAGGAAACCAATAAATGATTTTCTATTGTTTAAAAGCTCATATGGGGTCTTGTTCTTTGGCTTGACCACTAGAACTTTGTTTTGGACATAACAGGCAGTATTAACTACTTCAGCCCAGAAAGTAATTGGCAGTTTTGAATCAGCCAACAGAGATCTAGCAGCCTCTATTAGTGTCCTATTCCTCCTCTCAGCAACTCCATTATGTTGAGGAGTCCTAGGGGCACTATATTGTCTCTCAATGCCTTTTTCTTCACAAAAGGTATTTAGATCAAGATTTTTAAATTCAGTTCCATTGTCTGATCTAATGACTTTTACTTTTTGATTTGTTTGGTTTTCAATTCTTAGGATAAAGGATTTGATCAGTCCACTTGTCTCATCCTTAGTCCTTAGAAAATATACCCAAGTAAATCTAGAGTAATCATCAACAATAACTAAGCAGTATGATTTCTTGCCTATACTCATAACATTTGTAGGACCAAACAGTTCTATATGTAATAACTGGAGACAAGAAGAAATTGTATTTAACTCTTTGGACTTATGAGAAGTTTTGTGTTGTTTGCCTTTAAGATAAGCAACACAATGATCATCACATGAAAAGACTTTTGATGGTAAACCTCTTACAAGGTTGTTTTTAACAAGTTTGTTCATTGTCTTGAAGTTCATGTGACACATCCTTCTGTGCCAAAGAGAGGATTCATCCACATAAGCTTTTGAAACAAGACAGTTCAGGGATGAATCACTTGAAACATTGTCCATATCGAGACAATAAACATTGTCCTTTCTTGGAGTTCTAAGTAGTATCATGCTTTCATCAACTACCTTGAATCCTGGAGCAAGGATCATACATTCTGTATTGGTAAATAATATACTATGTTGTTTGTCACAAACCTGTGATACACTTAACAGGTTGTACTTTAACTGATCAACATAGTAGACATCCTCAAATGTTATCTTACCTTTTGTAACATTACCTTTTCCACTTATTTTTCCACCTGCAAGATTGTCTCCAAATGCAACATGTCCTCCATTGATATGCTTGAAATCCTGAAGGCATGACATGTTACCTGTCATGTGCCTAGAGCAACCACTATCAACATGCCAGATGCTCTTCCCCTTAAGCTGTTGGTTGCCCTGCACATAAGATAAATCAGTTAGTATTGATTAGGAACCCAATCCAAAGTGATCTTGGGTACCCCTTTCTCATCAAAATATTTACACTCCTTCTTGAAAAGATTTTTAAACTTTGACTCCTCATTGCTGGAGTACTTTGTCACAATAATGGGTTTGAATGCACATTTGCTAGAAGCAGTACTGGTTTTAGAAGTACTAACTTCATTAGCAGCGCTTGCATGCTTAGCAGTACTAACCTTCTTAGAAGTAGTAACTGTGTCAGCAGCAGTAACTGTGTTAGCAGTAGTAACCTTTGAAGAAGTACTAACAGTGTTAGAAACATTAATATTCTCAGCAGTACTAACACTGGTAGCAGCAGTATTGCTTCTGGCAGCACTATCCCTGTCAGCAGTACTATTTGATGTAGCAGTACTAACAGTTTTAGTGCTTCTAGGCACCCACATTTTAATACTCTCTTTTAAAACCTTTTTCTTCATGTGGCCTTTGGTTTCAACAGATTTCTTAGCTACATGTTTCTTTCCAGCCTTCCTATAACCAACAGGTTTTTGCACAAATATTTGAAAGTTCATCTTTTGGTTAATAGGGTTAAAGAAACAGTGCTTAGGCAAATGATTCAACTTACCACATATGAAACAAGGTTTTGGTCTGATTATTTTACTCATATCAACTCCTTGTTTCTGAGCCCTTTGATTATTCCAGTTTCTTTGATTACCTCTCTTTGTACCATAATTTAGGCTCTCAGTTTTATTGCAAGCACACTGTTTACAAGGGCCAGGATTCACAACAGTGGTCTGTTTGTAATGGACCTTGTTGGCCTTTCCTTTGGTCTTCTCTATCTCTTTAGACTTGACCAAGATACTTCCACCACCCTCATTGGTAACAATGTTGTTTTCTAAGGGTATCTCTTTACTCACAGCATTGTTCCTATTCTCACTGGCTTCTTTCTCAGTCATATCCTCAACAACCACCTCATCCAAAGGATCTATCTTAAAGGCTTTCTCAGACAAGTCGTTTTTCTCCTTGGTCTCTAACAAGTCTGATGTAGGAGAGATGTAGTTGTTGTTGTAAGGAGGGGGTGTGTTGTTGTATCCAACACCAGGCTTCATCTTATCATGAATCTGAGCCTTTAGAAGAGAATCCATTGCTTTTGAAGCATATGAAAACTTTTCTACATCAAGCTTAACCTTAGCTAGTTCTTCTTTCAACTTATCATTCTCTTCTTTGGACTTAGACAGTTTGGTCTCTAACTCATTCTTTTCCCACTTCCAGTAGTTTGTGTCATAAGAGTATTGAAGTTCATTGGCTTGGAAGCCTTTGATTTGTTCTTCAAACCTTTCAACTATCAACACATAATCTCTTCTGTCCTTTTCTAATCTTTTGAGGTCATCACACATGTTTTGGTTGTGATCCCTGTACCTTTTGAAAGTGTCTATGCAAGATTGAGTACAAAGATTAGAAATTACCTCAGAGGGGAGATCAGACACCTCTGCCATTAGAGCTTGATTCTGAATGGCTTCCTCAGCTTGGTCACTCCAGTTAAACCCCATTCCTTGTTGAGAAACAAGGGCTTGAGCAGAGTTCTTGTTTTGATTGTAGCCTCCATTCTGAGCTTGTTGGTGGTTGTTATTTGGAACACTCTAGCAAAGTGTCCCTTCATGTGGCACTTATAGCATTCCACCCTTGTCTTGTTAAAACCAGCTCCATCTTCTCTTCTTTGAGAGAAGTTGTTCCTCTCAGTTCTTTTAATAAACTTCTTCACCCTCATAGATAACATGGCCATCTGCCATTTAATGTCCATCTCCTCCAGATCATCAGGGTGAAGTTGTTCCAGATCATCATTAATCAAGGAGTTGTTGCTGTGACTAGACAAAAAGGCTTCAAAGACAGTTTCAGTGCCTTTTTCTGAATTCACTCCACTAGCAGCACTAACTGCTTCAGGGTTGGCAGTAGTATCAGTGGATGCTGATAGAAGCGCAACATTATGAATATACCCAGTGGGCTACTTCTTAGCTTCTACCTCAAATTCAAAAACTCTTAGATCATTATACAGATCATCTAGTTCCTTCTCTTCTAGATTGTCAGTCTGTCTATATGAGACAGTGTACATAGTCCATTCATCCCCATGAGATCTGAGGAACTTCTTGTTGATATCATCTTGCTCTATCTTCACTCCAACAGTATCCAGTTCACCAATAAGCTTGTTGAACCTGTCAAAAGTTTGAGTCATAGACTCATTCTTTGAAGAAGTGAAGTTCTCATACTGCTGCTTTAGAACATCCCTTTGATTTCTTTTGGTGCTTTTAGTTCCTGCAAATCTTTTCTCTAGAGCATTCCAGAGAATCTTAGCATCAGTGCAGTTGCAGAATTGATGCTGATATTCATTGGGGATGGCCAAGGGCAGAGTGCTCAAGGCCTTCATCTCTGTCTGCCTGATCTTCCTCTCACCATCTGTCTTTGGTGGAGGTCTTTTCCCATTTGGTCCAATCTGACCTTCAGTAGAGGGGCCATTCTCAATGACATCCCACATTGAGTAGTCAGTGAGGAAAATGTATTGCCTGATTCTGATCTTCCACGTGTCAAACTCATTGGGTTTGAGCATTGGAACCTTAGAGACAAGAGTACTGTTTGATTCTGCAAAGTTTTCCATGATGAATGAATGAATGTTTCTGAGAGAACAGGCTCTGATACTACTTGTCAGGATCGAATTCTCAACAAGAATTATGAACACTCAGAAACAATATTAAAGAAGTTGCGGAAAAACACTTTAATATTCAATAAACAGAAAAACAGTATGAATCACAACTTGCAAACTTTACTTAATGATTCAAGTTACAAGCTTTTCACTCACAGCCTCAATCTTGAAGAACAGGCTCTTTCAAGACGAATTCTACTTCTCTAGAATTAGGAACGATACCTTGAGGTTGATTCTCCCTCTAGAACAAAAACTCATAATTATTTAATTGTATCTTTCAATTCTATTCTATTCTATACATCATTGAATAATAAAAGATAATTACTATACATAAAAAGATCTTCAAAATAATCTTCATAATTATCTTCAAGCTTTCCATGTTTGTCTCCAGACGCGATCTCTTCAACATTATCTTCGAATTATCTCAGTAGCAAGATTAATCACCTTGGAAGCATTAACTGAGTCTTGGCAATATTAACTACTAAGCAGCACTAACCACTAGCAGTACTAACTAGCTAAGCAGTACTAACTTTGTTCAAGCAACACTAACTTTGACTAGCAGTATTAATTCTACTAGAAGTAGTAATACCTAGCAGTATTAACTTTGAGATCCTCTGGCAGTACTGACTCTGAACTAGCAGCATTAATGACTTGATCACATCTTCAGTTCCCAACATTAACGAATAAAAATAATCAACCACGCAGCCTAGTGTATAGGGACGAAAAGAAAATAGGAAAATAGAAATGGGATAAAGATGTAGACTAGTAAGTCCAAAACAAAATCCGTGTTAGCCTGATTGCCTCCCTGACAACGGCGCCAAAATCTTGATGTGTTTTAATATTTATAACCGCAAGCGTACGAATGTGTAGCATATGGGTCGATCACAGGAAGGCGATGGACTGAACACAGACTCGTTCTAGACTATGTCCTAGCTACGGGAAAAATCAATCTTTTGGTTGTTTTTTATAAAACTAATAAAATAAACAAACTAAAGAAGGAGACAAAACAAAACTAACGGGCATTGGGTAATGTCAACTTCAAATTTTGGTAATGGTGGAATTCGTTATGCAAAATTACTTCAACCCTCTTTTAAGGTGGAAAAGCTTTTCTAACCTAAGTCTCATATTTACTTTTGCAATATATGTACGTTGGGAAGAAACATTATGATTTAAAACGAATATTTTTCCCAATCAACGTCCCTAACTATTTATTATGTTAGGACCGTAATCACTGATCAATTTAGTCTAAGTAAAAGATCAAACTTTCGTTTCATCAAAAAACCAATCGAATTAACTAAATGATTTGTTAAAAGCCAATTAAATCAATTTCAACATTCATTAAAATCGAAATGGATTAAAACACAACATCCGTTTTAAAAAAAATTAATAAATACCAAGACCTTCGATCTAAATAGACGATTACCCAAATGAATGATAACTAAACAACGAAATAAAAAGTAAACATAAGCCTAAACAAAACAATAAAATTAATCTATGAAAGCAGTAAAGATCGATCCAAGGAGTGTCACTCTCCAAGAATGAGGACCCCGAAGTGAAGTAAGAACCAGACATGAACGTAAGCTTGTTGTACAAGGGAAAGTGACGATGTAGGAATACGCGGAATGAATGACAATTGTCAAACCCGAAAAGGCTTATGAGTTTACAAGTGTACGACTCAAGAATATGGAGAAAACTCAAACTCTCTAAGAGAAATTTTATTAAAACTTGATAATTGAATTGAACACAATGAAGGGATTAATCATATTTTTAACTAGGCTTAGAGATACCTAAGGAAGGAAACACAATCATAAACCAAAACTATATATGGAAAAGAGAATCTTTATCTAAGGAAGGAAATACTAAAATAAGGAAATATAATATAAGGAAATACTAAGATAATGAAATATAATATAAGGAAATACTAAGATAAGGAAATATGCTTTCGAGAGTTGTCCCGAGACTTAAGTCTCGGAGAAACTCTCGGTAGACTCTGGTACTCGTGCGTTCTACAGTGGACATCGAGACTTGTCCCGAGACTTAAGTCTTGGTGAAACTCTCCGTAAATTCTGCCTTGATTTTCCAATGTGTTCCATTTGCTCTTCGAACCTCGTTGCAAGTCTCTCAACATCCGTCTCCTCCACTGTAACACCCGAAAACTCATAATCGAATCTTGCAGTTAATTTGGTATTTTACCTTAAGTTTGATAAGTTTCATTCGAAAGCTTAACGTTCCATTCTATCGGCTTTTATGATCGGGATCGAGAGGTTTCAATTCCAAAAAAGTTGAGTGTTGGGGCCATACCAGCGACTATGCCCGCGACTGTGACATCAGGTCACTATCGCGGGGCAAGGTCGCCTAAGTTAGGTAGTGAGCCAAGACCAAGGGGCGACATTGACCAGCGACAATGACCCTGGGCAAAGTCGCATGGAATTGTCGTCAAAGGTGTACCGTATGAGGGTAGACGCGAGCGACATTGACCAGCGGCAATGCCCTGGGCAAAGTCGCATGGCATTGTCGCGACGGACCCTAGGGCTTTTTAAGTTGCAAATTGTTTTTTTTTGGACCATAATACTGATTTGAGGTTTTGGTGTAATCGTTTTTCTCTCAAGGACCTGGTAAGTCTCCCTATCCTCCATCCCCTTGCAATTAATTCTTCCCAACCATCTCAAACCCTTGATCATTTATGGCCTTCTAGGTGCTCTTAGATGATTGTGGTGCTAGTTCAAGCCTTCTCATGGATCTCATTCTCATCCCTTTAAGTTCTTGAAATTCTAGGGTTTTAAACTATAACCCTACATGGTGAGTTCATTCTCTTTTATAAACTTTATACATGTTAAAATGTGGATTTTAACCTTCTAAACATCTCCATTTTGATTTACTTGACTTGGGTGAGTTTTGCACCAAAACCTAATTTTGGAGATTTTAGGGTTTATCTCGATGGGCATGATTTTAAATTTAATGAACTTAGATTTTGAACTACATGTGGATTTACCCATGGGAAACTTGTTTACTTCAAATGTTATGTCTAAATGTTGAAATCAAAACTAGGGTTTTGAGATGTTGATGCATATTTATTTATTGAGGTATTGGGTGTTTGGAACTATGTTATGGGAATACTACCCAAACCATTATTTTGAGAATCCCCTTGTAAATTATGTGAGAAGTCTTATGGTTTCTTGATCCTTACATAATTGTTGTCAATTAACTATTTGTGAGATTGGTTGTCCGTAATGGCATTGGTTGGCTTACATGTTTGCATTTGGGCGTCATGAACCCACAATTGTTTATATCATTTTGTCCGATGATAGAATGCTAGTTTTCCATGTCGAGGCACGTTTAGGCATCATATAGGGTATAAGTCCTATGTGCTAGTACACGATATTGGATGAGGATCTCAATGTAAGGACCCAATGTGGTTAAAGTTGATCTTCTGTGGGTGTACGTTTAAAGCTATCGAGCCTAACATCCCTTGCGTGTACTTTATTATGTGTGTTTGATTTTACTAAACTGTCAAGTGACTTACTTTTGTGTTCCGTCGCTTGCGCTAGTAAGCGGGTCTCCCCCATTAACCCAAGAGGTATTTGCATTGTGGTGAAGATTTATATTATTATTTCTCCGGCTTTACCTACTTTATTTCCGCTTAGAATTTATTATTCCTGAACATAAATGTTTGATCTCACTAGGCTTTAGCCTAACACTTTTCTTAAAATGACATGTATAACAGGTCATCCTAGCGGCGGGACTCCTCGGGCTTGAGCGGAGAGAGAGGTTGAAGGATAGTAACATTTTTGGAGATTATAGAGACGCAGACCCGTCATAGGCCTGGCATACTATTGAGAATAAAAGTGTCAACACCCGATCTTAATCTAGATTTAGCTTTGTCTAGATTAGTAGGTTGTTGAGTTAAACTTAAATTGATCCTTTGGGTTGTAAACGTCATACTTTTTTCCCCGTTTTGGGATGGCGTACTTTGGTTGAAATGTCATTATCGTATTATTCAAGGTTTTCCCCAATTATAGACGTCATATTGCCGAATTTTCAAAATTTTAAATCACTTTAAATTTTAGGGTGTTACATCCACCTCCGAAGAACCCGACCCCGGGTTCTCATTAGGAAGAATTTTTTTATCGTCGTGGTAAGCATTTATGTTGGCGGCGTTGAATGTGTTGGAGATGTGTAGGGAGTCAAAAAGTGTGATCACGTAGGCGTTGTCCTTGATCTTCCTTGAAATCTTGAATGACTCGTATTTTCTAGGTTGCAACTTGTTGTATGTTCCAACCCGAAATCATTTTTTTCGTAAGAATACCATGACTTCATCTCCCACATTGAAAATTTTTCATTGTCGATGCGCATCGGCGGCGGCTTTATTCTTTGTACCCGTGAGTTCGAGTCTTGCCTTGACTTCTTCTTTGACAACTTGCACATCCATAGCCATATTTTCTGCTGCGATGCTTGCTCCCGGAAGTCGTGGTTGATCAAATCAACCACATTCTTGGGATTGAAAGTGTAGACTAAGGAAAAAATGGAACGACCCATTGCCGTGTGGGTTGCACTATTATAGGCGAACTCGATTTGTGGAAGAGCAAGATCCCATTGTTTAGGCTTATCACCACATATGCTCGTAAGCATATTTCCCAATGTTCGATTCGTGACTTCGGTTTGGCCATCAGATTGAGGGTGAGCGGTATTGCTTTTGTTCAATGCGGTCCCGAACAATCTCCAAAGAGTGATCCAAAAGTGGCTCAAAAACTTTGTGTCACGATCGGAAGTGATCGTCTTTGGGACACCGTGTAGGTGAACTACCTCCTTAAAAAATAACTTGGCGATGTTGCTTGCATCAACGGTCTTCTTGCAATCAATGAAGTGCGTCATCTTGGAGAATCAGTCGACCACTACAAAGATAGAGTCGACTTCTCTTTGTGTACAGGGTAGTCATAAGACGAAGTCCATGGAAAAGTCTTGCCAAATATCATCGGGAATTGGTAACGGTAAGAAGAGACCGGTGTTTTGAGATTGGCCTTTAGAAACTTAACAAATATAGCATTTTTGGACGATGCTCCTACATCCCGCTTCAAATGCGGCCAATGGTACTGTTCAAAAACACTAGCAATGGTTTTGTCTCGGCCCAAATGTCCGCCTAATCCTTCCCCAAGTAGGTCTCTGATTAGTTTTTCACGAAGAGAAGAGTTAGGTATGCACAATTGATTACCTTTGAAAAGATATTTGTCTTCGATATAGTAGTAGTCCATCAGTGTACCCGTTTTGTATACAGACAAAATCTCTTTGAAGCCGCCATCTTCTTCATATCTCTTTTAGAACCTCGAATCCAACGATCTCTTGGCCGAGGGTAATCATTAAGGTAGCTCGTCGATTCAATGCATCGGCTACCCGGTGAGAACTCCCGGTTTATGCGTAATGACAAAGGGAAACTTTTGCAACTAACTTACCTATCGTGCATGCATTTTTTACCAACTTTTGGCTATTAATGAACTTTAGGGCTTGGTGATTGGTGATGATTACAAATTCTTTTTGCAGGAGATAGTGCTCCCATTGCTTTAACGCTTGGAAAACGACAATAAACTGTTGATCATAAGTGCTCCACTTTTGAGGGGCCTCACTTAGCTTTTCACTACAGAATGCAACCAACCTTTTCTCTTGAGAAAGAACAACTCCTACTCCTACTCCGCTTGCATCACATTCAACTTCAAACACTTTATCGAAGTCGGGAAGAGTGAGAACCGGTGCGGTGATTAGCTAAGGCAGAGCTTCGGTCTTGATCGGGTCCCCATTGGAACTTGCCTTTTTTTAGACATTTGGTGATAGGCGCGGTAATGGTGCTGAAATCTCTTACAATTCTCCAGTAGAAGGTTGCTAGTCGGTGAAAGCCTGAACATCGGATACGGTTTTGGGAGTGGGCCATTCTTTTATCACACAGACCTTCTCTTTATCCACTTCTATGCCGGCCTCTCCAACAATGAATCCTAAAAATAGGAGCTTGTTGGTGCAAAAAGTGCACTTCTTTAGATTGACATAGAGTTTGTTTTCCTGGAGCACGGTTAAGACTTTGCGGGAGGTGTACCAAGTGATTCATTTTGCTTCGGCTATAGATAAGTATGTCATCAAAGTATACCACTACCAAAGAGCCGATGAAGGGGCGAAGTACATGGTTCATTGTCCTCATAAAAGTGCTTGGGGCGTTGGAAATTCCAAAGGCCATGACTAGCCACTCGTATAGTCTAAACGGTGTCTTAAACGCTATTTTCCATTCATCACCCGGTTGAATCCGGATTTGGTGGTAGCCGCTTCAGAGATATTTCTTTGAAAACATTTTTGCGTCAGCTAGTTCATTAAGCATGTCCTCCAAATGGGGGATGGGAAATTGATACTTGATAATGATTTTGTTGATGGCGCCACTATCAATACACATTCTCCATTGGTTACCTTTCTTTCGTATAAGGAGAACGGGGATGACACATGGTTGATCGATTAAGAAAGGTTAGATGCGTGTATCAGTTTAGTAAGAGAAATATTGAGAAAGCATATTGTTGTAATCGTATCTGATTTTGAAATAGAAATTGGTTGATCGATTAATTGTTTTGTCATATTGATCTGATTTTTTATGTATTGTGGGACACATAATTGGTATCAGAGAATAACAAGAATTCAGAATCATGATCTTAATCTGAGTTTTTGGTCGACATTTTCAAGAACTCGTAAAATAACTGTGAAGATTAGAATTTCGCAATATTTTTTATGTTTTTGATCTGAATTTGGTTCTGTTGTATTCGTTTTTGTGTATAGAATACATTTAATTTGTACTGTGTTGCCTAATTCACAACTTGTAGGTGTGAATTTTAGATTTCATTGTATTTTTGTTCGAGGTTTTCATACGTACTGTATCGTGATCAATTTGAAATTTTTGGTGTTTTTGATTGAAATCAATATTTTGTAACTTGTTCGAGATATGTTCTACAGAATTTCTGCAAAGTTTCAGTGTGAATTTCTCAGGTTTGAATCAAAATCAAATGGAAAAAGTTGGTTTTTGGTCGAAATGGTAAAGAACGCGCTAGATCTGAAGAACGCACAAAGTTCATAGGGTAGAACACGCAGAGGGTGAAGAACACGCAAGACTCAGCTTGCGAGAAGTAGATACGCACACGTCATTGTGTGCAAGTTTGTGTTGATTGGTTCCTTTGTCTTGCACGAAGTTAGTAGTTTGCGAGAAGTAAACTTTGTGTGCGAACTAAAAGTTGGAAAAATATTCTAAGTATCAGAACATGCAACGTGATTGCGCGAAGTGTTTGTGAGAAGTGATTTTCAAGAAACACGCAAGTCTTGGCCTGCGAGAAGCTAGAACACGCACGTTTTGGTTTGCTCGAAGCTAAAACGCGCAACCTTCCTTTTGCGGGAACGTAGAACGCGCACAATACTTCCTGCGCGAACCTTGAAAGCGCATAGAACGTTTTATGGGAAGTTTGTGCTTTCTTTGATCTGCAAGTTTCAACACTTAGATTTTTTTTTTTGTGATTTTCAGCGTTGACTAAGTTTGACTTTTATAGGTCAAGTTTATTTCTGAATTTTTGACGATCATTTCAAATCAGTGCAAAGTTAAAGATGACTTCCAGAGAGGCTCTTGCTATTGGAACATATGTAAAGCCACCAGTCTTATTCAAAGGCGAGTACGAACAATGGAAAGACAAATTATTGGACTTCATAGACAGAAATGATCTGGGTGACTACATCAGACTGTCTCTGAAAGAAGGAGTGATGAAACCTCCAACAAAGATTCATACTACTGAAACTGATGGAGAGGAAGTTGTAAACAAAGAGTACCTATTGCCAATTGAAGATTATACTGAGGAACAAAAGAAAAGGCAAAAAGTTGAGAGATTGGCCAGATCTTTTATTCTGCAAGGAATTCCCAACGAGATATATGTGAAGATAGATAGCTACAATGCTACAGGGAAGGAAATGTGGGATCAACTTGTGAAGATGATGTTAGGGTCTAAAATTGGTAATCAGCTGAAAGTATCAAACTGTCTAAACAATTATGAAGAGTTCAATGCTAAGGAAGGTGAAAGTCTTGAAGATACTTATGATAGATTTGTTACCCTTTTGAACGAGCTGAGCAAGAACAAAGTCGAAAAGTCTCAGATTGAGTTAAATGTGAAATTCTTGAGTATCTTACAACCTGAGTGGAAGAGGTTTACCCGCTCGATGAAGCAAATGAAAGATCTCAATGAAATATCGTTACATGAAGTGTATGAGACTTTACAACAGAACGAGGAAGAGGTAGAGGAGGTAAGAGGTGAAAAGAAGAAAGCTGAAAAACCAATATCTGATCCGATTGCTTTGGTAGTGAAGAACAAAGAGAAAAGATCTGTTAGTTTGAAGAAGAAAAAGAAAGTGCTGGTGTCTGAGTCTGAAGAGGAAAGTAGTGTTGATTTTGATTCTGATGATGGAGAGAGCTTAAAGCAAGAAATGCTACTGTTGACCAAAGCTTTTCAGAAGAAATTTTAGAAGAAACCAGGGTCAAACAGTCAGAGGTACTCATCAGGATCTAGAAACTACGAGCACAAAGAGAGAGTGGAAGGTAAGAGGTTTGAGGAGAAAAGGCCAGAAGAAAAGAAATCTAAAAAGAAATATCTGAATGATTATGCAGAGAAGAAAGTTGATCAGCCAGTTAAGTGCTATAATTGTGGCAAGTTAGGTCACTTTGCTAAAGATTGTCGAAAGCTTAAGGTCCGCAATTCAGAGTACTTCAAGAACAAAATGCTTTTGGCCAAGCAGCAAGAAGCTGGCAAATCATTGATGGTTGAAGATGAATAATGGTTGGATCACTCAGAACCTGACACTGACAAGGAAGATCAATTGCAATCCATGATTATTGAACTTCAGGATTTGCAGTCTAAGGTTAAACGCGAAAAATGTATCATTAAAGAGAAAAACCAATCAATATTGGAGCTCAACAATGATATTGCTGAGAAGAATGTATTGATTGAGGCTTTACATAAAAATATTGATACCAGTGCTAGAGAAAAGATTGTAATCCATAATCAACTATCTGAAACATCATCAAAATTTAAACTGTGTGAACTTGAAGTTAAAGAGGTTGCGAAAAAGTGTTTATCTTTAAAGAAAGAAAACAAATCTTTGGTTGAGAAAGTGAGTGGTTTGGAAGAAAAAGGGCATTTCCAAAGAGACTAGTAAGTGTTGGGGTCTTGGCTAAGGATAACATACACTATCTGAAAAAAGGACATTTCCAAAGTGCTTGCTTTATATGATTTTGGTTTTCTAAAATTGGCACCTCAATACCCTGAACTCAAAGTTAAATGGATAAAATTATCAAATGAGGATGAAGCTAAGGAAATTGAGAAAAGAAAGAATAAAACTAAAATGGAACTTCCATTTTGATATGAGAGGTTGAATTCTAGCTATAGTTCTACACAATCAAAATTTATTTCTAACAATTATTTTGAAAGCTATTCTACAGAGGAATTGGAGGCAAAACCAATTGAAGGAAAATTTTATGTTCCTCCACTCATTTTAGAAAGTAAAATTTCTAAACTTGAGAACACTCTTGTAGAAGAAAGAATTTTGACTGGGTTAGAACAAATGGTCTTTTCAACTGTTTTTATTAACACTGATTTCTCAAAGTCTTCCAAAGCTTTTAAATCAAATGATTTTAATAGTATGTTTGATGAAGGGTTTGATTTCCTAAACTCTGATGGTTGTTTTGATGAATGTGTTGATCAATTTGATTTTAGTGCAAAACTTCCAGATCGTACACAATTCATTATTAATTCTAATGGCTTATCCAGTGTGTATGAGAAAGGTGAATCATCAACGAAAGTTGATAAACCAGTTTCTATGAGTACTACTCATGCCAAAGGTAAGAAGAAAAAGAATAGGCACTCACAGAAACGGATTAACACTAATAAATCAAAGAGTAAACAATCTTTTAAATCTCACAGTTCTAACTATCAAAGTTCATATGTTTCAGATGTGAAAAAGAAAAAGCCTGAAGTGAAATCATAGTGGAGACCAAAGAAGAAAATTAAAGAGAATACAAAATCATGTTCTAATATTCATTGTAATAGAATGACTGTTAGTAATACTGATGTAGTTGGTAATGTTGCTTTTCACAAAACAAAACTTGTAACTTCTAACAAGCATTACTCAATAAAGCAATTACTCCAATTATCTCCGCCTACTAATAAGTCTTCTACATATCGTCGAAATGGTTTTGTATCTCGACAATATTCTGATGATTGGTTTGGTTCATATCATGTCTATTCTAATTCATTTGTTTCATAAGGTTTTCAAAATCAAAGAGGACCCAAATTCAAATGGGTGCCAAAATCTTGATAATTTGAATCAACGGTTAAAAATGATAAGTGGAGGAAAGCAATGGATTCAGAAAGTGAATCCATTTAATAGAACGACACATGGGACTTGGTCGATTTACCATAAGGACACAAGTCTACAGGCGTGAAATGGGTCTATAAGACCAAACTAAATGAAAATGGTGACATCGAGAAGCATAAATCATGTCTGGTCGTAAAAGGCTACAAGCAGAAGTTTTGGATCGATTATAATGAGGTGTTTTCCCCAGTGATACGTATTGAGACTATACGTTGGGTTTTGTCTTTGGCTGCTCAAAGATATCAGAGAATACACCAAATGGACGTTAAATCGGTGTTTCTTAACGGCTATCTAAATGAATAAGTCTACATAGATCAACCTCTTGGATATATCAAAGATCACGAGACGAATAAGGTATGTAAACTAAAGAAAGCAATATACGGTCTAAAGCAAGCACCACGTGCTTGGTATAGCCGTATAGATGGTTATTCTCAAAAGAATGGATTCAGGAAATGTCCTTATCAACATGCATTGTTCATTAAGGATTATAAAGGTGACTTCCTTTTCGTTTGTTTGTATGTGGACGATCTGATCTTCACAGTGAATAGTCCAAGATTAATTGATGAGTTCAAACATTCAATGAAGCTTGAGTTTGAAATGACCGACATGGGTCATCTTCACTACTTCTTGGGTATTGAAGTGAAACAAAGGCAAGATGGTATATCGATTTCTCAAAAAGAAATATCCATTTGATATTTTGAAACGTTTTAGAATGGATAATGCAATTTCAAAGTCAACACCTATGGAGTACAGAGTTAAACTATCAAAAGATTCTCGAGAAGCTAGTGTATATTCGAGTTTGTACATGAGTCTACTTGGCAACCTTCTGTACTTAACGACTACAAGACTTGATGTTATGTACGTCGTTAGTGTATTTAGCAGATTTATGGAAGAACCCAAGCAAAACCATTGGAAGGCAGAGATAAGAGTGCTAAAATTCATCAAAGGGACTCCTGACCATGGTATATTGTATGGAAAGATCGACAATCCAAAAATGATGTCATATTGTGATAGCGATTTCGGAGGAAGCATTGACGATAGTATGAGCACCTCTGGCTTTGTTTTCATGATGAACTCAAGAGCAATTTCCTGGCCGCCCAAGAAGCAAAGAGTCGTAGTTCTGTCCTCAGCAGAGGCAGAATATATGAGTGTGTCTTTGGTAGGATGTCAAGCCATTTGGATGAGAGGTATACTAGAAGAATTGAAGCCTCCTTAGAGTGAACCAACGATGATACAATGTGACAATAAATCTGCAATCGCACTTACCGGAAATCCACATAACGATCAAATATCACTTTATTCGTGAATTAGTATAGTGTAGAGATGTTGAAGTTGTTTTCTGCAGAACAAGTGATTAAGTGGCAGATGTGCTCATCAAGGCATTAAAGCCTGCTAATTTCTTGAAGATGAAGGGTAGACTTGGAGTTATGCAAGTCTAGATTAAGGGGGAATGTTGAGATATTAATCCAGACTTCCAGACCTGTGCTTTGGTTACTATGACAGTTACTTAGAGCATCCACAGTCATGGACCTCTTAAGAGGTTCATGATTTTGCTATATCAATTTTCTTTTTCCTACATATTTCATAAATCTTTTACTCCCAATCATGAACTGGTTCATTGTTTATATAATAAAAAACCATAATAATAAAAATTGTAATGCTTAACATTTACTTATTATATTTAAAAAACAATAATTAAAAACTAATTGTAATTAAAATTTACAATACTGAAAGTCACAGTAATTAAAAACTCAAAATTGATTATATAGTAAAAATAATTAAAAGTTGATAATAAATTAATTAGTTTATTTAATTAACTTGTTTTTTTGAAGATTGTATGTTAAAAATAAAGAGTAGAAAACTATTTTGGTTTAAATATCACCCATAACCAAGATACAAAAATAGATGGAAATTACAATGTTGGTATTTTTAGAGGAGTTTGATTATTAAAATAATTGGGACCCACACTTTTAGACTCAATGAGCGGTCCTTTGTGAGGACCAATTGACATGGCATTTATACCTCAATCCCTCAATAATATCCCAAATACATGGACCGATTAACTTCCCAAAAGAACCTCACCACTGTAGATGCCCTTAGGAGTTAGTTATTTTATGTTGTTATTGGTTTTGTCGGTTCAATCATAATATGTGAAGCGTTGTGTTGGTTGAATTTATATATATATATATATATATATATATATGTTTGTAAAGTTTGCAGTATCAGATTGATGGTAAATGAAAGATTGTTAGTTTTCTTGGTGAAAACATCTTTCAATATTTTGTGTTCTTAACAACATAACCTTAAAGAAGCATCGAATAATATTAGAATTTCCTCTAAAACGTGGGTATATGCTACTGTGTATGTTTTGTGCTTACGTTCTGCGTCAGGTGGTGTTTCGACACCAAAACGCTAAGATTAATCAGAATAATTAAATAAAGAAATGACAACCTTTACAAAATAATTGGCAGAAAAACAAAACAAAAGCAATTAAAAGGTACACATGGAAAATGGTTAGGGTTTGAATTAATTTCTATGTAAAATAGACTTGACATTTCTTTTCTTTATAACTTGCTATTAGCAACCCATCTGGTCCGACTCCAATCAGACAGTTTGCATGCATCTTGTGCTTCTTGCTTTCCCAAGTGGCCACCTTAAACCTCATGGATGTTACAACCTCAAGCCGAAACGACACCATCCCACGCATCCGATCAGCGACAAACTGCGTCCAACGTGCGGTATCAACCACCAAAGTGGAACCAGAGAACGTGCCATATAGAACCGTCGTGTTCTTAGGAGATTGATAAAAAGGAAACAGTAATGGCATTTCCCCAATGTTCTGATCCTGATAGTAGAGTGTTAGGTGCATAGTATCATAGTAAATCCCGATATTAAGATTTGCATTTCGGGCAGTCACATTGAAGGTTGCTTGAGCAGTTGCAAAGCCATTATCTTGGGCTATACTGGGGATAGAGAATTCATGGATATGATATCTTGGACGATGCGGGCGTAAGCTGAGCCACAAGATGAATGTTATGAGGCCTACGATGAACAGAAGGCTAAGAAAAACGGAACATATCAGCTTCGAGACACGAGTTGTTAGGCTGTCTTTCACACGGTGCACATAGTATCGCGCGGTGTGATGCCGCCTTAACTGGCGGCCCTCGTTAACGTGGGGTTGGTTAAGGCGGTCATCAGGGGTGAAGTGGATTGGGATTTGTTGGTGTGGGGTGTTCATTGTTTTCCCGGTGAGTGATCGGAGGTTTTGGGGGTAAAGATCGATGAACAGAAGCCATTGTTGGTGTAGGGTTTCTTTATATGAAAAACAAGAGTAAGGTGGCCGGAGAAGAAAGGGATGCTAGTAGTCTTTTGGTTGTAGAAAGGAAGGAATATTAATCAGCTCATTGTAGTCTAGAATGGGTCATCTTATATATTCTTAATGGCCTCTTGAGGTTGTACCTGATGCTACTCTTGTTTGTACAGTAGAACTTTTGGTATATCTTGATATGCACTGTAAGTATATGTATATAGACACTTCCTATCTCTAGTACCATATATGCGGGGTATTAAAAACAAAAGGTAAAAATTATATACTTCTTTATACTAAACTTAAACCAATATTCGATATTAGATTTTTTCCCTTGATCAAAAATTAATATTCTTTTTTGAGAAGTTTATGTATAAATAATGGAATTTTTTTGAAAAACTTAACATATATGTATAATATACTTCCATATTTTAATTGATTAAATTTTTGCATTTTTGAATTTTTGACATTTTGAATTTTTGACATTTTGAATTTTGAATTTTTTGAATTTTTTTTAACAAATAAATTCTTAAACTTATTGAAATCAAACAATAAATTATTAAACTTATTGAAATTAAATAAATAAAATTTTGAACTTACTACAACATAAAAAAACTCAATAGACTTTTAAGTTTTTAATGATTAAGTTTCTAAATTTTTTTTAAACAAATAAATCCTTACATGTATAAAAGAAAAGAAACATGCCATTTTTTATTGATATATCAACAAATCGGTAGTAAAGTGCCATCACGTTTTTTCGATTTTTCTTTTAAACAAAATAAAAATTACTAATGGTGGGAACTGGTCATGCTAATATATAAATATTATTGGTCAATCATAATTTTTTTCATATTCACATGAAAATTAGGTGCTTTTTATAGATCCTGTGATTTTCATTTGAATCTAAAAAATAAAAAATTAATAGCTTATCATTGTCACTTAATACAAAAAATAAATAATGACTAATGGAAATGGAATATAATCATTTTGGTTTCTTTAAGTTTTTTTTTTTTTTTTTTTTTTTGGAAAGAAAGAATGGAAATTTATTGAAGAATATCCTTCTCCAAAGCCAATACAAGACCCTGATGAAAAGAAAAATCTCCATTGTTACAATCGGAATAGAAGCACGATTCCCTAACAATGCTGTGAGCAACCGTGTTCGCCGATCGCATTACGAAAATGACAGAAGCATTTTGTAAACTCCGCAAAATCTCCTTACAATCTTCAATAATTGCCCTGAATGAACAAATCATAGCCAAATCACACCATAGAGCTTGGACCACGTTTAAACAATTTGTCTCAACCACGACGATGACCCATTGCTTTCGTTTGATCCAACTTAACGCTTCCTTGACTGCAATTGCCTCGGCTAACATCGGCTCGACTTTTCCTTCACGACCTTCTCTTTTTACACTAACTACTCTTCCTTAATGGTCATAGGCCACACAGCAGAAAGTGAACCTCTCATACTCGAGAAAATAGCGGCATCTACATTCACCTTAATCGTATTTACTTGGGGAGTGCTCGGCACCATCAACGGTAGTCATAAAGCTCCTCATGGGAACAATTTCCTTGTCCTGAGTGTTGAGCCATTGGGCCACACAGCTGAGTGATCGTTGTTGCCAAACACTATCATTTCTCGCCTTCCATAGAGCCCAACAAAGCACCATCACCCTGGCCATTATTTTAGATGATTCCCCGTTAATCAGTTTATAGAACCAGGCCCCAAACCCATCTAATCCTTCATCATTTGCAAGCCTGCTTAGCCCCACCGTGTGCCAACACTCATGGGCAAAAGTGCAACCCACTAATGCATTGACTATTGTCTTCGGAGACACATTACATCTTGGGCAACCAACCGGGACGTCAACTTTCTTCGTCCTAAGTTGGACCCTCGTGGGTAAACATCCTAAAAGTCCTCTACATACGAATTTTTTTACCTTTTGTGGCACTTTCTGTTTCCACAACCTCTTCCATATATGTGTCTGGTTCGCTCGGCCTCCAATAACCTTTAGCTACTTGTATCAGTTGATACGCACTCCGAACTGTGTAGTTTCCAGACACCTCCTTCAACCATTTCCACCCATCCGTCAGGTTTGAATCGCTCAAGGGAATGCTTCTAATCAGAATCCTGTCATGCTCTTCGAATACATCATTTAGAATGTCATCATCCCATATTCTTCGACTTGTAGCCATGAGACTCGGAACCTTTTTCTCTTCTAGTCCCGTGTGGCAAGAAGTAACAAAAGGTTGGTTAGTATCCGGGAGCCAAGGTTCATCGATGATGTTGATATTTAACCCCGAGCCTACTCTTCTTATTGCTCCTTGCTTTACCATGTGTTGAACCTTCTGCTTCATACGGTCTTTCAAGAAACCTAGAATTGCGTTTTTATTACTCCCCATGGTGTTTGGAAGCCCCAAATATTTGCAATGATCACTAGCCTCAGGTATGTTAAGACTTTGAGAAATCACCTCCCCGTACAGATCTTCTGTATTTGTATTGAAAAAAATCGATGATTTTGTAAAATTCACCTTCTGCCCTGATTCACGTTCAAAACCGTCTAACAACTCTCGCACCCTCGTCGCCTCACTAACATTTGCTTTACAATGACATAACTATCGTTGTCAAACAACATGTGGGATCGTTGTCAAACAACATGTGGGAGATAGTTGTCTATCCTCGAGCGACTCGACAACCATGAATTAATTGTCTTCTCTTATATCGGTGGATGAGAGCCGAGAGACCTTCAACACCTATTATAAACAGATAAGGTGAGAGTTGCTAATATATTGATACATCAAGAAAGAAACTATATATTCCTCTCTTTTTTTTAATCAATGTGATGAAATCTTCATTTAAGAAAAATATCTAAAGACTTGCTCAACTTTTTTGAAAGTTTGTTGGGTTGTTTTCGGTTTCAATAAAGTTCAAAGATTTATTTGTTCACTACAATAAGTTTAAAATTTTATTTATACTTGAAAAAAATTCAAAGACTTCATGATATAAAACATAAAAGTGTCATGAGTTTTTTTTAGACTTCACTTTTGAACAAAATAAAAATTATTGTTGTTCGAAACTTGCAATGCTAATATATCAATTCTATTAGTCAACATAATTTTTTTTCATATTCAAATGAAAATCAGGTGTATTTTATAGATCCTGTGATTTTCATTTGGATTTGAAAATTAAAAAATAAACAGCTTATCTTATAATTGTCTTTTGAATATTAAAAAACAAATAATAGCTAATGGAAATGATATACAAGGACAACATCGACATCTGATTATAAAGCAATTGCGAACATATAACTCTCACGAATTCTCTCAAGCAGAATCTGTCGACACAAGTGTTCTATTACACGACATCTAGCTTAATCGCACGATTTTATTACTTTTATACTGTAATATTGTCAATTGTACTTGTAATTAGTCCATCTAAAGGACGACGTCCTTGTTTGACATCCATAGTGCACTTGACGATCCTCATTATTGTCCGCGGTTTTTACCCTCGATGGGATTTTCCGCATCACTAAATCTCTGTGTTCATCTTATTTTTTATCCTTGTCGTGTGATTTGTCGAGTGATGGCTTACTTTAGTTGTTAAAGCTCCACACCGATCTTAGATCTTCCATTGTACCATTTTTTGGCATTAACAGACACGGAAACCAGGTACTCTTCTATGGGATAACTATCATTGTGCCTAGTTACAGCAGCTAAAAAGTTATGACACTACTTTAAATCACATCCTATATCTGTCGTGACTAAATACGCTCTTAAGTCTGTCTTGAGAAAACCAGAGCTAACATGTCGATTAGCGAAATGGAGTATATACCGCAGTAGTTACGACATCGACTATAAACCAAGGACATCTATTAAGTTGCAAGCTCTAGTAGACTTTGTCGCCGACTTCAACCCATAATTAGAAGTGTAGAAAGAAACTGTGACAACTCTCGACGACACGACCTGGACTCTACATGTCGATGGATCATCCAACGCTAGAAAGGAAGGTCTCGGTGTCGTCCTCAAGTCGCCACAGGAGGGTAAAATGGTGTATTCCATACGATGTGACTTCAAAGCAACAAATAATGAAGTCAAATACGAAGCCTTGATCATAGGGATGGACATGGCTCATGATCTGAGGGCAACTTTACACGTCAAAAGTGACTCTCTACTGGCCGTCAATCAAATGAATGGAGAATTCACGGCTAAAGACTCCAAAATGACAACTTACCTCGAAATAGCGATAGTAAAGTTTGAAGCATTCAAACCTTTCTAAATCATTCAGATCCCGAGAGATGAAAATACCTAAGCCAACGCATTAGCCAACCTTGGGTCGACACTTAGTCAATCTTTATTTGACGTTTCCGTCAAGAATGAAGACCACACTCATTTCGTAGACGAGGAAGATGATTGGTTGAGCAACATCAAGAGTATCCTAATAAACGAACAACTTCCTGAAAACAAAATGGAAGCTCGAAAGATCGATTTCAAAACATCCAGATACAATATAATCGGAAATAGACTCTACCGACAATCATCAACAGGAATAAACTTATGATGCGTCATTGGAAAAAGTCAAATTTAGAATATTCTGCAAGAAATGCATGACAGGAAATTTGGCAACCTTTCAGGTGGTCGTAGTCTACCAAACCGAATCTCTCGAAAAGGTTACTACTGGCCAACATGACAATACACTATAAGGTATCTCCAAAGTTGTGACGCTTGTCAACGTCACTCAGGTATGTCTCATCGTCCCTCAGAACCATTACATTCGACTTTATTCCATGGGCCTTTATGAGATGGGGAATTGACATTGTCCGTAAATTACCACCTGCCCCCAGGCAAAAGGTATTTATTCTCGTCCTTACGGATTATTTTTCCAAATGGATAGAAGAAGTTGCCTTCTCCCATATACGGGATAAAGAAATTGTCTCTTTTATCCAAACTAACATTATTTGCAGATTTGGATCCTATCCAAAATCATACGCGACAATGTATCACAGTTATAAGCGATAGAACTAGACAATTCTGCGAAAATCATAACATAAAACTTACGATTTCGACACCATGTTATCCTTAGTCGAACGGACTCGCTGAGTCGAGCAATAAAGTGATCATCAACTCAATAAAAAGGAGGCTCAAAGCAGCAAAAGGCAAATAGGTTGAATAACTTCCGACAGTTCATTGGGCCAATCGTACGACGCCTCGTACATCTATAGGACAAACCCTTTTCTCCTTAGTCTATGGTTGTGAAGCAGTCTTACCTATCGAGGCCCAATTACCAACCTCACGACACGCGTCGGTCGATCATAACTTAGTAGAACTAAGTTACTACCTCGATGCATTGGAGGAACTAAGGGAGTCTGCATTGATTAAACTGGAATCCCTACGACAGTCAGTCGAACAACATTTTAATAAAAATGTCAAAGACAAAATCTTCCAAGAAGAAGACTACATATTACGATGAGCTTTCCAAAACACTCAAGATCCAAATGTAGGTAAATTATCCAACAAGTGGGAAGGACCATATCGCATATTTGAAGTTGTAGGTAAAGGCGCCTATCGGCTACAAACCCTCAACAACTAAAATATCCCACAAAGCTGGAATGCAGTACATTTAGAGAAATATTTCTTTTAAGATTTAATTGTCCCTTATGATTATTCATCATATCAATTACTGACTTACGCATCGGAGAGTCGTTTGCTCTACCGCTAATATTGTATCATTGCAAGGTCGCATGTATACATAAATTGATCAAACTCTCTACCTCATATGGGCACAATATACGATTTACTAATATACGATCATATCGCGGCCGACTCCCACCATCTATAAATTTTTCTAAAGATCAAATATTTAGAAGTATTTGCCCTAGTCGTAAGTTCCTTGGATATAATTTTCATTCAATTGATCGGCATATTTGTGATATGTTATGTCGTGAGTTACTTAGAAATTTTCTATCATTTATATGAACTCTCGTCGCTACTTCTGTTTGTTACGTTTGTCATCAGTGACTTGTATATTTTTTCTATTATATGTCGAAGGTTACTTAGATAATTAAGTTATGACAAGTCATATGATAAAAAACATTTCTATTGATATTCAAAAGGTTATATATAATGGGCACGACCACCAACGGTCGCCCCGACAAAAAACAAAAGAAAACAAAAAGCTAATCTAAGGAGCTGTCTGCTCCTTGCCCTCTTGATGTCGATGTTGTGGTGTGACACTAGCATCTTCGCCCTGGGGCATTGTCTACCGCCTTGGCCTCCAACTCATCATCAGAGTCGAGATTTTTCTCGACGTCGACAATCTGGTGCAAGAAGGCTAATGCCTCCTCTGTCGACGCCATGGGATTTTCCCCACCAGGTGACATCACATGCTGGCCGCTCGGACCTTGAGGCGATTGAAAGCCTCGATGGACGCCAGTTTCTCCCCCAAGGTCGCGACCTGCTCCTTAGTTGCACCCAACTTCGACCTAAAGGCCCTGGCCTCTTTTTCATTAACGATCGAGATAACCTTAGTCGCCACGACTTCCGCCTCAGCCGTGGAAGCCCTGTCCAGAAACTCTTTCAAGCGGCCCCTGAGCTCCTCCCTCTCACACTCTGCGGCCATAGATGGTTGAGAGCATCGTCAGGTCGGACGGTGTATTCCTTGCGTTTAGCAACCACCTCCTCCTCCCTAGCAAGAGCCATTTCTCTCTCTCTAAGGCTTGGGAACGAGCCTCCTCACATTGTCGAGGTGGGAGTGCAGGGCCAGAGAGGCTTGAAACGCCTGAAAAACATAAAACACCAATGGAAAAAATGTCGATGGTACTTACCATGAAAGAGAACCATGCAACGTTAGCCCCCATCATCAACTGAGATGCCCTTGGAACTATGTCGGAATGTCGGTATTAGGGAGTTGTTAAGAGGTGGGAACATCTTCTTCCTTTCCAAGTTACCAGACGACTTAAAGTCGGCCGGTAACGTGAAGTTGACCAACGTGAGGCCCGGTTCCTCACTGACCTTGGGGCCCGGATACGACGACCTCAAGGTCATCGCTCTTCGAAGAGGGTTCACTCGGAACCACTTTTGTCTTTTTTACCGCCGACCCCACTGTCGGGGGAGCCTTCCTCTCCAAGTCACGATCCTTTCGGGAGAGCTGGGCCAACGCCTCTTTCTTGGAAAGGCCAGTCGCCGCTTTTGGGATGATCCTCTTAGAAAAAACAAATAACTAAGATGCGTTGGCAGACAAATAAAAAATTACAAACAATATATAATACAATGAAAAAAAAACGTACCTGTCATTGTCTCCTTCTCCTCCTCTGTGATCGGGGCCTTTGATATCCCGACAAAGGTCACCTCGTCGTCGTCGTCTTCGTTGACCAACGATCAGGTGAAGAAGAATCGTTCCTCGATGTTGAACTCGAGGAGCCTATCGACTTTCTCCGTAGAGTCTTTGAGAGGACAGACTTCCGTGAAGTCGATGGCTGTCAAAGCAATAACAACAAAAATTGTTACATAAAAAAATGTTAAAACTAACAACAAAAAATTGAAAACTCAACTTAGAGATTTTATCTTCGGTGTTCCACCCTGAGACGATCCATTGATTGTCGTCACCAAGTTTCGATAGTCGGCTAAAAACATAGCGGGTCTTCCACTTGTGATCGTTGACCGGAGTGAATTGGACCAACGTACGAGCCCCTCTGTAGCGAGAAAATAGGTTGTACCGATTGTTCGCCTCTACCTTGACCGAATAGGCCAAGAGGAGGTCATTGACGGTGAAGGGCGACGCCCAGTCCACCGTCAATTGTTCAATGTCTTGAACGATTCTCCAGAATTAGGGCATCATATGCCCTGAAGAAAGATCAAAAGTCGTGAGAAACGACCTCGAGAGCAGAGAGTAGGGCCAGGTAAACCCTATCTTGCAGGGGTATTCGTATAGAACAAAATACCCCCTCGGGCATTGCTCCGACCTTAGTTGGTCGGGAGCATTCAGCCTGACGTCGACTGGAATCCCAACCAACGTTCGGAAGAGCTCGATCACCTCCTCCTCGTTGAGTGTGCTCACGGGATCAAGCGCCATGGTAAAATCTGGGATATAGGCAGTAGCTTTGTAAAACTCAAAGACCTCCCAGTTCTTTCTAGGTTTTTGTGCTAAAGACTTATTATGCATACGGGTTACGAAATCGTACCTTTAAAGGACTCTAACCTCGATTGATTTTGGCAAATTTCTGGTATTGCAAGTTTTTGTAAGGTAAATCGAAGATCTCTCTCTCTCTCACTCTCAAAAATTATGATAGCGTAAAAGGGAAAGGATATGTCCGGAGATCTCTATTTATACGAATCAAGGTGTCAGGCCGAGTCGACAGATGGACAACACCTATCCAATCGCCTTTTCGCGTGCTCCGTCGGATGCACGATAGGTGTCAAAATGACTGACACCACGCTCCCCATGTGACCATGACGTCACGACCGTTTTCTCCTTACAGTTCCCATGCAATCGATTTGGTTCTCAGGAAACCGATTTAGTTTCTTTAATCGACACTTGTCTATTCAATTAAGAAAATTTTAAAATTCGAAGTTGCCGCCTAATTTCAAATTTTGGGGGCAAACTATTTGGGTAAAATTCACAAGTCACGGTAGACGACAAAAACCAAACGTCTCTAATCTTAAGACAAATATTGTATTAAGATAAAGTCCTGCCGACCATATGCATCGAGGACTATGGTCGACACTTACAATAATGGTCTTAAGTTTGTCACAACCTATGACCAAATCTCTCATGGAACGAACATCTTATGACTATCGCAAGATATCTAACGACCATGACTCATTAACTATCAACAAACGTTTTTTTTTCTATCTATTTATTTCAGGTTATGACACATTAATGGACAATGGTCATAACAGAAGATCATCATCAAGACCATTCAATACGAAGATCGTTAGTGGCATTAAAGATCATTTATGATGACACAAGCTATATATATGAAGTTGCGAAGAACCCAAAAGAGGATAAGTGATTTAAGAAGCATTCACAAGACACTCAAACTAATCAAGCTCATTCTCTCTCGAAGAAACTCATGTCAAAGCCTTCTTATTTCACGGCTTTACAATACAAAACATATTGCCCATAAAGGCTTTGCATGAAGATGCATCTAAATCAGTAAATTTGTTTTCACAAACTCTGTCTGATTCAGATTTATCTTCTACTTTCAACTCAGATTTGATTCAAAGTTTTGAAAAACAGTTAAAAGTACAACATTTTCTAAATCAACCAAAATTCTTTCATCTTCATGAATAAGTGTTTATGACCCAACCGGAAGGTTTCAAGTCTAAGGGTCAAGAACACTTGGTTTGTAAACTAAAGAAATGGGTTTATCGGCTTAAACAGGCATCTCGTCAATGGTATCTAAATTTTGACGAACAATGAAAAAGAATAACTTTGTTAAAAATCAGGTAGATCAATGCATATACCTCAAGATAAGTGGGAGGAACTTTATTATACTTGTACTCTATGTTGATGATATACTTTTGGTAAGAAATAATGTTCATTTGTTGCATGAGTCAAAATGTCTTCATTCTAGAAACTTTGACATGAGAGATCTCGGCGAGGCTTCATATGTTAATGGAATTGAAATTCACTGAGATCGAGCCAACGGGATATTAGGACTATCCTAAAAGGCCTATATTGAACGTGTACTTAGTATATTCAATATGCAACATTGTTCCTGTTGGGTCTGAATGTGCTAAGGATGGATACTACTGCTACTTGAAAGGTATTACTACTGCTTCAAGAGTTAGTGCTGCTACTTGAATAGTTAGTACTGCTTAGAGAGTTAGTACTTCTAGTAGTTAGTACTGCTGAAGAATTACTACAGCAAGCATAGTTAGTACTGCTGAGGATGTTAATGCTCCTAGATAAGGATGAAGTTAATGCTGCTTATGAAGATAATGACTTGGAACGAAAGATTAGGAGCTGGAGATAAAGACGAAGATAATTATGGAATGGATTACGAAGATCATTTTTGTTTTGATAATTATCTTGTAATCAGGTCTGTATATATAGTATAGAAGTCTTTGTTAGAAAGAAAATAGTTTTTGATACAGTTTTTGATATACGTTTGTTTTTAGAGAGAATTAACCTCAAGGTTCTTAGAAGTCCTTTCAATAGAGAAGTATTGAACGTCTGTTGAGCCTGTTCAACAGATTGAGGTTTTGTTTGTAATCATTAAGTTAAATCAATATAACTTGTGATTTTCATTCTGATACTGTTTCATTGATTTACTGTTAAAGTGTTTTTCCGCGACTCCTTTAACATAGTTTCTGAGTGTGTGTTAAATTCTTGTTTGAATTTCGATCCTAACAAGTGGTATTAGAGCAAGTGTAACTCAGAAAGCAAGAATCATCATGGACGGATCAAGCGACAACGTTCTTGTTTCAAAGGTCCCCATGCTCAAACCCAATGAGTTTGACATGTGGAAAATCAGAATCAGGCAGTACATTCTTCTCACAGACTTCTCAAAGTGGGACATCATTGAGAATGGTCCCTCAGATGGAGGAAAGATGGACGCAGAAGGCAAGAAACGTCCACCAAAGACTAATGGAGAAAGAAAGATGAGGCAGACAGAGATGAAAGCCTTGAGCACTCTGCTCTTGGCAATTCCTAATGAGTACCAACATCAATTATGCAACTGTTCTGATGCTCAAATACTGTGGAATGCTTTGGAGAAGAGATTTTCAGGTACTAAAAGCACTAAGAGGAATCATAAGGCAATTCTCAAACAACAATATGAGAATTTTATGTCTACAAAGAATGAGTCCATGACTCAAACCTTTGATAGATTCAATAAGTTGATTGGAGAGTTGGCCACTGTTGGTGTCAAGATGGACCAGGATGATGTCAACAGAAAATTTCTAAGATCTCTTGGTGAGGAACGGGTGATGTACACTTATCCTTCAGACAGAATGATAATCTGGAGGATAAGAAGCTTGATGATCTCTATAATGATCTAAGAGTATTTGAAGCAGAGATTGAATCTAAGAAAAGGCCATCTAGATAAACTCATAATGTTGCCCTCCTATCATCTGATTCTACTGCTAATACAGAATCAGTTAGTGTTTCTTATGGCTCAAAACAGGATGGGTCCAATGATTCTGTTTTGGAGGCATTCCTTGCTAGTCATGCTAAATCGGCTCTTATCAATGATGATCTGGATCAGATCAATGCTGATGATCTTGAAGAGATGGATATCAAGTGGCAGATGACAATTCTCACCATGAGAGTCAAAAGATTCATCAAAAGAACATGTAGAAACAATTTTGCCATGAAAAGAGAAGATGGTGTTGGATTTGATAAATCCAAGGTGGAATGCTACAAATGCCATAATCTGGGACACTTTGCCAGAGAGTGTAGAGGAGGAACTGCCCAACAACATGGAAGCAATAATCAACAACCAAAGTCCACCAACTATAACAGGAATTCATCCCAAGCTCTTGTCTCACAAGAAGGAATGGGTTTTGATTGGAGTGATCAAGCAGAGAAGGCCATTCAGAACCAAGCATTGATGGCAGAGGTTTCAGTGTCATCAAGCACTGCACTTCCCACAGAGGTAAAATCTAACCTTTGCTCTAAAACCTATCTTGAAACTGTTAAAAAGTACAGGGATCACAATCAGAGCATGTGTGATGACCTTAAAAGGTTAGAGAAAGATAGAAGAGAGTATGTTTTGATAGTTGAGAAGCTTGAAGAACAAATAAAGGCATATCAAGCCAATGAACTTCAACATTCTTATGATCTCAACTATTGGACGTGGGAGAAGAATGAGTTAGAGAGTAAGCTAGAGAAGTCTAGAGAGGAGTGTGAAAAAGTTAAGAGTGAGTTTGAGAAGGCCAATCTAGACATTGAGAAATATTTCAATGCTTCTAAAGTAATGGACTCTTTACTTAAATCTCAAATTCATGACAAACTGAAAAGAGGAATAGGCTACAACACCACCCCTCCACCATACAACAATAACTACATTCCACCCACCTCAGACCTCTTAGAAAGACAGGGTAAGGATGACTTACCTATAGGAGCCACAGAAGTAGATCCTTTAGACAAAGTAGTGGTTGAGGCAGATTCTGAAGAAGAAGACTATAAGAGTAAGAATGAGGAAGACCATAAAGATATTCCCTTAGAAAACCACATTCTTACAAATGAGAAGGGAGGAAAACCATTTATCAAAAGTGATAAAGTGGAGATGTCCAAGACAGAGAAAGAGATTAAGAGTGAGAAAGCTGAGACCTCTAGGAAAGGAAAGGAAAAGGTACATGGAATTCACTACATGCAAACCTCTATTATAAATCCCTGTACTTGTCAACAGAACAAGCCCCATAAACATGATAAAATAAGGGGAAATCACAGAAACAGAAATAATCAGTGGGCTCAAAAACAGGGAATTGATCTAAGCAAAATCACTAGACCAAAGCCCTGTTTTATCTGTGGCAAATTGAATCATCTTGCCAAATACTGTTATTTCAATCCTATTAACCAAGGAGTTACTTTTCAAAGACAAACACAGAATTCTTTTAGTTATAGGAAACAATCAAGAAATCACATGGTTGATAATATGAGAACAGTACCAATGAAAACTGGGACTACAAAATCTCATATTCAGAATAAGTTTGCTAAATCAAAAGAAAACACTCCAAGCAAGTCAAGGAGTAACTCACATAACAAGAAAGCAAACAACTTTGTCAAGGTTTGGGTTCCAAAAGTCAAGAAACATGTTAGTACTTCTACCTCAAATAGTACTGCTAACAGAAATAATGCTGCTAATAGCAATACTACTGCTAACCAAGTTAGTACTGCTAACAAGGATAGTGTTGCTACCAGTATTAATGCTGCCAAGCCTATAATTCTGACAAAGTATTCCAGCCATGCGATTCCTAATTCTGATCATCTCATCTAGACTAAAATTACTGATTATAAATATGTTGATGAGAAAGGCCAACCCAAGACCACTTTGGCTTGGGTTCCTTCCAGAAACTAACTGTTTTATCATATGTGCAGGGCAACCAAAAACTCAAGAAGAAGAGCATCTGGCATGTAGATAGTGGTTGCTCTAGGCACATGACAGGTAACATGGCCTGCCTTCAAAACTTCAAAAAGTTTGATGGAGGACATGTTGCATTTGGTAACAATCCAGAAGGAAGTAAGATCAGTGGAAAAGGTATGGTATCAAAAGGTAAGATGTCCTTTGAAGATGTATACTATGTTGAGCAACTGAGATACAACCTATTGAGTGTATCACAGGTATGTGACAAGAAACATAATATACTATTTACTGAGTCTGAATGTATTATCCTTGCTCCAGGATTCAAGGTAGTTGATGAAAATATGATACTACTTAGAACTCCTAGAAAGGATAATGTTTATTGTTTGGATTTAGAGAATGTATCATCTGATTCATCATTAAACTGTTTATTTTCAAAAGCTTCCTTAGATGAATCATCTCTTTGGCACAGAAGGATGTGTCACATGAATTTTAAAACAATGAACATTCTTGTGAAAAATAACCTTGTAAGAGGTTTACCTCAAAAAGTTTTCTCATGTGATGACCATTGTGTTGCCTGTCTTAAAGGCAAGCAACACAAAACTTCTCATAAGTCCAATTAAATAAATACAATCTCTTCTCCTCTTCAATTATTACATATGGATCTCTTTGGTCCTACAAATGTAATGAGTATTGGTAAGAAATCCTACAGCTTAGTCATTGTTGATGACTTCTCTAGATTCACTTGGGTATTTTTCTGAGGACTAAGGATGAGACAAGTGGACTGATCAAATCCTTTGTTCTTAGGATTGAAAACCAAACTAATCTCAGGGTTAAATTCATCAGATTTGATAATGGAACTGAATTTAAAAACAATGACTTAAACAGCTTTTGTGAGGCTAAAGGTATTGAGAAACAATACAATGCTCCTAGAACTCTTCAACAAAATGGTGTAACTGAGAGGAGAAGTAGGACACTAATTGAGGCTGCTAGATCTCTGTTGGCAAATTCAAAGTTACCAATTACTTTCTTGGCAGAAGCAGTTAATACTGCTAGTTATGTCCAAAACAGGGTTGTAGTAGTCAAATCTAAAGGCAAGATACCTTATGAACTTTTTAATAAGAAGAAACCTTTTATTGGCTTTTTCAAACCTTTTGGGTGTCCTTGCACTATTCTCAACACCAAATCCCACTTAGGCAAGTTTGAAAGCAAAGTTGAAGATGGATTTCTTGTTGGATACTCATCTCAGAGTAAGGCTTATAGAGTATTTAATAGTTCTTCAAGGATTATAGAGGAAAGTGACAATGTCAAATGCAATGGGAACACACCAAATCAAATTGGTACAGGTCCTGATTGGTTGTTTGACATTGATTCACTAACTAATGCATTGGGTTTTAGTAATGTGCAAAATGCAGGAACAAGTTCAGAAAAGGTACAAGCACAGAGTTTAGAGTTTGTGCTGTTTCCAATACCGACAGCAGATCCTGTTGAATTTTGCCAGCAAGAAAAGAAAGATGAATCAGAATCAGAATATTCTGATCAAGATGAAGATGCTAAAGCAGATGAAGGGGACAAAGGTGATGAAGAGAATAAAAGTGATAAAAAGGATGCTCATAATTCAGGAAATATAGGTCCTGAGATGCCCATACTGTCAGAAGAGGACACCGATGATGAAAGTTCTTCAGTGTATGGTGGAAGCACTCCAGAAAAAAATGACACCAACCATGAAGCAAATCTTAATGAGGAGATTGTCAATGCTACAAGAACTCAGAAGAATCATCCTCCTCAATTGGTGATTGGTGACATTAATTCCCCAATGATCACAAGGCAACAAAGCAAGTTAGGGGCATTGAAAGACATACAGATAGGCTTGTAATCTTGTTTTCTATCCCAGATTGAACCCAAGAAGGCCTATGATGCAATGAAAGACCCAAGCTGGATAGAAGACATGCAAGAGGAGCTGCTGTAGTTTGTGCTGCAAGATGTATGTGATATGGTGGATCTTCCAAAAGGACACAGAGCAATTGGCACAAGATGGATCTTCAGGAATAAGAAAGATGAGAGAGGAATAGTAATAAAGAACAAGGCCAGAGTTGTGGCACAAGGGTACACACAAGAGGAAGATATAGACTATGAAGAAGTATTTTCTCCAGTAGCCAAAATTGAGGCAATTAGGCTGTTTCTAGCCTATGCTTCTTTCATGAAGTTCAGAGTTTATCAGATGGATGTCAAGATTGTTTTCCTGTATGGAACAATTGATGAAGAAGTATATGTTTGTCAACCTCCAGGGTTTGAAAATCCTAACTATCCTGACAGAGTATACAAATTAAAGAGGGCACTCTATGGACTACATCAAGCACCAAGAGCATGGTATGACACTCTGTCTACCTATCTCTTGGAAAATGGTTTTGAAAGGGGAATAATAGACAAGACTCTGATCATCAAAAGGAAGAAGAAGGACATCCTACTTGTGTAGATCTATGTGGATGACATCATCTTTGGATCCACAAAAGATTATATGTGCATGTTAGAGTATAAATCTATTGGATACAAGATCAAGAAGACTGAAGGTCAAAGGTCAAGAAAGTCAAAGCTGAGAAAAGTCAAATCTCATTAAAGTCAAAGTCTTTGTATTTGTTTTGTACTTTTACTTTCCTTGTATTAGTTATAGGTATAAATGGCTTTCTATTTCTGTTTTGTAAAGTTAGTTGTCTGATTAAGAAGTCTAGAAGAGTTTCCAGAGAGAGAGATCTGTAGAGAGAGAGAGAAAGTTCTAGAGAGAGAAAGATTGTAACTGTTTGGTTTGAAAGATTAATCAAACAGGTAATTGATTTATAAATCTTGTTTTGATTATTTGTTTAATTGTGATTAGAAACTAGAATCTTTGGAATAACAATTGGTATCAGAGCCGATCCAAATCGAATTCAAGAAATTTCAGAAAGTTTGACATTGTGTTCTTGAGCGAGAATCAAATTTCGAGTTTCAGGTTATGATCGTTGAATGTTATAGATTGAGTTTGTATAGATAATTTCACGAAATGCACCGTAATTTTCATGAATTCTTGGATTTTGTTGAGTTTTATGTCACGAGTTTTTGAGCACTGTTTAATAGATCAAATTGTATTTTTGAGTGTTTGACTTTGAAATTCGTGAATTGTATTATGTTCTAAAGTTGTTTTTGAGAAGTTCTGCAAAGTTTTGACTCAATTAAAGAAGATTTGAGTTAAATTTCGGTGAAAAAGTGAGGAACACGAACGTATTTCTGAAGAACGCGCTAGATCTACAAAACGCGCAAGTTCTTCGTTAGAACGCGCAAGCTGAAGAACATCAGTTTTGGTCAAAACGCGCAAGGCATTGTTAGCGAGCTCTAGAAACTCGTTGATCGAAGTCTGCGAGTTTGGAAAAGTTGGAAAATTTTCTAAGGACCAGAACACGCACGTAGTAATTAGCGAGTTCTACAAACGCGCTAATCGAAGGGTGCGAGTTTGAGCAGGAATAGTGATCTGCGAGTTCATTCATCGTGCGAGTTTGGAATTTCAAGAAAAGTTTCTAAGTGTTGGAATGAGCAAGCTTGGTTAGCGAGTTTGTTCAAACGCCCAAGATTTGACTAGCGAGTTTTGGAAACGCGCACGTCTCTTTTAGCGCGTTTCATCGTGAATAGTGGTCTGCGTGTTTAGACGTTAGCGAGTTCAACGGGAATAGTCACTTGTGAGTTTCAGCGTCAAGCGAGTTTTAGCTATATGCGAGTTTATCAGAACACGCAAGCTTTAGCGTGCGAGTTTCACAAACGCACAAGCCTTAGTCTGCGAGTTTTTCAGATATAGTGACTTGCGAGTTTTATAGTGACTTGTAAGTTTTGTCACTTAGTCAAGTTTTTTCAAAATTTCTGATTTTTCTAAATTTCAAGATTTTTCTTATGATTTCATATTTGGACTAACGATCAGTTCTAGTTTCTTATTGCATATATTTTTCAAACAGGTTTATTCAAGATGGCTTCTAAAGAAGCTCTTTCCATTGGCACTGATGTCAAGTCTCCTGTGTTGTTCAAAGGAGAGTACAAACAGTGGAAGGATAGATTTCTGGATTTTATAGACAAACATGCAAACGGAGAAAATATTCTACTTTCAAAGGTCCAATGATTCCACTTACTGTTCAAGTACCTGATGACGAATCCTCTGATAGTGAAGATGGTGATGAGGACAGAGAACAAATGACAAAAACAGTTAAAATGGATTTATCACAGTACTCTGAAGAACCGAAAAGTCGGTATAAAGCAGACAAGCAAGCAAGATATCTTTTACTTTAGAGCATTCCTAATGAGATTTACATCAAGATTGATAGCTACAAGAATAATGTTAAGAAGATGTGGGATCAACTGCAAAAGATGATGATGGGATCCAAGGTCGGGAATCAGATGAAAGTGGCTAACTTCATTAACAATTATGAGGAATTTAAAGACAAAGAGAATGAAAGCTTGGAAGATACTTATGAACGGTTTGTTTTGCTTCTGAATGAACTGACAAAGAACAAAGTTAAAAAGAAGCAGCTTGATAATAATGTCAAATTTCTGAGCATCCTACAACCTGAATGGAAAAAGCATACGCGTAGGACGAAACAAATGAAGGATCTAAAGGAAATATCGTTACATGAGGTCTATGAAACGTTGAGGCAGAATGAAGAAGAAGTTGAAGAAAAAAGAGATGAGAAGAATAAGGTAGAAAAAGTTTTAGATCCTATTGCATTGGTAGCTGGAGAGAATTAGAAAGAAAAGAAAGAAAAGACAGAGAAGAAGAAAAAGTAGAAAGTGATTACAAGTTCTGAATCTGAATCAACGGGTGATGATGGAGAAAGTCTCAAACAGGCTATGATTTTACTGACCCGAGCCTTCCAAAAGAAATTCTACAAAAAGCCGGGATCCAATTCTCAAAGATATTCTTCATCAAGCTCCAAGAATCATGAACACCGAGAAAGAGTGGAAGGAAAGCGATATGAAGAGAATCGGTATATGGAAAGGAAGCCGGAAGACAAGAAGAAGTTTGTGAATGATCAAACTGTTGCTGAAAAGCCAGCAAATGATCCAGTTAAATGCTACAACTGTGGCAAGATTGGACATTTTGCAAAAGATTGTAGAAAGCCAAAAGTTCGTAATTCTCAGTACTATCAGAACAAACTGCTATTGGCCAAACAGCAAGAAGCGGGCATAGCATTAATGGCTGAGGACGAATTTTGGCTGGATCATTTAAATGGTGAAGAAGAAGAGAAAGAAGAAGTTGCTCATCTCTGTCTAATGGGAAAAGAAGTGAAGTTTGATGAATCAGATGATGAGACAGCTGATGAGGTAATGAACTTAACTGAAAAAGATTTCATAACCAAAATGGAAGCCATGATGGTTGAGCTTAATGATCTTCAAGTAAAATTGAAGAAAGAAAAAGACAGAGTTGCTAAAAGAAACAACAAGATCTTTGAGCTTAATAAGTTTGTTATTGGGAACCAAAATCTAATTGATTCTTTACGCAAGTGTGCTTCTGATTCTAAACTTCAAGTAGATTGTTTTGAAAAGAAGATTTCTGATTTTGAAGTTAAATTTTCTAAGTTGAGTTTGAGAAGAAAGAATCTGCACTAACTGTTTATAAATTACAGGTTGAGAACAAGCTTTTGAATAAGAAGGTAAATGGTCTGGAAGCCAAACTCTATGCAAGAGGCTAAACAGATCAAACCATTTTTCTTAATGCACCTAACGAAGAGGCTGATGTTAAGGAAAAATGGGGACTTGGTTTTGAAAACCCCCATTACTTAAAGAAAGCCATCAGAAAACAACCGGCACTTTATAATTTTGATTTTCTTGCTTGTGCTGGTAAACATACTCATTTAAAACCCAAATTTGTTATCAAATTACCAGAAGAAGTTGAGGCCAGAGAAACTGAAAATAGAAAGAATGTAAAGAAAATGCAACTACCATTTAACTATGCAAAGTTAAATGATAGTTATCTTTCAGAGACACCAAAAGTTCTTTCAAACGACTATTTTGCTAGTTATTCTGTTTCTGAGATGAAGGCAAAACCTGCAGTTGCAAAGGCTTATGTTCCTCCACTCATTCTTGAAAGCAAAATAGTTGAGCTTGAAAATGTTTTATCTGATGAAAAACTTTTGGTTGATATTCAACAAAGTGTATTTTCTACAGTATTAAAGAACACGGTTTTTCAATCTACATCTACAAAGTGTTCTAAAGTTTCTAAGGCACCTCAAACTTCGGATGATAATTTTGAAGACTTATTTGAGTGTGCAAATGACTTTCTTAATTCTGATGATGGGTGCATAGAAGAAATTGATATGTTTGACTTCAATTCTCCTATTCCTGACCATTCTACTTGTCTTATAAATGAAAAAGTGTTACCAAGTGGTTTTTATATTGGTGAATCATCAACTAAGGTTGGTGAATCAGTTTCTGTAACTGCTGATTACTATGCTCAAGGTAAGAAACATAAGAAACAACGATTACAGAAACAAAAATACACTGGTACACAAAAGAAAAATCAATCTCAGAAATCTGCTTTTCCTAATAAATCTAAATCTTTTGTTTCAGATATAAGCAAGAAAAGGTCGAAAGCTCGAACCGAATGGCGACCAAAAAGGAAGGATGATGAGATAGCTGAATCAGTTTCTGATAACTCTTGTAATAGATCAGTTAGTAGTGATAATGATGTAGTTGAACAACTTACATAAACAAAACCTTGTAACTTCTTACAAGCGATATTCAATAAAGCAATTGATTCAATTATCTCTTATTACTACTAAATCTTATCATTATCGGAAAAATGATTTTGCTAATTCTCATAATTCTTCTGATTGGTATGGATCTTATCATGTGTATTCTTCAAGATCAAATATTTTTAAAGGTTTTCAAAAGAACAGAGGGTCCATTTTCAAATGGATACCAAAATCTTGTGCTAATCTCTTAGGACCCGTTTTTAAATGGGTACCTAAAGTTATTGTTTCCTGATTTCTCTTGCAGACCCGGCATATGTGGTACTTGGACAGTGGATATTCCAAGCATATGACTGGGCAAAAAGCTTTATTGTCTAATTATACAGAGAAATTCAGTGAAAATGTCAGATTTGGGAACGATCAGCTTTCACCAATCTTAGGATATGGTGACATCATTCAAGACAACATAACGATCAGTAAGGTGAGTTATGTCGAAGGTCTAGGGCACAACTTGTTTAGCATCGGTCAATTCTTCGATAAAGGGTTAGAGGTCAACTTCAAATCTAAGAGTTGCTCGGTTCGTACTGAAGACGACACATAACTCTTAGCTGGAAATTGAAAGACAAACCTCTATACCATCAATCTTTCAAAGATACAGAATGACAGTCACCTTTGCTTAATGACAAAAGCTTCAATGCAACAAAGTTGGCTCTGGCACAGACGTTTATCACACCTGAACTTTCGTTATATCAACAAGCTGGTTAGTGGGAAATTGGTAAAAGGACTTACTGAGCTGAAATACGAGAAAGAACACTTATGTGCTGCATGTGAGAAGGGTAAGATGAAGAGAGCTCCGCATAAACCGAAGCTTGAACCAAGCACTAGTTCTCCGTTAGAATTATTACATATGGATTTGTGTGGTCCAATGAGAACTCAGAGTTTGGGTGGAAAGAAATACGTGTTGGTTATTGTGGATGATTAATCAAGATACACGTGGGTCAAATTTATTCGATCAAAAGATGAGACACCGGAAGTCCTCATTACTTTCTTAAAGACGACCAAGGTGAAAATGCAGCGACAAGTCAAGTTTCTTCGAACGGACAACGACACAGAGTTCAAAAACAAGATAGTTGAAGAATATCTCGAATCGGTCGGGATATCACATCAGTACTCTGCTGCTCGTACGCCTGAACAAAATGGAGTAGTCGAAAGGCGAAATCGGACGCTAGTCGAGGCCGCTCGTACTATGCTTAGCCAATCCGATCTCCCTCTATTTTTGTGGACAGAAGTTGTGTCGACTGCATGTCATACTCAAAATCGGTCCATGATACACCGCCGTTTTGAAAAGACTCCATATGAGCTGATCAACAACAGAACACCGACAATCAAGTATTTTCACGTATTTGGGTGTAAGTGTTTCGTACTTAATGACAGGGAGAGTCTGAATAAGTTCAGTGCCAATGCGGACGAGGGTATCTTCATTGGTTATTCTTCAACATCGACAGCATATCGTGTTTATCTAAAGAAGTCAAAGACAGTTGTCGAGAGCGTTAATGTTACATTTGATGAATACATGGCTTCTGAACAACTCAGTTCAGAACCCGTTATCACTGGAGTATTAGCTTCTCGGCAGATCAGTACAAAACCCGTTTCTACAGAGAAAAATTCGAATAACGCTTCTACTTCAATTTCACATTTATCTGATTTAGATTTGTTATTTGAATTCTTTTATGATGAGTTTCTAGGTTCTAATGTATCTAAATCTACTGTGACTGACAGGTCTGAAGACACAAGTTGCAATCATCCAGTCACTTCAGAAGTCATAACTGAACAAGTATCCCCCGTTCAGTCAGAAACTCACATTCCAACATCTACTCCTACAGTTGAAGATATACAAGAAACTGATGAGCCAGAAGTAACTGTTTCAGTTGGGTGTGATACAATGTCTACTCAACAGCCAGATTCTGTTGTTCCAACTGATACTTCTGCACCTAAAACTTCAACTGTAAACCTCCTTCCTATTATTCAAACTGAAGAGTCTGATAGTGAATTTCTAGATGATGATCATGTTCAATCAGTATCTACTCCACTCCCTCATGAGCATGCTGGACCAAAGACCATCCTTTATATCAAGTAATTGGAGATCTTAACAAGCCTGTACAAACGAGGTCAGCGACTCTTAATCAATGTATGCATGACACATTCCTGAATAAGATTGAGCCCACGCGAGTATCAGAGGCTCTTGCTGATTCGGACTGGGTATCTGCCATGCAAGATGAGTTAAATCAGTTTGAATCCCTAAAGGTTTGGAGATTAGTTCCAAAACCAGAAGGTCAAACTGTGATAGGAACTAAATGGGTATTCAAGAATAAAAAGGATGAAGATGGTATCGTCATAAGAAACAAAGCTAGACTTGTTGCCAAAGGTTACCGGCAAGAGGAAGGCATAGACTACGATGAGACGTATGCCCCAGTAGCACGTATAGAGGCAATCCACATGTTTCTAGCCTACGCAGGTCACAAGAATTTCACAGTCTATCAGATGGACGTGAAAACAACCTTTCTGAATGGCATTCTTAAAGAGGAAGTATACGTGTCTCAACTAGAAGGGTTCGTTAATCCAGATAAGCCAGATCACGTCTACATTTTAGATAAAGCCCTGTATGGTTTAAAACAAGCCCCTCGAGCATGGTATGATGTTCTATCGAATTTTTTGGTCAAGTCAGGCTTTTCCAAAGGTAAAGTTGATACCACTTTGTTCATCAAAAAAGAAAAAGCCGATATCATCCTTATTCAAATATATGTTGATGATATAATATTTGGCTCTACAAATCCTAAATTTTGCAAAAACTTTTCTAACCTCATGGTGTCACGTTTTCAAACGAGTATGATGAGAGAGATGAATTTTTTTCTCGGATTACAAGTTAAAAAGTTTTCTACGGGGATTTTCATTAACCAATCTAAGTACATTTTGAATATTCTTCGGAAATACAAAATGGAAAATTGTAAACCTATTGGAATCCCGATGGCGCCAGGTACTAAAATTAGCACTGATCCTTTGGGTAAAAGTGTTGATGTTAGAACTTATAGAGGTATGATAGGGTCTTTAATGTATCTTACTTCTAGTAGACCAGATATTATGTTTTCAACATGCTTACGTTCAAGGTATCAGGCTGCTCCTAAAAAATCCCATTTGGCTGCTGTCAAAAGGATTTTTAGGTATCTGAAGGGGACTGCAGATCTTGGTTTGGGGTATCCTAAGGATACTGGGTTTCAACTGACTGCCTATTCAGATGCAGATCATGCAGGTTGTATGTTGGACAGAAAGGGTACTTCTGGTCACATTCAATTTCTTGGAGACAAGCTCGTTAGCTGGGCTTCAAAGAAACAATTATACGTTTCCACATCGACTACGGAAGCAGAGTATGTAGCTGCTGTCAGTTGCTGCTCTCAAGTCCTGTGGATGCGAACACAGCTGCGAGACTATGGATTCAAGTTTGATAAAATACCAATTTATTGTGACTCGAAGAGTGCAATCACGATATCTGCTAATCCTGTTCAGCATACGAAAACCAAACACATTGATGTCAGGTATCATTTTATAAAAGATAATGTAGAAAAAGAAACAATTGAACTTTATTTTGTAAAAACAGATTATCAACTTGCAGATTTATTTACCAAACCCTTAGATGAAAAGAGATTTAATTTTCTTGTCTCTAAGCTTGGTATGTTAAATCTTAAGACATAATCTGTTGTTACCCAATAAAGTTAAGTATTGTTATTTTTCATCATTTCCTTTATCATTATGTTTGAAGGATATCTGCACTTTAATTGTTTGCTCATGATCTCAGGGGGAGTAAGAGAAGATTAAAGATGAATCATTATTCTTTTGAGGGGGAGCATAACTAATTTCTGCATTTTGCTTCACTGATAAATTCTTGTGATGCATGATTTTAGGGGAAACATATATAAGTCATGTCAAAAGGAGTAAGACTTTGATTTCTTATTATTTCATATCAGAACTCGTACTTTAATCGTTTTACTGCTTTATGTCATATTTTTTAATAATTTTGTGAATAAAGTTGTTTTGACTAGACTTTGAGACTTATGCAGAATGAGAGGAAGCTATCAAGATCATATCTTTATGACTTCAGCTGACTTCATGAGATCTAAGATTGCATAGAAAGGTTAAATTTCTTATCTTAATCTCATATATGGTTGAAAGAAGGACAACTTTCAATCATAGAAAACATATTCTTAAATGTTCAAACCACTTCCCGATTCTTAAACATATTTCATGAATTGGAAGTGTGATTTTAAATGTTTTCAATTTTATTTTTGAGCTTCAATGATTAATAAACCGTGTATTTCCAAAGATAAATACTTGTGTATTGTCTTTTTTATATACTTTCAAGTATTCACACACACTAGTTTGAATTCTTGTTCCAAATGATCTTACCATGTCTCATATTGTAACCAATTTTTTCGATGGTAAGACACTACGCTTGTACTTTAATGAATTTTGAGCGTTAATTCATTTCGAAATGGTTTTTCAAGAATGTCTATATTTTGTTTCGTATAGACACCTATCTTTTATTCCTGAACATAAGCTTTGATTGTTATATCATTCATTTTCTGATCATTTTCATACAATGTCAGATTTTCAAACAAGTCTTTTGCATTCATAATCATTCATTCAATATACTTGTTTGAAAATACTTCAATGTTTAAAAATGCTCATATCTTCATGATTATATTCTGAGCATATTGACATCTGACATTTGTATATGAGCTTTAACTGCTATAGTTAAACCATTTTTGCAATACATGCTTTCTAGGATTATATGGGTTCTTTGTGCTAGGACTTAATTGAAACTTCTATGAAATCACGTTAACCAGCGATTTCTACCCAAGAAGTTAATCCTTTAGTGATTGAGTGTGAGGAGTCGAAAAGAAATGAGTGTGGGTGTGATTAGGTAAAATGTAAAGGAGAGTTTGGTTAGATGTGCGCTTAATGATAAAAAGAAAGAGGGTGTGAGAACAGAGTAAAAGAATATTAAACTCTGCACCAACTACTTTCTGAGCCGGGCAGCCACATTACTAATGTTTCACAATTCTTGGTGAACATTATTGAAACAGGCAACTACCCATGCCAACTCTTGATACTACCCCACCAACTACTCATTTTCTTCTCAAAAAGAAAATGTTTCACATTTTCAATGGGACGCAACACATATGCTATCTGGTTTTCATTTGGAAAATATGGAAATTGAAAAAGAAGGAAGTCTGCCCCACCTTCGCACTTCAATCATGCACTTTGAGTCTGTGTTTATCTACTGTTGTCTCAGTGGTTTACACTTCGTTTAGCCTTAAAAAGCAATCATTCATGCTTAATTCTTTCTATAGTTGCACGAACACACAAAGAATTTGTTTCTTTGTCATAACATTCATAGAAATTGCCTTTGTGGTGTTTCGATGAATGGATGGAAGCCCTGGGGGAGTGAACATCAAAAATCTCCTTTATATTGTGTATTCGTTACACACAGTGACTTAGTGTTACTGACGGACATTTTTAACTGTTCATTTGTTGATTCAGGAGTTACATGTTTTTATTTTGTCTGGATTTGCAAAGATCTAGATGAATACTTGGTTATGGATCACAGAATCAAAGGCTAAGTTTAACAGATCAGAATGGTCAAAGACATTTCTTGGAAGAAAAGTTTTGATGATATAGATGCTCAAATCATCAAAAAAAGGGGAGATGATATCAAGAATTGATAAAGTTTTGAGAGATGATTTTCAGAAATGTCCAAGTCAGATAATTCAAAGTAAAGATTTGAAGAAGATCAAAGTTTTTCTTAAGATGTGTGGATTTCACTGAAATTTTCTTTGGAGATTATTTGCTGAAGCAATTTGAGCTGAATTTGAAGATAATTTCTTTCCAAAGTCTGAAAGTATTTTGTGAAAGTTTTGAGGAGATTATTAATCATTTGAAGACAGTTTTGGAAAGAATACCATAAAAGAAAAAGGGGAGATTGTAGTGACAGAGCTTAAAGTAAAGACTGAATTGCTAGATCTTTCAATATTGATCTTGAATCTAAAGGGGGAGATTGTTAAAGTATAAATTTGTTGGATACAAGATCAGGAAGACTGAAGGTCAAAGGTCAAGAAAGTCAAAGTCTTTGTATTTGTTTTGTACTTTTACTTTCCTTGTATTAGTTATAGGTATAAATATCTTTCTATTTCTGTTTTGTAAAGTTAGTTGTCTGATTAAGAAGTCTAGAAGAGTTTCCAGAGAGAGAGATCTGTAGAGAGAGAGAGAGAGTTCTAGAGAGAGAAAGATTGTAATTGTTTGGTTTGAAAGATTAATCAAACAGGTAATTGATCCATAAATCTTGTTTTGATTATTTGTTTAATTGTGATTAGAAACTAGAATATAGGGAATAAAAGGAGTTTGAGGAGCTAATGCACAAAAGATTCAAGATGAGCTCTTGGGCTACAGGTTAAACAGAAGACAGATGGTATCTTCATCAGCCAATCCAAGTATGTGCAGGATATACTCACCAAATTTGGATTTTAAAATTCAAAGTCTGCAAGCACACCCATGGAAACACACAAACAGATCACTGCAGATCTTGAGGGGGAGGATGTAGATGTTCATCACTATAGATCTATGATTGGCTCCCTCATGTATCTAACAGCTTCAAGGCCAGATATTATGTTTGTTGTCTGTGTGTGTGCCAGATTTCAAGTCAGACCTAAGCAATCACATTTTCAAGCAGTCAATAGGATCTTCAGATATCTCAAAGGACAACCTAGGTTGGGTCTTTGGTATCCTCATGACTCACCATTTGATCTACTTGCTTATTCTGATAGTGATTTGGGTGGTGCAAACTTGGATAGAAAGTCTACCTCAGGAGGATGTCAGTTTTTGGGTGCAAGACTAGTGTCATGGCAGTGTAAAAAGCAAACCACAGTGTCCACCTCTACAACTGAAGCAAAGTACATAGCTGCTGCAAGATGCTGCTCACAAGAGTTATGGATTCAAAATTAGATGCTGGACTATGGTGTTACCTTTATGCACACTCCAATCTTCATTGACAACAACAGTGCCATACGAATTGTTAATAATCCAGTGAAGCACTCAAAACCAAGCATATAGAAATAAGGTACCATTTCATTAGAGACTGCAATGAAAAGAAGAAAATTCATGTTGTGAAAGTACACACAAGTAACCAATTTGCTGATCTATTCACCAAAGCTTTTGATGTGGGTAGATTCACATTCTTGGTCACAAGTGTGGGCATGATAAACACTAAATAAGCATCTTTTGATTTTCTTTATGTACCATTTCTATATAGATTCCTTCTACTTTCTCATATTATATTGTGCATAGTGCTGCTAACCTTGTGTGTTTAAGTGTTTCAGATTGCTTCAATTGGATACTTGGTACTTTTAGTTCAGTTAATATTGCTCTGTATATTACTAATGATGTCAGTTCCAATATGGTTAAGTATGGTTACTACTGCTAGGTGGTTTATACTACCAGTGCAAAGTTACTACTGCTTGCCTTATTTCTACTGCTGGTATGTGTTAATACTGCTAGTCTGTGTTAATACTGCTAGTCTGTGTTAATACTTCCAGTATGTGTTACTACTGCTAATATGAGTTAATGTTGCGGGATTGTTAATACTGCTAGGGTACTTAGTACTGCTTCTAACTAAAACCCTCCACATATAAATACCCTTTATGACCGCCAAAATACAAACGACTCTTTGAACTTCCATTGCTTCTCTTTCTCTCTCTCTCGATTTCTTGCTTACCAGTGTAAACCCTAGTTGCGATTCGAACCCTAGAATCAACCAGAACGATGGCAGGACTAGAATTCTTTGATGAACACAATGAGGTTGCTATGCTACAAAAACCCAAACAGGCTGAGGGTTTTCATCCGATTGTGGATTTCCTCAAATCGTCGCACATTGCCTATGCCCTCACTGTCAATCCCACAATCTATGTGGAACATCTACGACAGTTCTGGGCAAATGCCTCAATCTAGACTGTGGAAGGAAGGCAGGTCATCCAATCAAGGGTTTGTGATAAACCCATTACCAGATCAGAGGACAACATACGCATTCATCTTCAATTAGATGATGCCTCAGGTATTACCTCTCTTCCTAAGGAATATATCTTCCAAGTTCTTAGTCGTATGGGTATGAAGGTCCCATTGATGTATATAAGTTTTACAAGAACAGATTTTCACCTCAGTGGCGATTCTTTGTTCATATCCTACAACACTGCATTTCACGAAAAACAACTGGATGGAGTGAGTTCAGCAGTACCTTAACTTATGCTCTAGTCTGCTTAGCTACCTTTAGAAAGTTTAATTTTTCTCAAATGATCTTCAATGATTTAATGTTAAATCTGGATACCAAATCCAAAAGCTTTTATATGTATCCAAGATTTGTGCAAGAAGTACTAATTAATGAATTGACGAATTTACCCTCTTCTAATGAGGTGTATGTACCAAAACCTCCCAAAGGGAAGGTGTTCTCAAACATGAAAAGGCCTTCCAAGGACTTTTCTGGCCAAGACACTCCATTGTTCTCTACAATGATGGGTGTGTCTCTTTCTGATGGTGAGGCATCAGGGTCACAGCCCACATCTGACCACCCAACTGATGACCTACCCACATCTTTCAGTTACATTAATACTCAGATCCCTATTGTCAAGCCAATATCCCCAATCACCAAAACATATATAAGGAAAAAGGTACAGAAGGTTCCTTCCCTTCTTGTATCTTCACCCCCAAAGCCTACAAGCCCTCTGATCTAGCATTCTCCATTAGAGAATATCCAAAGGGAAACCATAGGGGTATCTCCCAACCCCAAGAAGGTGCTCTATAAGGAGAAGGATGAGCATGTGGGTAGAAAGGCTCACACTACTGTTTCTACACAAGGTGTAGGACAGAACAGTGTGAACATCTCTAAGACCTTCCCCACGGCAACTTTAGATGAGCAATCATCCAAAGGTCCCAGGTGCCAAGAAACCACGGGGGTAGAAGGTGCTTCTGCTAGGCAGAAGGCCTCTACTAAAAGATCCAAGGATCCTTCAAGGGTGGTCAACACACCCAAAGGTGGTGAGGACAGATATAACTATGAGGAATTGATGGAAACTATTGCCAATGTCAACCTGGATGAACTCAAACAGGGTGCAAAAATAAAGGAAATGCAAAAGGTGATTATCTCCCAACAGGGGCAGATTGCTAAACTCAAAAAGATGGTTCTTAAGCTGGTGCACAAAAAGAAAAGAACACAATTTGCATTGAAGAAAAGGAGCATTCCTCATGATGCTTCCAAAAAGGGGGAGAGTCAAGCTGAAGTTGAAAAGCAAAGCCCTATTAGGATGAAAGTTCAGTTTGAGGGGGAGACTAGTGTTGAAAAAGAAAGGGAGATTGGTGCTAAAAGTGTGAAAGAAGCAGTAACTGCAAAAGAAGTAGAAACTACATCAGCAGCAGTAACTACACTAGAAGTAGTAACAACAGCAGTGGAAACAGAGAAAGTTGCAGCTGAAACAGGTATGTCTGCAGAGGAAATAGCAATTGCAGAGACTCTAGTGAAGGCAAATAATGACACTCCCAAGGCCACTCAAAAGGCTAAGGGAGTGGTCATTAAAGAAGGAGGATGAGAACAGAAAAAGAAGAAGATCAGTGAGGAAGAGATCAAAAAGAAAGGGAAAGAGAAAGTGGTTGAGTCTGAGAAACCAATGAAGAAGCTAAAACAGATTGATTTGGATGAAGAGTTAGCAAAGAAACTGCAAGAAGAGATGGAAAAAGAAGAAGAAATCCAATCTACAAAAGACAGAGAGATTGCTTTAGAATTGTCTACAAAGCTTAATGAAGAATTTCAAAAGAGTTTGAAGACTGCTGCTGCTGCTAAGAAGTTACAAAGAAGGCATCAAGGCAAAGGTTGACATTAAAGACAAGACAAATACAACCTTCAAAGAAATTCCTGGCCAATCAACTTCTTGAAAGGGTCTGTTGGAGTAAAAAAAAGGGATGTTTACCAACATGTCTTATGGCAGAATAGAAGAACTGTATAAGAAGGAAATGGCCAAGCTACAATGGGATTTCATTCAAAGGGTTGAGGTTGAAAGAAAGACATGATCTCAACATACAACAGCTTTTCCCTGACAGTGAAGAAGGCACTCCTATCAAATACAAGGAAGAAGTATAGAAAGAAGAGACCTTAGCTCAGAAAATTGGAGCTATAAAAAGAAAGAAATCTATTGCTACCAAGAAACAAGCAAAGAGGACAAGAATTGAAGAAGTTGAAAAGGAGAATGAAAGTGAAAGAGCAGAAGCAGAAGCAGAACCTACTGTTGCACCTTCAGCTGAGCCAGAGCAGAATCAAGAGCAGTCCAATCAACAATCTAATGAGCACTTCCATTTATACATGACTTTGACAGATGAAGAAACAGTGCAAGATGACCCTATCTCTATGAAAAGAATATTTCAGATTCAAAAGAATGGGTGATCAATTTGAGGTTTATGCAACTTGGGGCAAAGTGATCAAAAGTTGTTCCAGAGCTGACTTGGAGGAAATGTACAAAGTTGGAATAAAACTGTATGAGTCTGTGTTGCAAGGGACTGAAATGAGCTTAATCAAGATTGCCATGGAGTACTTATGCATGATGTTTGAGCCTGAAAGACTGCAGTACAGGATCAAAGATTTACATCATGAGTATGGATTTAAAAAGATTGATCATTGGATGTTATTTGAAAATTGTGGAGTTTACATGATCACAATTGACAAAAGCTATCATGAGTACTTCTTGGTGGATAAGGTGTATGACCACAGCAAGACAAAGCTGCAAGGGATGCTGAATGCAAAGTTGGTCTGCCATACAGGTTCTGAAATGGCAAGGATTGTGGTCAGAAGAACCATTAATCAAAGCCTGGACTGGATCCAAATCTTGGGAATTAAAGTTGCAGTTTTGAAAGCATCATGAAGACCTTATGCTGAAGAACTTAACTTCTCATTCTGAAAAGTTAAGTTAGGGGGAGATTGTTGGGTCTGAATGTGCTAAGGATGGATACTACGGCTACTTGAAAGGTATTACTACTACTTGAATAGTTAGTGCTACTACTTGAATAGTTAGTACTGCTTAGAGAGTTAGTACTGCTAGTAGTTAGTACTGCTGAAGAATTACAACTGTAAGCATAGTTAGTACTGCTGAGGATGTTAATGCTGCTAGATAAGGATGAAGTTAATGTTGCTTATGAAGATAATGACTTGGAACGAAAGATTAGGAGCTAGAGATAAAGACGAAGATAATTATGGAATGGATGATGAAGATCAATTTTGTTTTGATAATTATCTTTTAACCAGGTCTGTATATATAGTATAGAAGTCTTTGTTAGAAAGAAAATAGTTTTTGATACAGTTTTTGATATACGTTTGTTTTCAGAGAGAATTAACCTCAAGGTTCTTAGAAGGCCTTTCAATAGAGAAGTATTGAACGTCTGTTGAGCCTGTTCAACAGATTGAGGTTTTGTTTGTAATCATTAAGTTAAATCAATATAACTTGTGACTTTCATTCTGATACTGTTCCATTGATTTACTGTTAAAGTGTTTTTCCGCGACTCCTTTAACATAGCCTAGTGGCCACCTTCATTCCGTAATCGCTCCTACCTGGGGTTCCCTTACCAGGGTTCGAATCCGGGTGGAGACAAGATGTCTTTTCCGGTGCAAGTCTATGAGGCAGGGCTTGTAGGTTCCACAAAAGTGGACCACGGGGCCTTGGGTCTCCGCCAATAAACCTTTTTAGTTTCTGAGTGTGTGTTAAATTCTTGTTTGAATTTTGATCCTGACAGTTCCCCCTCCGTCGCTCCTATAGTTAAGGGTGATGTTTTTTAGGTCTTTTGAATGTCCGAAAACTGAGGTAGAATATGAACAAATGATCAGGCTCATTCCTTATGCTTCCGTAGAAGGAAGCTTGATGTATGCTAAGATTTGTACTCAACTGGATATCGCATATGTAGTTGGCATGCTAGGCATATATCAATCTAATCTTGAGCTAGATTATTGGAATGCCGCAAATAAAGTTTTGCGGTATTTACAAGGAACGAAAGAGTACAAATTGACCTATAAGAGATCAGATAGCCTTGAGGTGATCGGATTTTACGACTCAGACTTTGCAAAATTCAAGGACGATAAGAAGTTAGCTCCAGGATATATGTTTATGCTATCAGATGGGCCTATTTCATAGAGGAGTCATAAACAACAACTGACGACGACCAAAACAATAATGGTCGAGTATGTAGTCGTTTATGATGCGACATGCCATGAAATGTTGTAGATAAATTTGATTAGTGGACTCAAAGTAGTCAATACCATTTCAAGGCCAATGAAGATTTACTGTGATAGTTGTGCAGCAGTAAACTTCTCGAACAACAATAGTTTGAGTAGAGCTAGATTATTTCTCGATACAAAGTATTTATTCGTACGAGAACGAGCTGAGGAACAAATTTTATGTATCGAGCACATCAACACTCATTAAATGATTGTGGATCTGTTAACTATAGGTCTACCACCCAAAGTATTTCAAAATCGCGTCATCAAAATGGGATTCAAACAAGACCTTACATGATGTTCTAACTAATGAACTATTTTATGATAATGTTTAATATCAGAACAAGCACTTGAATATTTAAACCTCCATTATTATCTAGACTGTCTATATTAGTTAACCTTCAATTGTGTACACTTATGTTTCATTATGGACAAACGTATTGGTTTATGACATTACTTGATTGTTGTTTGGGTAAAATTTCGCAAGTCTCGACCGATGCAAGAAAACCAAACGTTTCCAATCTTAAGATGACTCTTGTATTAAGATAAGGTCCTGACGACCACATACATCGAGAACTATAGTCGCCACTGATGGCGATGGTCATAAATTTCTCATACCTACAATCAAAATCCCTCGACAGTTAAAATCTTACGACTCTCGTAAGATATGTAATGATTGTGACTCATTAACTATTAGCAAGTGTTTTTCTCTATGTCTCTTTATTTCTGGTTAATGCACACTTATGAGCAATGGTAATAACGGAAGAACTTCATCAAGACCATTAAACACGAAGACCATTGGAAATTAAAGGCTCATTTATAGCGACCCAAGCTATATATACAAGCTACGTAGAGCTTAAACAAAAAGAAGATTCACATACAGTATTCAAGCACACTCAAGGCATTCAAGTTATTCTCTTTCAGAGAAGCTCTCAATGAATCTTCAATCACTTTGCGACCCATTCAACAATCTTACGACTTATGTAGTTTTAGTTATATTGTTGTTTACTACACTCTCGACTGCTCCTTCTAAAGTACGACGTCCCTGTTTGACGTCCATAGTGAATTGATGATTTCTGCTATCGTTCGCGGTTTTTACCCTTGATGGGTTTTTCGCGTCACCAAATTCTGTGTCCTTCCTTTTATTTATTTCATGTCGCTTGATTTTTCAAAAGATCCTTTGTTTTAGTTGTTAAAATCTCCATACTGACCTTAAGTTATTCTTTGGGTGAGTTTTGGCATTAACAGTTTGACGCCATCCGTGGGATCCCAGCTAGAGAAAATCTTCGACAAAAATTGCATCCTACTAACATTTCTTTGTAGTTTCTTTGTTTGAATGGATCATTTCAGGACAAGGAGCTCAACTTAATGCCATTGCTTATATGCGCATGGAACATGACGCTGTCCGTAATCGCATTAACGCGCTAGATGAACAAAACCACAAGGCAACAGAAGAACTTTCACTTTTGAGGAATCAAAATGTTGGAAATCGACTAGGATCTCAAAATGGTCCAAGACCTCCTTTTAAAATCTCTGTTGCAGGTTTTCAACCTCCACTACCTTCATACCTAAGGCCGACGTAGGGCGCAGGTGTCTTAACCTATAGTGTTCCAATGATGTCAATCTCAACGTTGCTAATGCCATCGACAATGTTTTCTGCGATGGTTATCCCATCGATGCACGTACCAATCTATGGTGAAGTTGTTGAATCATCGCATCGCAATCGATTTTTCACAACAGTTGACATAACGTCTCAAGATTCAGGGTTCATTCCAGTACCACCTCTGGCGACCAATGGATTCAATCTCGATGATCCAGTCGATCGACGATTAAAAGTATTAGAAGATCAGAACGAGAAGATGTTGTCGTTAATTTCCAAGCTTCCTAGAGCCGTTGTACCAGTCGACGTCGAACCACACACTAGATTTCAAGTGTCTCCTTTTATCGACGAAATAGCTATGGTCGACGTCCCGAAGAAATACAACATCTTGTGCTCACTCCAATGTATTCTGGAGTGATTGATCCGACGAAGCATATTGCACAGTACAAGCAGTTAATGTGGACTGTGTCGATCCCTCGTCGATATTAAGAAGTGTGTATGTGCAAGAGTTTTGGTGCGACTCTCACAAGCTCTGCTCTCCAATGGCTGATCACCCTCAAACCCAAGTCCATCAACAACTCTTCGGAGTTGGTCAACCAAGTTTTTCAACAGCTTGCTAGCAATTGAAAGATGGAAAAACAAACTAGCGATATCTATTATGTCAGTCAAAAGATTGGTGAGTCAGTCAGAAGCTATTTCAATAACTTCAATTTAGAGATGATCAACGTACATAACTGCGATGTAAGAACTGCAATTGAGGCTTACAAGCGAGGCATCGACGATAGTTCAGAATTATATACAGAATTGACGAAGTACCCACCAAAAAAAATTAAGACGTTCGAGCCAAAACGTTAGCTTATATGCAGTTCGAAGACGATATACCCTTCCGACGGAAACATTCCAGCGATAATAAGTCATTAAGCATCAAGAAGCTTGACTTCAAGACCCGGTCGACACCTAAGATGTTGCCACCAAAGTAGATCTCAAACATGAGGTTCGACAGGAAGAAAAATATCTTGACATCAAAATTTCCCCAGTATCCTAAGATCACATCTTACGGATTCAAGGGATCATCTAAAGATGTAGTCGAAGCTCTCAAGAACGTGCAGACGAACATCAAATAGCCACAGAAAAGTGAGAAAGATTACTGTTGATCCAAACTCTCTAAGTGATTTGGTAAAGACCCTCTTCTATACTTAGTGAAAATTACGTTTATTAATATGTATTAGTGTTTCACCATCAGCGATCAGACTGAGTCTGTTCAGTTATCACTGATGATCTTTCTTGTAAACATTCATATGTATTAGTGTTTCACTATCAGCGATCAGACTGAGTCTGTTCAGTTATCGCTGATGATTTCTGATGTAAACAGTTAAACGTAATCCCTGAAGACAAGTTTCGCGTCAACAGATGTTCATTGTTGAATCGAAGACGAAGCTTCTGAACAAAGACAAGTCTACTAGTGACCTGATGCGGATATCAGTGAAGCAAAGATGACTCTACTCATACGCGATGAAACCTGAGGAAAACTTCAGCGATAGCTGAACTCCTTTGTCTCTCTGAAGGAAGAGATATTCAACGATTGATGATCACTTAGCTTATGCCTCAAGTCTCTTTTGTCTTTCTCTTGCACGCCAAGTACGATGTGTCAGGACGGACATACCTCTGTCACAATTCGTACAACAACTCTGTCAACTACACTGTTCATGATACGGCCGAAAGCATGTCTCCCAAAGTCAGACCCTCTCTGCCAATCAATGAAGGACACGTGTAAAGTACCCTGCTATGCATTTAATGCATAGGGTATAAATAAAAATATTTCCTCTCCATCTGAAGAATGCGCCTCTAGCCTTCATCTTTCTAAAATATAGAAACCTTTGTTTTCTATACTCTCTAATCTCCCATTCTCTATATTCTTGTGCAACCATCTTATTATTTTCTTATGTTTGTTTAGACTGAGTTGTGCTTAATCTTATTCCGCAACAGACTTGTACATTTTGTTTGATTTATCAATAAATAATTTATTAAACTTTAAATTTTGTGTTTGTATTCAACCCCCCCCCCCTTCTACAAACTTGTTAAGCACCTTTGGGACCAACAAGTAGTATCAGAGTAGACTGTTTAATCTAATAAAAAAGATCTTGCTTTATTCTCTTCCTTGCTATTCTAAAATGGTACTTAACACAAACAAAAACTACTATGATAATGGTTCACTCTCTAAACCTCCTTGATTCACTCTCTATACCTAATTATGTAGCACACGGACCTTATGAACCTTTCACTATCATAAGCGTTGTTCCTGCCACTGCCACCACTCCTGCTGTCCCTGAACGCTATGCTGTCAAGGAAATAAGATAGTGGAGTGATGAAGACAAAAAGAAAGTAGGTTTAGATGCAAAGGCAAAAACCATTATATCTATGGCTATGCCTGATGAAGCTTTCAATTCCATCATGCATCTTAAAACTTCTAAAGAAATGTGGGAAACCATATGTGTTCAATATGAAGGCATCACTGAAATCCTAGAAACTTGAAAGATTAACTTGGTAAGACAGTATGAAAGTTTTATCGCTGGTAAGAATGAATCTCTTTCTGATGTTCATCAACGGTTTAACTGATTAATCATTGATCTAAGAACCGTGGGTAGGACCTATTCTAATTCTGAGGTCTTAACCAAATCCCTAGAATGTCTTCCTGAAAGTTGGGTCAATTATTCAATATGTCTTAAGCTGACAAAAGACTTAAATTTTCTTTCTCTCAGCACCTTGTATGGAATATTGCTCAACTATGAGCAATCAAACCTCCTGAAGAAGAATCTTGTAAAAGATTTTAAAGACTCCAAAAGCACTCCTGTTGCTTTAGTCTCTTCAGAAGTAATTCCATCTCAGTAATCTACTCTTACTATCACTGAGTTAGATTCTGAATTTGAGGAACTATCAGACACTGATCTTTCAGAGTTTAATAAGTCCTTAGTACTCTTGACAAACTCTTTTAAGAGATTTGTGTTGGATCATAAATTGTATTCAAGATTAAAGTTAAAGTTCAGGGTTTAATTTGTATTTACTTGATAGTTAAAGTTTGGGGTTTAAGTTTTATTAAGTTAATAGTTTATTAGCTATTGGGTCCAAGCCCATTAGGAAGCCCATTAAGCTTAAAGCCCATATGGCCTAGGTATTTAATGTTTTAATTATTTCAGTTTTAGGGTTAACCTTTGATAATTATTGTTTAGAGATTAAAGTAGTCGTACGTATTCTCTGTATTCAAGGGTATCAAGAACACACAAGGGTTTCATTGTTTATTCAAGGTATTGGTATGTTATTCTGATCTTATTATCTCTTGATCTATATGTGTTTGTGTGTTTAATTATCAACCAGATTAAACTGGGATAACAAGTGGTATCAGAGCCTAAGAATCAAGATTATTGGATTACACTGTGTTTATCGATCTCCTGTGTTCATCGACTATTGATCGCATGAAAATCAAGTTCATGAATTTATGAGTTTTATATGCCTAAATTAATATGATTATATGTGGTTCATGCTTCTGAATGTTATCTGATTGTTTTGATTGAGCTTTAGTTCATTAATTAATTGGTTTTTGGAGGATTTTGAAGAATCTGGGTTCGACAACTTCATACCGGTCGAACACTGTGTTCTTCAAATTGATTGACAAAAAGTTGATTTTAATCATTAAGCTTGCTAGGGTTTTGTTCGATATATGTTTTAGGGTATAAAAGTCTAAATTTTGCATTCAATTTTTGGGTTTTGTGTGATTTCTGGGCTGTTAATCGTATTTTGGGTCGTCCTGCTTGAACATACCGGTTGAGACCTTCAAGAACATATCGGTCCATACTTTTTTCCCGATCGACCTCTTAATATCGGTCCTCATACCGATTGAATAATTACCGGTCAATACAATTGTTCGGTCGCTCGGTATACACACAGCCGATACCGGTCAATTCAATTGTCCGTTCGCCCGATCAATACCGGTCCATACATATTATCGGTCTTCACACTTTACCGGTCATTAAATCATATCGGTCGACCGTATCAAAATCTAATACCGGTCAAATTCAAACCGGTAAGCAACATATCGGTCGACAGAAGTTTACCGGTCAATATATCAGTACCAGTTGAAGGAACTTACAGGTCGAACACTCTTTCCCGGTCAGTACCAAGTCCGGTCGGACAAGTTACCAGTCGTTACCTTGGTCCGATCGCACCATACCGGTCGAATACATACCGGTCGCCTCATCCCGGTCGACAGCAGGACACCGGTCAAGCAGCACATCGGTCGAGCAAAATTTCACACTTTTCCATACTTAGACAAATTTTTGCAGGACCCCCGTGCTAAGTCTGCGTAGGGGGACAAAGTTCTGTTCGTGATCAAAATTTTCTTATTTTCAATATTACTCTGTTTGATTTTATCTACTGTTTGAGAATTCTGCATTTAATTATTTTTGGAAATTTATTTCTGAAGTTTTTTTAGTGTAGTCTTTATCTTATACTTGATTCTAGCGATATCTTCTAGTTGATTGTCTTGATACAGATTAGTTTGATTTCTAACCATACAGCTAAAGATGTCTGAAGGTTACAGCCTTGATTTCAACAACATGACTCTTTCTGAAGTAAAAGCAAAGGATAAATGTCTTGCTGGACAATTAGCAATATCTTCTAACATGATTTCTATGTATGACAAAGAGGCAAAAATGCTCAAATCCGAGATATCACCTCTTAAAGCTGAGAACAAGGCTTTACAGATTTGTAACTCATCTCTTCTTATTCAGATCAATGCTTTAAAAGAAAATTCAAAAGATTCTGATTCTATAATTAACTTTGCAGGAATAATTGAGTCTAAAGAAAAAGAGATCTTGGATCTTCAAGTAAAGTTGAAAAGATCTGAGTCAAGTTCTACATGGTCTAAGAAGGAATCAATGCAAAAAGAGCTTGATGAGCTTAGAAGAAGAGCAAACATTGCTATTCAAACATCACAAGAGCTTGATGAAATACTGAAGATTGAGAAATAAAGAAAAGACTTAGCCAAGAAATTCTCTGATTTCTCCAGAAAAGCCTTTGAAGAGAAGAAATCTTTAGAGCTTAGATGTATTAAGCTTTCTCCACAAGTTTCAGATTTTGAGAAGGTTATCATTCTTGAAAGAGAAAAGGCTGAGAATGAGAAGAAAAAAGTTGAGCTGAAGGATATAAATAAAGACTTTTCTGAAGAAAAGAAAATATTTGAGACCGAGATAGCCAAGCTGACAGGAAAGCTATGTGAATTGTCAACAAACATCATGAAGGAGAGGAATGCAAAATCTGAGTTGCATAAGAAGTTTGATCTGATTGAAAATGAAAGAAACAGTTTGTCTTCATGACTGGAAAAAGGTATTTATTGCTATAAAGTCATGCCTTTTAGTCTTAAAAATGCAGCTTCAACATACCAGTGACTAGTCAACAGGATGTTCAAGAATATCTGGACGACACAATGGAGAGAACGTCATATGAAGGTGAACCCGATGAAATGCCCCTTTGGAGTAAGCACAGGAAAATTCTTGGGATGCATGGTCACACGATGTGGTATTGAGGGCATCCCCGACCAGATTAAAGCAATTATGGACATCAAGTCCCCTCGAAATTTTATAGAAGTCCAATGACTTACTGGATGACTCCCATCCTTGAACAGATTCATCTCAAGATCCTTGGATAAATGTCATTTATTTTATAATGTATTGGAAAGAACAGGGGCTTCGAGTGGATGGATGACCATGAGAACACGCTTCAGAAGTTAAAAAAATACATGGTGTCACCACATTTCTTATCGAACCCTAAAGATCATGAAGTCCTACACCTCTACCTAGCTGTCAGTTCAAACGCTGTAAGTGTGTTTTAACTCGAGAGGATGAAAAATAGAAACTTCTGACTTCCTACGTAAGTATATCATTATTAGACGCTGAAACCAGGTATTCCTTAATGGAAAGGTTGTTACTATCACTAGTTACAACAACTAAGAAGTTGCGACATTACTATGAATCACATCCTATAACTGTCGTGACTAAATTTCCTCTTAAGTCTGTATTAAGAAAACCAGAGCTAACAGATCGACTAGAAAAGTCGAGTATTTACCTCAGCAGTTACGACATTGATTTCAAACTAAGGACAACCATAAAGTCGCAAGCTTTACCATACTTTGTTGCCGATTTTATTCCAGAGCTAGAAGTACAACTGAACCTGTGGCAACTCTCGATGACATGACCTGTACTCTACACGTCGATGGATCGTCAAATACAGGGTGCAGGTCTCGGTGTCATCCTCAAGTCACCACATGGGGGCAAGATGGTGTACTCTATACAATGCGACTTTAAAGACACAAACAATGAAGCTGAGTGCGAAGCTTTAATCGCAGGGATAGATATGGCTCACGACCTGGGGTTAACAGGACTTCACGTCAAAAGCGATTTTCTTTTGGTCGTAAATCAATTGAATGGGGAATTTGGAGCTAAAGATTCCAAGATGACAACCTATCTCAAAGTGGCTAAAGCAAAGTCCCAAGTTTTTAAACCTTATTACGTTATGCAAATCCTAAGAGATCAAAACACCCAGACTGAGGCATTATCCAATCTTGGGTCGACACTTGGTCAATCCTTATTTGACGTCATTCCCATAATCCACTTAACCACATCATCTATTCAAAATGAAGATCACACTCATGTGGTAGACGAGGAAGATGATTGGTCGAACGATATCAAGAACATTCTAATGAATGACCTACTTCTTGAAGACATAATGGAAGCACGGAAAATCATGTTCAAAGCTTGCAAATACACTATGATTAGAGGTAAACATTATAGACGGTCATCAACAGGACTAAACTAACGATGTATCTGTCAGTATCTTAATTCTTAACAAGAATAAACACTCAGAAAACAATATTAAAGAAGTTGCGGAATAGCACTTTAATATTCAGAAAACCAATGAAACAGTAAATCAGAATCACAACTTGTAAACTCTTATTGAATGATTAAAAATCACAAGCTTTTACACACAACCTCAATACTGATGAACAGGATCACCAATACGAATTCTACTTCTCTAGAATTAGGGTTCTAACCTTGAGGTTGATTCTCTCTATCAAAACAAAAATTCTGAATTCTGAAGTTAACACCAATTCTATCAACTCTAATCTATTCTATCTATACTGAAGATAAAAGATAATTACAAATAATAAAAGATCTTCAAAATAATCTTCTATCTTTATCTTCAAGCTTTCCTTAATCTTCAAACTTGATCTGCACGAATCTTGATTATCTCATAAGCAGCACTAAGTCTTCAGCAGTATTAATACTTTGAGCAGTATTAACATTCAGCAGTACTAACTACTAGCAGTACTAAAATTGCTTAGCAGTAGTAATCTCCTCTAGCAGTACTAACCTTGACTTAGAAGCATTAATCTTGTTCAGCAGCATTAACTTCAGAAGTAGTAACCAAGTTCTTCTAGCAGTATTAATTGTACTTGTGAAATTCTGAATTTCCCAACAATCTCCCCCTAACTTGACTTTTAGGAAGAGAAGTCAAGTTCTTCAGATAATCTTCAAGATGCTCCCAAAACTTCATCAAGTCTTATACTCCTATATTTACATCTAACCCCAAACTCTGATTTATAGTTCTTTGGATCAGATACTTAGCCATTTCTGAATTTGAAACACATCCTAGCTTCTTCTTCAGCATAGCATGAAGCTTAAGTCTGCTGTGATTGTACACTCTATCCACTAGGAAGTACTCTATGTGATTTAAGTCCATAGTTAGTGCATATACTCCACTTTTTGAAGCTTGAGGTACTCTGAGCAAGGTAATAAACTTCCTTTTTAACTCACTCTGGTATTCCTTCTCTCCATTCCTATCTCTTATCACTGATCATACCTCCATCTGGAGTATCACAAAAAGAGCAACATGTCCTCCATCAAATCTTGAAGTTTTGAAGGTAGTCCATGTTACATGTTATGTGCCAAGAGCAACCATTATCAACATGCCAAATGCTCTTCCTCTTGAGCTATTGGTTGCCCTGCACACTTGATAAATCAGTTAGTTTTGGAGGGAACCCAAGCCAAAGTGGTATTAGGTTGTCCTTTCTCATTTATATAATCTGTCAGTTTGGTCTGGATGAGTTGTTTAGGAATCTCATGGATGGAATACTTTGTTAAGATTATAGACTTTGCAGCATTACTACTAGAAGCAGCACTAGCCTTGTTAGCAGTAGTATTGGATGCGGCAACACTATTTCTGTTAGCAGTACTATCTGGGATAGCAGTACTAACAGGTTTCTTTACTATTGGAACCCAAACTTGAACAAAGTTGTTTGCTTTCTTTGTCTTTAACTTACTCCTTGGCTTATTTGGAGTGTTTTTCTTTGCTTTAGCAAACTCATTCTGAGCATGAGACTTTATAGGTGCTCTGTTCTCAGCCATATGATTTCTAAATTGCTTCCTATAACCAAAAGAGTTTTGTATTTGTCTTTGAAAAGAGACTCTTTGGTTAATAGGATTGAAATAACAGTATTTGGCAAGATGATTCAATTTGCCACATATAAAACAAGGTTTTGGTCTATTGATTTTACTCAGATCAACCCTTTGTTTTTGTGCCCACTGATTATTCCAGTTTCTCCGATTTCCCCTTGGTTTATCATGTTTTTGGGGCTCAGATTTATTGCAGGCACACTGTTTGCAAGGGACAGGATTCACAACTGTGGTCTGCTTATAATGGACCTTCCCAGACTTTCTCTCAGTCTTTTCTACCTTATTGGACTTAACCCAAGTCTTTCCACACCCCTCATTGGTAATAATGTGATTTTCTAAGGGAATCTCTTTGTGATCATCCTCATTCTTACCATTAGAGTTCTCTTCTTCAGAGTTTGTTTCAACCACCACTTTGTCTAATGGATCTACCTTAGTGGCTCCCTCAGGCAAGTCCTTCCTGTCCTTGATCTCTAGTAGGTCTGAAGTAGGAGGAATGTAGTTGTTGTTGTATGGTGGTGATGTGGTATGATACCCTATTCCTGGCATAAGCTTATCATGGATTTGGACCTTTAGAATTGAATCCATGGTTTTAGAAGCATATGAATACTTCTCAATGTCAAGCTTAGCTTTCTCATACTCACTTTTTATCTTCTCACACTCCTCTTCTTTCTTTTTAATCTTAAACTCATACTGATCTTTCTCCCACTTCCAGTCATTTGTGTCATACATGTGTTGAAGCTCATTGGCTTGGAAACCTTTAATTTGTTCCTCAAACCTCTCAACAATTCTCACATAGTCTTTTATATCTTTCTCTAACCACTTAAGGTCATCACTCATCTTCTGGTTGTGATCCCTGTACCTTTTAACAGTTTCAATACAGGATTTAGAGCAAAGATTAGCTGTTACCTCTGTGGGAATTTCTGTGCTTGAAGACTCTGATCCTTTAGCCATGATGATGTTGATTTCTGAGTTATACTAGCTCTGATACCACTTGTCAGGATCTTAATTCTTAACAAGAATAAACACTCAGAAAACAATATTAAAGAAGCTGCGGAATAGCACTTTAATATTCAGAAAACCAATGAAACAGTAAATCAGAATCACAACTTGTAAACTCTTATTGAATGATTAAAAATCACAAGCTTTTACACACAACCTCAATACTGATGAACAGGCTCACCAATACGAATTCTACTTCTCTAGAATTAGGGTTCTAACCTTGAGGTTGATTCTCTCTATCAAAACAAAAATTCTGAATTCTGAAGTTAACACCAATTCTATCAACTCTAATCTATTCTATCTATACTGAAGATAAAAGATAATTACAAATAATAAAAGATCTTCAAAATAATCTTCTATCTTTATCTTCAAGCTTTCCTTAATCTTCAAACTTGATCTGCACGAATCTTGATTATCTCATAAGCAGCACTAAGTCTTCACCAGTATTAATACTTTGAGCAGTATTAACATTCAGCAGTACTAACTACTAGCAGTACTAAAATTGCTTAGCAGTAGTAATCTCCTCTAGCAGTACTAACCTTGACTTAGCAGCATTAATCTTGTTCAGCAGCATTAACTTCAGAAGTAGTAATCTTCAGAAGTAGTAACCAAGTTCTTCTAGCAGTATTAATTGTACTTGTGAAATTCTGAATTTCCCAACAGTATCGTTGGTAAAAACAAATTCCAGAGTATTCTACAAGAAATGTACGACGAGGAATACGACAATGATTCGGGTGGTCGCAGTCTAGCAAATAGAATCTCTCGACAAGGTTACTATTGACCAACTTTATGACAGGACGCTATAAGGTACGTCCAAAGTCATCTCAGGTATGTCTCATAGACCATTTGAACCATTACATTTGACCTTGATTCCATGGCCCTTCATGAGATGGCGAATGGACATTGTATGCAAATTACCACTTGCCCCCGGGCAAAAGGTATTTTTACTCGTCCTTACGGATTGTTTTTCTAAATGGGTAGAAGCAGTTGCCTTCTCCCAAGTTCAGGACAAAGAAGTCATCTATTTTATCCAAACTAACATTAGATACAAATTTGGAGTACGATTTGAAATCGTATGCGATAACGGGTCACAATTCATAATTAAGCGACATGACTCGACAGTTCTGCGAAGATCATAATATAAAACTTACGACTTCGACACCCCTATACCCTCTGTCGAAAGGACTGGCTGAGTCGAGCAATAAAACTATCAGCAATTCAATAAAAAAGAGACTCAAAGAAACCAAAGAAAAATGGTTTGAAGAACTTCCGACATTTCTTTGGGCCAATCGTACAACGTCCCGTACGTCTACAAGACAAACCCCTTTCTCCATAGTCTATGGTTGGGAACCGGTCTTGCCAGTTAGGCCCAAATTCCAATCTCACGACGTAAGTTGGTCGACCATAACTTAGTAAACCTATGTTGCGACCTCGACGCACTAGAGGAGCTAAGGGAGTCCGCGTTGATCAAAATAGAATCCTTAAGGCACTCGTTCGAACGACATTTTAATAAAAATGTCAAAGCAAAAATCTTCTAAGAGGGAGATTACTTCTTACGACGAGTGTTCCAAAACACTCAACAACCGAATGAGGTAAGCTATTCGCCAAGTGGGAATTACCATATCGCATATCTGAAGTCGTAGGAAAAGGCAACTATCGGCTACAAACCCTCGACATTCAGGATATCCCACGAAGCTGGAATGCGGTACATTTAAAGAAGTATTTCGTTTAAAATTTTGTTCTTTTCTTTACAATTACTTCATTATATTGATTACTGACTTAAGCATCGTAGAATCGTTGGCCTACAAAAAAGACCACCACTAATGTTGTTTTCATCGCATGTTCATATGAACTTTCGACCTCCTTCAAGATTATACGATCATCTAGCGCTTGGGTCGCACGATCTATAATCTATCGTCTGAAGAACAAATATTGCCCTGATCGCAAGTTCCATTATCTTATTCTCAATGAATTAACAAAGTTACTACTTGCCCTGGTCGCAAGTTCTTGACCTTATTTTTCAGATTGACAGATTTGTCACTTGCCCAGTCACAAGTTTCTTAAGCTAAGTTTAATTGATTGCGATGTCTTGATTTACTTAGAAAAATCCTATTATTTTCTATTAGCTTCTATCGTCTTATTATGTTTGGCGTGGGTGACTTGTGATTTTTATGCAATTTATATCATTGGATCGTGGTGGAAATTATAAGTAACGACAAGTTATTGTTAATGCCAAAAATCATCCTAACGATGATTTAAAGTCGAAGTAGAGCTTTAACAACTAAAGTAATAAATCGATCGACAAACCGTACGACAAGGATAAAAAGTAAATTAGAGACAGAGATTTTGGTGACGCGAAAAACCCCGTCAAGGGTAAAAATCGCGGACGATAACAAAGATCGCCAAGTGCACTATAGAAGTCAAACATGGACGTCGTCCTTTAGAAGGATTGAAAGTACAAATGACAATATTACAATTGAAAGTAAATAAATCGGAAAATTGTATTGTTCGTCGTGTGATGGAACACTTCGTCGAGAGTTCTTGCTTGAAGGAAAGCAGCTTGAATATGCTTGAGTGCTTATATGTTCCAGATGAGTTCGGGGGCCCTCAAATGGTTCTTCAAGCTTGTATATATAGTTTTAGTCTTCATAAATGTGCATTTAACGTCCAACGGTATTCTATTTCAATTGTTTTGATGACGATCGTCCGTTATGACCGTTGGTCATAAAGATGCTTTAAACATGCAATAAAGATTCAAAAAAGAAAACGATCGTATGTAATAAATAACACATAATCGTTAGTTATGTTATAAAAGTCGTAAGATATAAGTTTATTGGGAGGTTCTTTTTTATCTTGGTCGTGAGAAACTTACGACCGTCGCCATAAATGGAGACCATCGCTCTCGATGTGTATGATCTTCAAGACCATATTTTGATACAAGACTAGTCATAAAATTGGAGATGTTTGATTTTCTTGAATAGGTCGTGACTTTTTAAATTTTACCCAAACAGTTTTCCCCCAAAATTCGAAAAATGGGCGACAAGTCAACTTTTCGGATTTTGTAACCAGATCGGACACGTGTCGATAATTGTAACTTAATCAGTTTCTTGAGAACCAAATCGATTGCAAGGGAAAGCGTGCAGCCATTTAATGGCCATGACGTCGTGGTAACGTGGGGCGCGTGGTGCAGGTATAGGGACAGGTGTCGCCCATTCGACGGCTGGTGTGCGAAAGGTCGATGAATGGTCTAACCATCTGTTGACTCGACCTAACATCGAATCGCGTATAAATAGATATCTTCGCTGAATCCTTTCCTTTTTACGCGATTTCTGAGTTTTTGAGAGAGATTTTCTTAATCCTTGCCAAAATCTGCAACAAACAGCAAATCGTTGCCAAAAATCGATCGAGGCTACGGCTATATGTTAAGGTACGGTCTCTTGACCCTTAGTTTATGCGTTTTAAGACCCAATCCTAGAAGCCTATGAAGAACTTGGACGCTTTCAGTGTTTACGTAGCAACCATCAACTATCCCGATTTCGCTATGTCGCCAGACCACATTAGCACCCTCAACGAAGAGGAAGACGTTAAGGCGTTTCGGCTATTGGTCGGGATTCCTACAGACGTGAAGTTTGTCCTCCGGCATTGCTAACAACAGTGCAATGCCCGAACGGGTACTTCGTCATTTATGAGTATCCATTTAAAATAGGGTTTACATAGCCCTATTCACCACTGTCGAGATGGTTCCTCACGATATTTGACTTGTCACGAGGGCAGATGATGCCCCATTTCTTGAGAATCGTTCAAGTGATTGAATGATTTACGGATAAATGGGGGTCTACATTTACTAACTACGACCTTCTCTTAGCCTACACGGTCAAGGAGGAGGCGAACCATCAGTACAGTATATTCTCTAAGTACAGAGGGCCTCGTACCTTGGTTCAGGCGATCGCGATCAATGAACGCAAGTGGAAGACGAGGTAAGTCTTCGGTCGCACTGCGTTGGTCGGTGACAACGAACAATGGCTCACCACAAGGTGGAATACCGAGGGTAAACGTCAAGTTTCTTTAGCATTGTTGTTGTTAGATTATCTGTCAAAAGTTATTTACTAACGTTTGTTTTCATTTTGCTAGTGATCGACTTCTCGATAGTTGCACCTTTTGTAGGATCGACAGCCAAAGTCGAGAGGTTCCTCAAATTCAGCATCGAGGAACGCTCCTTTTTTACCGCTCGTTCTACTTCTGACAAGGACGACGGCGTACAATACGTCGGGTAGTCAACCGCTGCTTCCGTAGAAGAAGAAGGGGAAGAAGAGGAGGAGACCGACGAAGGTACTCTAGAGATGGCGATTAAGTTTTCGTCCCTTAATTAGTTTATAAGGTCTAGTCTTAAGACGTCACCTATCGATCGTAAGACCTTATAGGGTCTAGTCTGTAAAAGAAGTCACCCGCTGGTCATAGGTTAGTGGGTCTAGTCATCATACGTCACCACTGGTCGTAAGATCATTTATAGTTTAGTCATAGGTTGTCACCTTTGGATCGTAAGATCTTTGTAAGGTCTAGCCTGTAAAAGGCGTCACTTACTTGTTTTATTTTTCGTAAAGATTTAGTCGTGGACTTATATTTTGGCTTTTGATAATTTCAGGAGGATCAACCCCCGTGAAGCCACCAACGGGTCTCTCGAGGAGAGAGGCCCTCGCTCAGCTCGCCCGTAAAGGGTGAGAGATCAAAAGAAAGGCTCCCCCGACATCTGGGTCGGGGGTCAAGAAGCCGAAGAAGGTCCTGAAGGAACTATCTTCGAAGAGCAGTGGCCTTAGGGCCACTGTATTGGAGAAGGCGAAGACGCCTCCGGTCGTGGACGTGGAGCCGATCTCGCAGGCCCCTCCGGCCAGGGTGGGAGGCCAATCCCCTTCATCGAAATACAAGGGGAAGGGTCCTGAGACCAGTGAGGTCGGAGCTCCGATCGACGTGAGCTTCACTCTCCCGAGCGACTTTATGTCGTTCGGTCAGCTGGGTAGAAGGTCTCTGTTTCTCCATCTAGGGAAATTCCTTCTTCCATCGTTCTTTGACCGATACAAGGTTGTATCGGTCGACGACTTAGCCACCCATGTCTCGGGGCTCTCTTTTATGGTAAGTTACTTTTCTACTTAAGTCGTAAGATTTTAAATTGCTATTTGTCTTATGATCTAATCATAGGTCGTATGATTGTGCAAACTCTCCAAGCGGAGCTAGTCCTCAATACCCGTATGGACCAGGTGAGGAGATTGGTCCCGACCGACTGAGGCGAAGGCCGAGGATAATAAGGCGGAAGCCAAGAGGGAAGAGTACTCCATCCACCTCGACGACGCCCTCAATCACCTTAATGTCACTGGTCATGAGAAGAAGGAGCACCGGGGGCAGCTGAGAGAGGCCCTTAGTCGAGTGTCCGCGGCAGAAGCGGAACTGAAGACGTCTAAGGAATCCTCAACCGCGAATGAAAAAGAGGTCGAGGCCCTTAGGGCGGAGCTGGGAGCGACAAAGAAGCAGGTCGAAGAACTCGAAGAGGAGGTAAAGTCTATTGAGGCTTTTACTCGCCTCAAGTATCGAGGGGCCTTGATGAAACGCCACCTGAAGGGTCAAAATCCCCAGGCGTCGGCAGAAGGTGAACTTGCCTTCTTCTTGGGTTCGATCGGGGTCGAGAAAAATCTCGACTCCGAGGACGAGCAAGATCTCGAGTCGGGGGATGACACCCCCGTGGGAGGAGATGTTGCGGTCATGCCTCAGCAACAACAGCAGGAGAAGGAGTAGGAGCAATCGGCTCCTTAGTTTAGGTCTTTTTGTAATTTTTTGGTTTTTTCTAATCCGACGACCATTGGTGATTGTGCCTTGTTTTTTACTCCTTTTGGTATTAATAAAAGAAATCTTTTAACTATAAGACTTGTCATACCTTTAGTTTGCCACAACAAACAAATACAATATGCATAAGTCATTCACGACAAATACAAAGAGGAAAATCGAGAGATAATAGAGACCAATAGAAATTTCTAAGTAAGTCACGACATCAAAATATAATCAAACATAAGTCAATGAGCTTGTGATTGGGTAAGTAAATAATTTATCAAGTAACTTGTGATCGACGCAAATTATAAACTTGTTAAATGATTAAATTATCCTTATGCCGAAAGAACTAGCATGTATGGCAACCCAAAAAATGGATTTAAGGAACTTGCGACCAAGGCAAGATTTTTGATACTAGGTTATATATCGTATGACTCGGTCGCTAAATGATCGTACAACCATAGGCAAAGTCAAATACTCCATTGATACTGCAATAAAACACCATTAGAGGGGGTCGTTGGCTAGGCCAACGACTCTCCGATGCTTAAGTCAGTAATGGTTATAAAGAGATAATCATAAGGGAAAATTAAATGGGTTTAAAAGAAATACTTCTTCAAATGTATCGCATTCCAGATTATGGGCTTGCCCGGGTTCGAACCTCGTGTTCGAACCCCATAGAAAGCATGTTGTGATATCCAGATCATGGGCCTACCACTTAGTGGTACCCTTAATTGGGTTGGGTCGTGGTCGATGGAGATTAGTCGGGTGGCACCCTTAAGTGGGAGCCCGGATACCCCGGGAACGTGTGCGTGTGTTATCTTGCCATTAAAAAAATGTACCGCATTCCAGCTTCGATAAATGTCACGATCGTCGAGGGCTTACAATCGGTAGGATCCTTTTTCAACGATATCGGTTATACGATACGAACCTTCCCATTTGATGGATAACTATCCTGAGTTAGATTTTTGGGTGTTTTGAAACACATGTTGTAAGACATAGTCGTCTTCTTGAAAAATATTGTCCTTGACATTCTTGTTGAAATGTGATTCAACCAATTGCTTCTGAGATGCCATTATGATTAATACTTTCTTCCTTAGCTCTTCCAATGCGTCTATGTCGTAACTTAGATCTACTACTTTATGATCGACCGACGTGTGTCATGAGGTCGGAAGTTGGGTCTCGACCGACAAGACCACATCATTACCATAGACCAGAGAGAAAGGAGTTTGTCCGTGGATGTACGAGGCGTCGTACAATTGGCCTAAAGAACTGTCGAATGTTCTTCAACCCATTTGCCTTTTGCTGCTTTGAGTCTTTTCTTGATTGAATTGATGATCGTTTTGTTAATTGACTCGGCAAGTCCGTTTGATTGAGGATATCAGGGCGTCGAATTTGTAAGTTTGATGTTCCGATCTTCGCAGAAATGTTGGGTTTTGTCGCTTATGAATTGCGACCCATTGTCACATACGATCTCAGAGGGGATTCCAAACCTGCAGATAATGTTAGTCTAGATAAAAGAGATGACTTCTTTATCCCGAATTAGGGAAAAAGCAGTCGTTTCTATCCATTTTGAAAAATAATTCGTGAGGTACTAGTAGAAATACCTTTTGCCCGAGCGCTAGAGGTAATTTACCGACAATATCCATTCCCCGTCGCATGAAGGGCCATGGAGTTAAAGTCATGCAAGGGTTCAAAAGGTTTGTGAGACGTACTTGAGTGTTGCTGACATGCGTGTCAACTTTGGACGTACCTTATAGCATCATGTCGTAAGGTTGGCCAGTAATATCCTTGTCGGGAGATATGACTTTCCAAGCTACGACCACCTGAAGTTTTACCACATTCTCCGTCGTGCATTTCTTGTAAGATGCTTTAGACTTGTTTTTTATTGTTAATGCATCGAAGGTTCATTCCTATCGATGACCGTCGGTAGAGTTGTCCTCTAACTTGATGTGTACCTGGATGCTTTAAATATGATATTTCATATTTCCATTTTATCTTCGGGAAGTTGGTCGTTCATTAAGAATTTTCTGATGTCGGTCGACCAGTTATCTTCCTCTTCTATTACGTAGACGTGACTCCCATTTTCGATGGATGGTGTTGCCAGATGAATTATTGGGATGACATCGAATGGGGATTGTCCCAGTGCGACCCAAGGTTAGCCAATGCGTCAGCTTAGGTATTTTGGTTCCTTGAGATCTGGGTGATGGTGAAATGTTGAAAAACTTCAGATTTGGCTTTGGCTACATTGAGACAAGTTATCATTTTTGAGTCTTTAGCCGCAAATTCATCATTCATTTGATTGACGACCAGGAGGGAGTCTCTTTTGACATGAAGTCTTGCTGCCCCTAGGTCGTGAGCCATATTCTTTTCTATAATCAGTGCTTCATACTCAATTACGTTGTTTGTGGCTCTAAAATCACATCATATGGAGCAGACCATCTTGCCCCCTTGTGGTGACCTGTGGACGATGCCAAGACCTGCCCCCCAGGTGTTGGATGATTCGTCGACGTGTAAAGTCCAAGTTGTGTCGTCGAGAGTGACCATAGGTTCCGTCGGTACATCTAATTATGGGTTGAAGTCGGCGATGAAGTCGACTAATGCTTGCGATTTGATCGTTGTCTTGGGTTTATATTCGATGTCGTAGCTATTTAGGTAGATACTTCATTTTGCCAATCGACTTGTCAACTCAGCTTTCTTTAAGACAGACTTAAGATGAAAGTTAGTCACGACGGTTATAGGGTGCGATTAGAAATAATGATGTGACTTCTTTGCGGCTGTAACAAAAGACAACAACAATTTTTCTACAGAGGGATACCTGGTTTCAACATCGAGAAGTGATTTACTTACGTAATAGATTGGGAGTTGTTGTTTTTCATCCTCTTGAGTTAGGATGACACTTACAGATTTGGAACTCACGACCAAATATAGTTGTAACATTTCATGGTCCTTGGGTTTCGACAACAAACGTGGCGACGCCATATATTCCTTAAGCTTTTGAAAAGCTTTCTCATGGTTGTCCATCCACTCGAAGCCCTTGTTTTTTCTCAAGACATTATAAAATAAATGGCATTTATCAGAAAATCGAGAGATAAACTTGTTTAATGTTGTGGCTCGTCCAATAATTCATTGTACTTCTCTAAAGTTACGCAAGGATTTGATGTCCATAATTGCATTTATTTTATCGGGATTGGCCTCAATACCTCGACGGGTGACCATATATCCCAAAATATTTCATGCGCTTACTCCGAAGGAACGTTTCGTTGGATTAATCTTCATGTGATATTTTTTGAGAATGTCGAACGACTGCTTCAGATAACCAATGTTATTAATCGCTCATTTTGACATGACCAGTATGTCGTTGATGTACTTCCATTGTGTCGCCATGATGCTCTTTGAACATCTTGTTGACCAGGTACTGATATGTTGATCCTGCATTCTTAAGATCGACAGGCATGACCTTGTAACAGTAAATACCTTTGTTCGTCATGAATGTCGTCATTTCTTGATCGACGTGATACATCAGGATTTGATTATAACCCGAATATGTGTCCATGAACGTGAGGAGTTCGTGACCAGCTATCGTGTCCATCATATCGTCAATGTCGGGTAATGGGAACGGGTCTTTAGGACAAGCCATGCTGAGATTAGTGAAGCCGATGCATACGCTCCATTTCCCATTTTTCTTTTGTACGACCATGACATTTATTAGCCATTCAAGATATTTTACTTCTCGAATCTTTCCAGTCTTGAGTAATTTGTCGACCTCTTCATTAATCACTTTGTTTTGCTTAGGAGCGAATTTGCATCGCTTTTGCTTGACTGGTTTGAATGATGGAACGACATTGAGTCCTCGTGTGTCCAGGCGAAGCAGTCAGCACTATCCTGTAGGAAAGAAATTAGTGATTTTTTAAAGAAGGATCGACAGACATACCGATGAAGACGACCCTATCAGGCTTGTCCTGATTCAAGACAACTTCTTCAAGTCGATAATCGTCAATGGTATCAGTATCGTCCTGGCTCTGTAATTGCTAGATGCTCTGCTTTCAAGGCTTCATCGTAACATTATAGCAATCTCGCATAATTTTCTGCACACTTTTGGCTTCTTGGACGCCCCAAGGCATCAGGAACTTGATCGTCTGATGCTACATCGATGGGACAACCTTCATGTCGTGAATGTAAGGTCGCCTAAGGTAACGTTGTATGCTAACGAACAATCAGTGACGTTGAACTTGGTCTGCTTGTTGACTCATTTGGCGAATACTGGGAGAGTAGTTTCCCCGATCATGTTAGCCATGTCGCCATTGAAGCCCACAAGAACCATGGAACGTCGTACTATTTATGACTTATCAATCCCCATAACTTTGATCGTGCTAAGGAAAATGATGTTGGCAGAACTTCCTTCATCGACCGGGATTCTCTTGGTCGAACAATTTCCAACCGTAAGTTGAATGATCAAACCATCATGATGTTTCTGCCATTGTTCTCCGAGATCTTCTTGGTCGAAAGTGATATGCATAGCTTCCAAATCCAGCTCATGCTTCGGTCGTGACGATCGTGAGATGGGCAAGTCTTCAGGTCCTCGACTAGCATAACACTTAGCTGCCGAGTAAGTTAGTCCACAAATGTTGGCACATCCAGTCATGCAATTTACGACCTTTTCATGTTCTGGTGTGGCGGGTCGTGCGTTCACGCCTAAAAAATCTTACAGATGGACTTTTGGTACAAGCAAAGCCAACTCTCGTCTCAATGCAATGCAATCGTCCGTTATGTGACCATGATCACCATGAAATTCACACCATTTTGATTTGTCCTTCTTAGTGTCGTCTCTTTCGCTTTTCGGAGGACATTGAACGTTTGTCTGAACATTCTTCAGAGATTTGACCACTTCTTTAGATGTTCCCTGGAATCCATAGGATGAGACCTTGGGATACTGAGGGAAATTGTTTGCTGGAGTAGTCTTCTTCTTTTTAAATCTCACATTCGAGATCTGCTTAGATGTCTCGACCTTGGAGGTTGACTTAGTCTTGAAGTTAGGCTTCTTGATGCTCAATGCTTTCTTGACGCTGGAATGCTTACGTCGGAAGGATGCCTCATCCTCGACCAGCATGTAGGTCAGTGTTCAAGCTTGAACATCTTCGAAATTCTCCGGTGGGTATTTTGTCAAATCCATATATAGATCTGAACTATCGTCGAGGCCTTGCTTGTAAGCTTCGATCGCGGTTTTGACGTCACAATTTCGTACATTGATCATCTCAGAATTGAGGCGATTGAAATAGTTTCGGACCGACTCGCCTGCCTTTTGAGTGATGTTATAGAGGTCTCTAGTTTTCTTTTCCATCTTACGACTGCTAGCAAACTGTTGAAAAAAAACTGGTTGACCAGCTCCACAAAACTGCCGATAAACTTGGGTCGCAAGTTGATCAACCACTGAAGTGCAGCGCATGTGAGAGTTGCGTCAAAGCTTTTACACATACAGACCTCCTGATACAAAGGTACCGATACAGTCTACATTAACTGTTTATACTGTGCATTATGTTCTGTTGGATCACTTACTCCATAGTACTTGGGGGTGAACGTCCGGATATTGTACTTCTTTGTGACGTCGACCATGGAGATACGGCAACTTCTACATGTTTTCCTAGTAACGACAACATCTTTTGATTCTTCTCTTCTAGTTGCTTCAATCGTCGAGCGACCGAGTCATCCAGATTGAATTCATTGCTCGTCGGCAGAGGAACGGATATGAATCCAGAATCTTGGGATGTTACACCTGCAGTTGGAAAAAATCCGCTGTGATGCGACGATTCCCCAGTGTCACCATTAATTCGTCCATACATGGTAGGCATAGACATCGATGGAAATATTGTCATTGGTGGCGGCAACATCGGAATCGTCGAAAATGAGAAAGTGGCGACTCCAGTACCTTGTGTCGGCCTGGGTACGGAGGCAACAGAGGTTGGACACCTTCAAAAGGCATATTAAAGGGTGTTCTTGGACCATACTGAGACCCAAACTGATTTCCCATATTTTGATTCCTCATGGCTGTGAGCTCTTTAGCTGCTTTACGATTTTGTTCATCCAAAGTGTTGATGCGATTGTGAGCAGCGTCAAGATCCATGCGCATTTGATCAATAATGTGGGATTGAGTTCCTTGTACTTCCATAATCTTATTAACCAAAAGAGCTGCACATAAATCATTTGTAAACCGCACTTTTTGTCGAGGATTTTACTCTAGATAGGGCCCCACAGTGGGTGCCAAACTGTTAATGCCAAAAATCGTCCTAAGGATGACTTAAGGTCGGTATGGAGAATTAACAACTAAAGTAATCGATCGATAGACAAATCATACGACAAAGATAAAAAGTAAATAAGAGACAGAGATTTTGGTGACGCGGAAAACCTTGTCGAGGGTAAAAACCACGAATGATAACAGAGATCGTCAAGTGTACTATGGACGTCAAACAAGGATGTCGTCCTTTAGAATGAGTGATCGAATGTAGAAATGACAATATTACAATTAAAAGTAAATAAATCGGAAAATCGTATTGTTCGTCGTGCGATGGAACACTTCGTCTAGAGTTCTTGCTTGAGAGGAAGCATCTTCAATATGCTTGTGCGCTTGTATGTTCCAGATGAGTTCGGGGGCCCTCAAATGGTTCTTCAAGCTCGTATATATAGCTTTGGTCTTCATAAATGTGCATTTAATTTCCAACAGTATTCTATTTCAATGGTTTTGATGACGATCGTCCGTTATGACCATTGGTCATAAAGATGCTTTAAACCTGCAATAAAGATTCATAAAAGAAAACGATCGTAGGTAATAAATAACACATAATTATTAGTTACGTTATAAAAGTCGTAAGATATAAGTTTCTCCGGAGGTTCTTTTTGGTCGTGGTAATGAGAAACTTACGACCGTCGCCATAGGTGGCGACCATGGCTCTCGATGTGTATGATCTTTAAGACCTTATCTTAATACATAACTAGTCCTAAAATTGGAGATGTTTGATTTTCTTGCATCGGTCATGACTTGTGGAATTTACCCAAACAGTCATATGGTCAAAAAATTTCTTGTATTAATAATCAAAAGGTACAAGATAAAGGCACGACGACCAACGGTCGTCTGATAAAAAATGAAAATTACAAAGAGAAAAGACTAAGGAGTCGGCTGCTACTCCTGCTCCTGCGAAGGTGCGACATCAGCATCACCACCCTGAGGGGCGTCCCCGGCCGCTTCGACCTCAAACTCATCATCAGAGTCAAGATCTCTCTCGACCTCGATCGTTTGGAGGAAGAAGGACAATTCCTCCTCGGCCGATGCCAAGGAATACTTCCCCGCCAAATGGCGTCGCATGATGGCCACCCTAACCTTGAGGTGAGTAAAGGCCTCGATGGACGCCACTTTTATCTCTAAAGTGGAGATATGCTCCTCGGTCGCACCCAGTTTTGAGTGAAGGGTCTCAACCTGTTTTCCATTTGCGGTCGAGGTGGCCTTGGTCGTTGCGATCTATGCCTCCATCGTGGAAGCTTTGTCAAAGTCCACTTTGAGGCGACTCTGTTGCACTTCCTGCTCGTGCCCGATGGCCTCTAGATAATTTAATGCATCCTTAATTCTGACCGATTACTCCTCCCTTTTGACCTCTGCCTCCTTAGCCTTGGCCAAAGTGTCCTTCTCCCTTGCCAGAGCTCTATTCTCCCATTCCAGGGCCTTGAGGACCAGTTTTCTCACGTCGTCAAGACATGAGTGGAGGACGAGAGAAGCTTAGAATGTCTACGATCACATGACAAATTGTTAGATCGTACAATTAAAATAAAAAACATATAAAAGTAAAGACAAATTCACTTACCATGATCGTACAATTGAAACGGTCACGGAAGGTCGGTAGAAGAAAATTGTTCAAGTGCGAGAACATTTTCTTCCTCTTCAAATTGCCAGTTGACATAAAATCGGTTGGCAACATGAAGTTGATCGACTTCAGGTGCGGTGCCTCCTCAACCTAAGGACCCTTTCCCTTGTCCTACGACAAGGGAACCTCCATCCCCGATAGCGGAGCCAATGAAACGGGAGTGGCTTCCACAACCGGAGGCATCATCACCTTCTCAGCAACGACAACCTCAGGGTCGTCGCCTTTCGAAGACGGTTCCCTTGAAACCGCCTTAGTCTTCTTGACCGCCGACCCAGCTGTCCTGGCAGCTTTTTTCTTCATCTCTCGACCCTTTCGGGAAAGTTGGGCCAGCGCCTCTCTCTTAGAGAGGAGAGTCGCAGTTTGGGGGTCGATCCTCCTGAAAAAGCAAGTAAGTGACATCAGCTGAATAAAACCTTAAGACTAAAGAAAAGGAAACTCACAATAATAATAATAAGTCATAATGTTCTACACTTACCCGTCATCCTCTCTTCCCTGCCTTCTTCCTCCTCTTCTTCAGTAGTCGAGGTCGCAGACATCCCGACGAAGGTCACCCTGTCGTCTTCATCGACTAACGACTTGGTGAAAAACGAACGATCCTTGACGCTAAAGTCGAGGAACCTCTCTACGAAGTTACAATTACGTTGCGACCAATTCAACAATCTTACGACTTGTGTACTTTTCAGTTGTATTGTTGTTTACAGTACTATCGATTGCTCCTTCTAAAGGACGACGTCACTATTTGACGTCCATAGTGAATTGACGATCTCTGCTATCGTTTGCGGTTTTTACCCTTGACGGGGGTTTTCACGTCACCAATTTCTGTGTCATTCCTTTTATTTATTTCATGTCGCACGATTTGTTGAAAGATCCTTTGCTTTAGTTGTTAAAAGATTCACACCAATCTTAAGTTATCATTTAGGTGATTTTTGGCATTAACAATTGTCATTTTATCTTAGTAAAATCATGGATTTCATACTAATGTCAATAGTGAAATAGGTAGGGGTCTCGTGTCAATAACGACACATTGGACTGTATCTTTTTGCTTTGGTGCTACTGTGGAATTATGATGAATTGAATGAACTTATTTGGCCAATATAATGTTAATTCTATATGCAAATGATCATATGGCCAAGTGGGAGAATTGTGGGATATTTCATTAATGTGGCTTTAGACCATTTAGACCAATACTTAACACATGATATATTTACATATTATATCTTAAGTTTACCTTAATGACATAATGTTTCCTTTACAACTACCTTTAACCAACAACTAAAATAGCTAACTCCATGGCACTTTTTTTATGGAAAAATTGCCACAAGGTTTATGTATAAAAAGGGGATTGTGGTCTATTTTATGGGTTGATATCAAATTAAGTATCCTCTCAAGAACACCATTATTTTGAGGGATTCTGTCCATCGGATTCTTGATACACAATCATAATACCGACTCATCCCTGTTAGTAAAAATTGTGTCTCACAATTTTACAATGCTAGCAAATTGATTTCTAAGGTCCCAAATGAGTAGAAATCCAAGTGCACAATTAACCCAACAACAAATGCGGATAACAATAATCTAGATGTTGCACAATAATTCTCTAACGTAGAATAATAAACCCACAAAATTATAGATAATAATAAATACGTTATTATCTATAATATAGCAAGTTCAAAAATAAATCACACCGTGATTTAACATGGTTCCACTATCGGTGTGATAGTGTACATCCACCAAGGAGAGAGAGCAAGAATATTATTACCAACCAAGGAGATTACAAAGTGCTTGTACAAGGATCTTGAGATCCACGATCACCTAACAAAACTTCACGAACACCACCGAATATCAAGAACACTCTCGACCTCACATAAACTAAATATATCGAGATGATATATTAGGGAGAATATTATAGTGGTAACTAGTGGAAGTTAAGAGAAAGGGATGATGAAAATGGTTGGAGGGGAAGGGGTATTTATAGGATGGAAGTGGAGTAGAGTTTGGCCTTAGTCATAGCATCCAATGTATAATATAATTAAATATTATAGCATCCAATGTATAATATGATTAAATATTATAGCATTAGTAACATGTAGCATCCAATGTATAATATGATTAAATATTATAGCATCTAATGTATAATATATAATTAGATATTATAACACTCCACCATGATGCATGTGATCCTCGATAGCGAAACGAATCCCAATCCAACCAATACAAGTTCTTCCAACGGTTGATCATAGCAAGTAGATAGCAAAGTAAATTGGCACGAGGTAGATAAATGCATTCTAACCGTAACGAGCTTCGGCATGGCCATCACCCGTCGAAGTTACAAGCAAACAAATAACCTCAAATGCAGAATATACTAACCAAGGTAGAGCATAAGCAAAGCTCTAAGAACTTAACAAAGTAATTCCTTCAAAGATGTCATTTTGTCACCTGTGGTAATATCTTCTCTCTCTCAAGCAAAGTGCCCAACGACACTAACACAAACGGAGCTGGATCAAGTTTGAGCAATTGCTCAAACTTAGCTGGAGGTAGCGACTTAGTGAACATATCAGCGGCATTGTCGTCTGTCAGGACTTTCTTCAAGTAGAAAATCTTCGCTTCAATCTCACAAGATATGCATCACGCACATTTATGTGCTTTGTTCGGGAGCTGAAAGACAAATTTGTAGCCAAATGGATGGCTCTCTGATTATCGCATAAAATGTGCACGGAAGGTTGCTCGAAGCCTAAGCCATTCATCAATTCTTTTAAATGGACCGCTTCCTTTGCAGACTCAACCGCCGCAACAAGTTCGGCTTCTGTGGTTGACAATGCAACAATGGACTGTAAACGTGATCTCCAACTAACGGTTGTTCCATCTAAGGTAAATACATAACCAGATGTGGATCTCCAACCAACTCGATCACCTGCATAGTCAGAATCACAAAATCCAACAATTTCACAGTCATTGTGAAAATCAAATATAAGACCATGTGTCTCGGTTCCCTTCAAATATCGGAATGTTGTTTTAACGGCTGCCCAATGTGATTGGCACGGATTCGCAAGAAACCGACTCACCACCCCAACACAATGTGCGAGATCGGGACGAGTACACACCATGGCATACATGAGACTTCCGAACGTATTGGCATATGGAACCTTTGACATTTTGGCCTTTACCTTGTCATCCTTCGGACAATATTCACTTGTAATCTTGATGTGCTTTGGTAGCAGAGTGCTAGACGTCTTGGCACCATCAAGATTGAACCGCTTCAATATCTTTTGGATATACGCCCGTTGTATCAATCTAAGTGTTCGGGACTTTCTGTCCCACACGATTTCCATGCCTAAAATCTTCTGCGCCGCGCTAAGATCTTTCATTTCAAAATCTGACTTCAACTTATCCTTCAGAAGTTCGATCTCTGACCGGTCCTGCAGGCTATAAGCATGTCATCCATATAAAGAAGTAAGTAAGTGAAAACGTCACCATTTTGTCTATGATAGACACAAGCGTCCTTTTCACTTCGCTCAAATCCCAGATTGAGCAAAAACAAGTCAAACTTCTTATAACACTGACGAGGATATTGTTTAAGTCCGTAAAGGGACTTTTTGAGCTTACATACATATTCTGGCTTGCTTTCGGAAACGAAACCATCAGGTTGTTTCATATAGATAGTTTCCTCCAAGTCTCCGTGTAGGAAGGCGGTCTTCACATCTAACTGTTCTAGCTCCAAATCGTGAATAGCTACGATCGTTAAAAGAACAAGAATAGATGTATGACGTACAATGGGAGCAAAAATATCATCATACTCGATACCTTTCCGTTGTGCAAAGCCTTTAGCAACGAGATGAGCCTTGTAACGATTGTCATCTTTGACTTTGAAAACCCACTTGCAACCAATAGCACGACTGCCCTTCGGCAATGGACATAAGTCCCAAGTGTTGTTCTTTGAGAGCACTTCCATCTCTTCTTGCATGGCTCCAAGCCATTTCGAACTGTGGGTCGAGGCCAACGCTTCTTTTATATCAAGCGGCTCATCTTGATCTACATGCAAAGCAAACTCTAGCTGATCTGTAAAACTCATGCTAGCAAAATCCCAATCTTCATACCTGTTAGGCGGTCGAATAGTCCTTTGACTATGTCTGGTAACTGCAATAACCGGTATTGTATCGCCATCGTCTCCACCATTATTCAGAATCTCTTCTTCAGAATCACTAGTAGAAGTCAATGGCGGAATGACTTCTTCAACATTAACGGGTGATTCTGAGCTAATATCAGGAGTGGATGAACTGGGAATATAAGGACTGTCTACTGTCTCCACGTCATCGGCAGTAGGAGTAACAGTAGTAGTGACTTCCGAATCTTGAGAGGACTGAGGATCCTGTGACTTCAATAGAAATGATTCATCCAATGTGACATGTCGAGAATGAATCACTTTACGAGTCAAGAGGTTCCAGATTCGGTAACCCTTGATACCATCTGTATAGTCGAGCAAGAATCCTTTGGTGGCTTTAGGATTCAACTTGTCCTGGCCTGAAATATGAAAATAAACAGGACAACCAAATACACGTATGTATTTCAGACAGATGTTTTTTTACCTCTCCAAACCTCTTCCGGAATCTTTCCCCCGATGGCCGAACAAGGTAACTTATTAATAATGTGCACTACAGTGTAAAGTGCTTCGGCTCAGAAAGATTTGGGGAATCCCGATGTCGACAACATACATCGGACCTTTCAAGCAAAGTCCTATTCATCTATTCGGCAACCCCATTTGATTGAGGGTCGCCAGGTGTGGTGTAGTGACGGTGGATGCCTTTACGCAAACAAAGGTCTTTGAAGTTACCACTAGTAAATTCTCCACCGTTGTCAGATCTTAGCACTTTCAACTTCTGCCAGTCTCTACCTCTACTCGTGCCAACCAAGTCTTGAACGTATCGAAGACATCTGACTTTAACTTCAACACATACACCCAAAGCTTATGTGAGAAATCATCAATAAATGAAACAAAGTATTTACCTCCACTGAGGAATGGAGTACTAGATGGTCCCCAGACGTCTGTATGAACATAATCGAGGATTCCTTTAGTGTTGTGTTTTCCAACACCAAAAGAAACACGCGTCTGCTTTCCTTTGACACATCCCGAACAAAACTCCAGGCTGGCAGGTACATCGACTTTAATGAGTTTTCGCTTGCGTAAAATCTCCAAGTTTTTCTCGGATGTGTGGCCCAAACGAAAATGCCATAAGCGAGCAACATCGAGATTTTCTTAGCTTTCGACCACACACGATTCAGAAGCAATAGTTTCTCCAATCAAGTGGAAAAGGTTATTTTCTGCCCGTACGCCTTTCATTACGATAATACTCCCCCGAGAGATGCACAAACTCCCGTCATCAATCCGAATCTTGCAACCCAGTTTGGACAGTTGTCCAACAGAGATCAAGGAACAAGTCATAGATGTAATAAACTTGAAATTATTCAATGTCCGAATACACCCATCGAACATCTTGATATGCACAGTACCGATACCCTTATATGCCGGTGCACACGAAGTACTACTTCCCATATAAATACTGTTACCTTCAACTTTTTCGAAGGTAGAGAAACAGTCCCTGAATGGTGTCATATGGCAAGATGCACCGACATCTAACACCCATCGCCTGTCACCTTGCGGTGGTGTAACTGTGGCAGAGAATCCATTTCGCTCCTCTTCGGCTGCAAGAGCTGATGATTCGGCATTGTCCTTGTCTTTGTTTTTAAGACTCGGACAATCTTTCACCCAATGACCTGGCTTGTGGCAATAGTTACAGTTGCCACGTATCTTTGATTTCCCAGGAGAACCAGGTCCACGGGACTGAGAGCGCCCACGATTTCCTCCTCTTGAAGACTGTTGATCGTCTCGGTCTCTGTCAGCAAATAGGCCTTGACTGTAATTATTCTCCCTGTGATTGTTACCGATCCTCATCTGAATTCTTTGATCTTCAGAAATCATTCCTGTTTTCACATCAAACAAAGAAAGAGTTTCTCTTCCATATATAAAACTGTTAGTGAATTGGGAATATTTCTCGGGAAGTGAATACAACAGGATCATAGCAAGTGCTTCTTCATCTTTAGCAAGAAGCGCATACGTTGCCTTCAACTTCATGATGATATCTTCAAATTCGGTCATGTGAGCTTTAATCGTTGTGCCTTCCTTCATTTTGAAGAAGAGATACGACCGCATCAGTAACAATATGTTGGTCAAAGTTTTCTTGAGATATAAATTCGCAAGCTTGCTCCAGATACCTGCAGCTGTCTTTTCAGACACAATCTCAGATATAACATTTTCTCCCATAGCCATTTACAAAGTAGTAAATGCCCATGCTTCCATTTCTTTAGCCTTAAGTTCAGACATGTTAGGGTCTAACTCGCTTTTAGCAAATACTACGGGATGGACTCCATTTTTCCTAAGTGCAACAGATGTTGTGAATTGCCATTTACCAAATTCACCGTCTCCATTCCAAGTCTGTATATGAATCCCAGCCCCGGACAAATAAAATGTACCTTCTTGGTACGGCTTTTGGGTCTGGGTTGAGGAACCGGCAACAGAAGGTTTTTCTACTTCAGCCATAGAGAAAAAAAATGTGCAAACTGGTTTATGTATATTTTCTACAAAAACCCAAATCTAGATCCGAAGCTCTGATACCAATTGTTACGAAAAATTGTGTGTCACAATTTTACAATGCTAGCAAATTGATTTCTAAGGTCCCAAACGAGTAGAAATCCAAGTGCACAATTAACCCAACAACAAATGCGGATAACAATAATCTAGATGTTGCACAATAATTCTCTAACGTAGAATAATAAACCCACAAAATTATAGATAATAATAAATACGTTATTATTTATAATATAGCAAGTTCAAAAATAAATAACACCGTGATTTAACATGGTTCCACTATCGGTGTGATAGTGTACATCCACCAAGGAGAGAGAGCAAGAATATTATTACCAACCAAGGAGATTACAAAGTGCTTGTACAAGGATCTTGAGATCCACGATCACCTAACAAAACTTCACGAACACCACCGAATATCAAGAACACTCTCGACCTCATATAAACTAAATATATTGAGAGGATATATTAGAGAGAATATTATAGTCACTACAAAACAGAGGCTTATCACCGACGGATGAATCCGTCGGTGATCCATCGGTAAAATCGAAATCCGTCGGTAAATGTCCGTCGGTATAAAGGTGGTCGGCGTTCAGATCACCGACGGGTCACCGACGGATATTACTGACGGATCACCGACGGTTCACCGACGGTTTAATTTTCCGACGGATCTCCGACGGTTACCGACGGCGTGGGTTATTTCCTACGGATCACCGACGGTCGACTTTTAGCGACGGATTACCGACGGCTTTTCACCGACGGATTTAGCGACGAATTTCCGACGGATTTTAATTAAATAAAAATTAAATTAAAAAATATTTTTCCGATGGATTACCGACGGATAGTCCGTCGGTAATTTAATTTAATTTTTTTTAAATAATTAAAAATTAAAATTTTTAAGTTTATATCCTGTACAAAACCTACCTATACATTCATGATCACATACGTACATGACCACCTATGTATATGTACATACATAGATGATCACAACGTTCCTAGTTGGGCTTTAATGGTACATACATGATCACATACGTACATGTACATACATACATATTACATACATGATCACATACGTACTATACATGATGTACATACATACATGATCACATATGTACATGTACATACATACATGATCACATACATACTATACATGGTGTACATACATTCATGATCACATACGTACATGTGTATACATACATGATCACATACATATATATATATATATATATACATACATGATCACAGAAAAAATTAATATTGATCACATATGTACATGTACATACATTATGGTCACATACATACTATACATGGTGTACATACATTCATGATCACATACGTACATGTGTATACATACATGATCACATACATACATACATATATATACATACATACATGATCACAGAAAAAATTAATATTTATTAAATTATTAAATTTACCGACGGATTACCGACGGCATTTAGAATTCCGTCGGTAATCCGTCTGTAATTACCGACGGATCACCGACGGACGTCAGAAAAAAATTAATATTTATTAAATTATATAAATTACCGACGGATTTCCAACGGATTTAAAAATAAAAATAAAATACAATAATTTAATATCCGTCGCTAATCCGTCGGTAATTTATATATTTACCGACGGATTACCGACGGATAGTCTATCTGTCGCAAAATTTAAATTTCCGTCGGTGTTCCGTCGGTAATTGACCGACGGAATTATCCGCCAGAAATGTTGGTCAGTAATAACGATTTTTCTATTAGTGAGTGGTAACTAGTGGAAGTTAAGAGAAAGGGATGATGAAAATGGTTGGAGGGAAAGGGGTATTTATAGGATGGAAGTGAAGTAGAGTTTAGCCTTAGTCATAGCATCCAATGTATAATATAATTAAATATTATAGCATCCAATGTATAATATATAATTAGATATTATAACAATCCCAACACGATGGCTTCATTCTCTAATGTTAACCCGAAATCGATGCTATCAAGTAAGTTTTAGTTACATTTTATAATGATATTTGACGATATTAATTTTAAGTCCTATTAGATGTTTAATTTAATTGATAGGTATGGGATTGATCGAGTTGTTCAAACGCTGGTGTCGACTGCCACGGTTGCCACTCATGATGATGACTACAATAATATTCGATAAGAGACAAAAACGTAACAACCACATTTCACATGCATATAAAAAACATATATTGGAGACCAATTTATTACGATTTTTGTTTCTTTTAGTGGCTGGCATTTGTTGCCAAACTTGTGAGTCACATAACGAACAAATACAAAACGTGTAGTCTACTCAGAACCCCAATCCCGTGACTTTGCAACCTCTAGCAAACCAAGAGAATTCATCATCTCTTTTCCTGTCAATTTTATATCAATGTCAATGGTCGACAAAAAAAATTTACAGTAAACTACAATTTCGATATGTATTATGGTGGAATTCTTGGTTATTATCTTACATTTATTTATGATATTTCTGGTCACTATGGTGTCACTTTTCTTATAAATTCGGTTGATACGTTTAACTTCATTATTTTTTGTTCATTAAGTGAAAGACTCGTGCGGCATATAACGACATCTTTGTGAGATCATAAATGTTCACTCGTATATGGGCAAAATTTGGTGATTATTGAGTAATAGGAGTTATCATGTTTTTTTAGTACGACTTGTGTATTCACGTAATAACATTTTCGTGAGGTTATAACTTTTCACTTCTAACACAGGTCGAATTGATTTTTTTTTAACTTACTTATTGTTTCAAAATCTACAAACATGTAAGAAAAAAATCGTTGATTTATCGAGCAAGTATCTATGAGCTATCATGTTTTTCGAGTATGACTCATGTGTGCATGTTTTAACTAGCCATATTAAAACTAGGTGTTTGTGTTTGATCAAAATTGATTTGTTATGGATGAATGGTCAAATCGGTTTATTGGATGGATCAGATCTGTTAATAAACAATTTAACATTTAAATATTATTTAATAAATTACCATAATTATGTTTTAATTCCTATTTGATGTCATTAAAAAATAATAATAATAATACCTTTAGAACCTTGTCTTATAAAAATTTACTTTCACCGTTGAAAAAAAAAACTCTATACACCATACTCATAAAGACAATTAGAGAAAATTTCTTGAATACCAAAATAAAATAAAAAACAAAAATATGTCACATTCATCATTCTAAATGACCAATTTTTGGGGTTAAATGTCATATTCATAATATTCTTTGTCCAAACTCTTGTCTTGAGTTTGTGTTTTCCTTTTCTTCGATGACGTCAAACGAGCATATATAGCATTCCATTATTATTCAAAATATACAATTTCAAAAATTGAAAAATATTCGTCATAAGAACATCTCTAATTAACGCAATATTTTTTGTCCCATTTTTATTAATGAATATGCAATAATTTACACCATTAAAATGTTATACATAATATATCAAGTTTAATGTGACATCTTAATTATTTATAGCATTTTTATTAAAAAAATTAATGTAAAAGTAGTAAATACACACCATATTTTATTCCATTATAAAAAGTGATATGAATAATTATTAGGATTTGTTAGTTGAATGGTTTGGTGCAGAATGATTAAAAGGCTTTGATGATATAAAGCAAAATGAAATATGGTTGTTTGGTAATTGTTTAGAATGAAATTATGGTGCTTAATGGTTAAAGGACACCCAATATACAAAATCGTTCAAAGGGTTTTAGAACCATTGAGAAACATATTTTTTTGCCAAACAAGATTCACCTCTTAGCGATTCAGAGGTTGACTTTAAATAAAACTATTAAGAGGTAAACAGATAACCATTTAGTTATATAAAGCATTATAACCTTGTAAATCATCCACAACTAAATTTCTTGTGGAGATTTCTATTAGAGTTTTTATAAGAATTTACAATGCTCAATACTCATAGGTTATAATAAAAACCAGGGTGTTTGAAGAACTCGGATTCTTGTCAACCTTCCTTTTTTATTATTGATTTTTATTTTTTCTAAACAATTTTATATTGTTTTTAATAAATCTATAAAACATATATGTTAAAAACTGATAAAATTGCATAGAGTGATTTCTAAATAATAACTTCATCCATTGAGAGGATGGGCCAATTAATCAAACTTAAAATAGAGCTCAAATTGATATGGGAAAACGACCGGGAGATGTTTGCACCATTAGCATCATGATGAAGGCAGCATCACATCATGCATTAACCATTGTAGAACAATGTCCAACAGGTCTACCAACCGATTTGGATTCTGCATAGTGTCTTCTAAGCATACAAAAAAGGAAGAGAAAAACAGGTTCTATTTACATAGGAATTGCAATATTAAAAAAAAATTACATAGGAATTGCAATATAAAAAACAATTTGGAGATGGAGAGTGAAGATGGAAATCTGTTGATAAAAGATCCTTGACTTCGAAACCTAGATAGAAAAAAAAAACATGTCAAAATAAAACAACAAAGCTGTTAATAAAAGAGATTTAAACAACAAAAAAGTTCATGTTTTTCCAAAGAAACTTTATCAAACAAAATGATAACTGATAAGAGAAAGGTGGATGAAATGATGATTCTAAAATTCCATTAAAGTTAAACGGTAAGTTCTATTAAGCATTGTGGCCACGAGATGAATGCCCGCGGGCCATAGGCCTGTTTTCTAAGATATTAGTCCGGGCCCAAAGTGGTCTGTAATACTCCTTTACAAAAAAAAAAGTTTTATTAAGCATATATCTAAAAGTATAAAAAATATGGGGCCACCAAAAGATACTCTAACAGAGTGAGTAAGTATGCTCTAACCGTGTAAATAGGTTTCTTCACTCTTACAAACATTTGTTGGACAGTATTTGTTGGTAAACCACATTATCTTTTATCTTGCAAGCATGCACTACTTACACGGTAAAAAGTTATAAGCGTTTAGTAAACAGTCTCTTACTTTCATACATGTTGATGACACATTTGCATGGATGTAAATGTAACTTTAAGTCAAAACTTACCATTGTCTATGCCTAATGATCCAGAAATTAAAGGGGCATATCAATAAGTAACGGACAGTAAAAGTAAGTCTTCTTTGGAGGTGGTTTTCCAAGACATCTCAAAAACAATGCTTGTGTAGATTTAGTCAAGATTCAAGGCTTGAGAATATTATACCTATGGCAGAAAATGTTGACAGCAAGAGGTTGTAGTTCTATATGACCAATCTTTCAATAAAATCAATAGCTAAGTCTACCAATTACCAAACATGGTCATATCTTCGCAACTATTAAAAGCATTCTTAAAATTAGAATATTAATATAGCATTATATCAAACAAAAAGCAAATTAGAACTCCCAAGTGCCTTCTACAAAAAAATAGATATGATTTTAAATAAAATAAACCTAATCCATATCCACCAAAGAATTTTTGGGTTCTCAGCTTAAAATAGAATTTGCAAAATACAAAATATAGAAACATAAAACAAACAAGATCAACCAAGTTTTCTCATATAGCTTCATTTTTGTAATTGAAAAGTGAATGCTTGAATTGGGACATACCAAAATTATTGTTTTAATGATTCCTGCATGGAGAAATTGTGTCTTTATGGTCTGCTCACATGGCTCTGCCATCAAGAAAGCATGTCTTCACTCATCGGATACGACCACACCCATTTGAATTTACTACCTTCATAAATTAAGAAAATAACACTCATTATTTATTGTGATTTCTTTACCAGGAAACACAACCACTAGTACAAAAATGGTTATTTGTGACGGTTAAAAACCGTCACTGTAGGTATACAGTAACGGTTTTCATAAACATTAAAAACGTTACCTATTCTGCCGTCACTTTTGATATACTTTTGGTTACGTTTAGAAAACGTTACCAAATCACATTAAAACCCGTTACCACCGACTAAAACCGTCACCTTAGATGTGTAAAAAAAGAAATTTTTTTTCCTAAAATCGTCACTATAGCATGACATATGGTAACATTTATTTTTCAAAACCGTAAACATAAAATGACATACGATGACTTTTCTTTTTAAAAATTGTCACCATAGAATGACATACAGTGACGTTTATTTTTCAAAACGTCACTATAGCATGAGATAAGGTAACATTTATTTTTTTTAAACTGTCATTATAGATTGACATCTTGTGACGTTTATTTTTAAACCGTCACCGTAGCATTACATATGATGACGTTTATATTTTAAAACTCTCACCATAGTATGACATACGATGACGTTTGCTTTTCAAAATTGTCATTGTAACATGACATGTAGTGACGTTTATATTTCAAAACTGTCACCGCAACATGACATACGATGACGTTTATTTTTCAAAATTGTCACTGTAGAATGACATACAGTCACGTTTGTATTTTAAAATCGTCACCGCGACATGATATAGATGATGTTTATATGTGAAAATCGTCACCGTAGCAAGACATATGGTGACACTTATTTTTGAAAATTGTCACTGTGGCATGACATATGGTGACATTTGTATTTCAAAGTCATCACAGTAGTATGGCATATGATGACGTTTACATTTGAAAACCGTCACCGTAGCATGACATACAATGACGTTTATTTTTGAAAACCGTCACTATAACATGACATGCGGTGACATTTGTTTTTCAAAACCATCAACGTAGCATGACATGTGGTGATGCTTATTTTTCAAAACCATCAACATAACATGACATATGTTGACATTTATTTTTAAAACCATCATCGTAGTATGACATACGGTGATGTTTATTTTTCAAAATCATTACCATAGCTTAAAATATGGTGTCGTTTATTTTTCAAAATTGTTATCGTAGTATTACATACGGTGAAATTTAATTTTAAAAATCATCATCATATAATGACATATGGCAACGTTCAATTGTCAAAATTGTCACTTTAGTTAGAAATACGGGGACATTTATTTGTCTAAAACGTCTCCGTAGCCTGACATACGATGATATTTACATTTTAAAACCGTCACTATAGCATGGCATACAATGATGTTTATTTGTCAAAATCATCACCGTAAGATAACATTTAGTAACGTTTATTTTTTAAAACCGTCACTGTAACATGCTATATGGTTACGTTTATTTTTCAAAATCGTCATCGTAAGCATGACATACGATGACGTTTATTTTTCAAAGTCATAATTATAGAATGACATTCGATAACGTTATTTATCAAACTAATCACAGTAGAATATACCAAGGTGACGTTTATTTTTCAAAATTGTCACCATAGAATGTCATACAATGACGTTAGATTTTAAAAATGTCGCTATAAGCTACTTTTGGTTACGGTTTTTTATTATTTAAAATTAAATATAATAATAAATTTTAAAAACTCAATAAAAATCATAAGATTAGCATTGCATATAAGAACATTATAGTAATAACATACATTACATAAATAAAGAATGAGAAAACCAATAACACAAGTACTAAATATCTGAAACAACTTTTTCCTTATCTAAGCTATTATCTCGTTTGCTTTGAACCTTTTTCACCAACGTGTTAGTAATTGAATAAATGTTGTTTCACTTTGTACGTTTTTGCTTCTCGCTATTATGATTTGAAGTTCTTCGTAGAACCTGCAAGAAGATAATCCCAAAAAATTAACGGAGTTTTAACATAAATAAGTTAATAGTTATAAAATTGAACCAAAAATCTAGGGAAAAAGATGACATGTGCATAAAGTCAATCACCCAAAAGTTTTGACTAACAAGTTATATAGATTGTGAGCCATAACTGTGTACCTAGTTTAGTGCTCCTAGTTCGTGATTGCGTAAATTAATCATAATTGTAGCAAAAACAAAGAGATATATATAAAGTCGCATAAATCACATGTGATTTTATACGTGATTTTGGTGTAAAATCACATGTGATTCAACCGTTTTTTTATTCTCTTATTTAGTTACCGTTCACGTGTTAACCTGAATCTACATACATATATATATATATATATATATACACACACATAAATATATCAAAATTGCTAGCAGCACGACAGAATAACAAAAATATATCTATAATATACAACATATTTAATATATTATAAACTATAAATGTAAGATGTAAACTAACCTGAAATCAAAAAGACAATTGTGTGTGGTTTATCGAGTTGAGTCGGGTTCCATTCCATAAAATGGAGGACAATTACATGAATATAACTCTTCAGCTACATTGTCCTACGTTCAAGAAAAAGGAAATAAAGCGTTAACAAGATATCATGTCATAACACAAGAGAGCTTCATGAAATAAACAAGCCTTTGAAAAGAGTATGTAGATGTACAAAAGACATTCAAATGAAATAGTTGTCCATATTTTACAGAACATAGATATACAAAAGACATTCAACAAAAATAGTAATCCATATTTTACAAAATTAAAAGACAGGAGGATTTAAAGGGTAAAAAAATATGCATATGAACATAAAGAAAAATAGATTAAAAAAGATAAACATAAACTTGAGTTGCTAGAACCTCTTTGTGTTTAGAATTCAATCGCCGGAATTAAGGGTTGGTGGGTTTGAAGACATTATCCCAACCCAATTAGTGCGGTTTGAAAAATATCTAACGCTTTAATTTATTTTTTTAAACATCACCCAACCCAACCCACAAACAACAATAATAACCAGGGACAAGTAAAACATCAAGTAAAAGTCATTGGTTAAAACAGTAACAGGTAGCAATCGATAATTGAACCATGCTAAAAATCTAATAACTAGTCCATAAGCAACAATTATAAGAAACAGAGGTGTTGGCAGAAACATAGCAAACTGAAACTGACACAATAAGGTGGCGTTTGTTTTTTAAGAGGTGTTGAAGTCTGAAATATGAATCAACTAGACTGTTTGTCTTGTAAATTGTCAAATGTTTGAATATGTATATTTGTTTATTTCAACCTCACCCTTCTAACTTAACCCTAGCTTCGCTTGATTGGATCTCAAATTTACCACTTGTTTATATCAAATTATTAACATCTTTCTTTATAAGTATTTACAAACACACACACAAATTCTTGTTTTATCCTGCCAATTCCCCCTCTTCCCTTCGTGTTTCTTTATGTGTCTCACTTCTCCTACACAAGATATATACTTTTGTTGTTGGTGTATGTTGTTTACAGCCAAGCTAGAGGTCATATATATTATTTACATGTTTTCTTTGCCATAACCAAAAATGAATGATTGATTCCCTTACTAGTTATTAATTATATCATTGTCTTCTGGTGCATGGTAAAAAGGTAATGCTGCTAAGAGGAACATGGGAAACAAAGGGACTTGGTTTTCTACAATCAAGAGCCTTTTTATATCAAACTCTAAACTCAATGTAAATGTAACCACTACCTGCTAATGTTTTTCCTTAGATATTTCTTCTTCTCAAATACTAATATATTATATATACATAATTTATATATTAATCAACATCATCTCCAATCACAACCACAACCTTCATCTCATCTATCACCTCCAAGAATCACTCGTCCTCTTCCGGTCCTCCTACTCTTCCTAGAGTTGTTCATGATCCACAAACAGAGATTATAGAACCACCTATACAACAACAAAACTATCTTTTGCTACTAGGATCCAGGATGCCTATAGAGGCTATAAGGAAATCTTATCATCCTATTTACTTTAACATAATCATAAACCAAATGCAATTTGGCCTGAGGCCATTGCATAATCAAACCAAAACATCACCCAAAAAGAGTACCAATTATGGACACATGATCAACAAGAAACCAAAGAAAAAAAGCATATTGGTTTGATCAGATATCAAAAACCAATACAGAAAATCCAGAAATTTGAAGGCATATCAGTTTCAAGAAATCAACAAATTCAAAGACGAAATCAACAAATTCAAAGACGAAATCAACACATTCAGGGACGAAATCAACAAATTCAGGGACAAAATCAACAAATTCAGAGACGAAATCAACACATTAACCATAGATGCTGCAAATGACACAACATTGTTGGAGTACAGTTAAAATTCTTCCCGAAATGTAAACAACAATTTCAACACCAATTACGTGATAATATATGAAATCCTTTTGAATCTCTTTCTAAAAGAGCCCTTATAAAGAGAGAGTTTTTACATACATACATGTTTTTGTTCGTTTGTGTATAGCCAATGTGTGACTCCAACATATTACATCAATTAATATCATAGCAGCATAACAAGAAGAGGCTCAATAGTCATACATACATAAAAGTTACAAAAATAGCAGTTGTGGTGAACCATGGTTGCTCAATATTTCATAAAGAAGTTTCTATGGCTCAGAATCACAACGAAAAGCGCCACTTTAGCATACCCAACCCAACCCCTGGACAGGTTGTCCTGGTTTTCGCTTCAGTTGGCCACCTACATTTAATCAGCCTGTAAGAGAAGTAATAATATATTACTCAGTTTGCTTACATTTGCATTTGTAAGAAAATATCTATGAAATTAAAAAATAAAATGAAACCAGGTTTTTTTTATAGAATATCTATTTATAAACCGGTTGTGATACCATAAAAAATTGCAATCAATTTAGAATTTTGATTACAGAACTCCTTAAATAAATTTTGGTAATGTAAATGGTTGCCAAACATCATCTCTCTATCCGATTTACACTTTTCCAAATGCGTTAACAAAACAAGTCAAAAATCCAAAACCATAAGCACCATATAAATCTTTAAGCTGTTTCAAAATCTAGTATGAGTTTTTGAAACAGCTAAAATAAATAAATTGAGAGCAAGCCATTACCTCAAAGTAGTGGTATACCTACAGGGCAAGCTATGGTCATCTAATGATAAACAAACTAAAGGAGAGAATACCCCATTGTTGTCTTATCTAGCAATAGACTATCAAAAGGTAATAAGAAACTCGTATACTCAATTTCTAGCAATAGACTATCAAGGGGTAACAAGAAAAGTCACAACATTGTTTGTGTATACAATAGCATCTTAGTTTTCAACATAAATTGAGTATTTAGTGCATCATTTGGCGCTAATAATTCCCTTCTTATACAACCATTGTTTCTAATTTTCAATGTATTAATTCCTGCTATTCAATACCAAATAAAATCAATGTGAAACTATACGTAACCAATAACACATCCCAAACCATTTGCAACTATAGTAAACCTAAACCAGATTGAGATTTCTATGCTAAACAAAATTACGAGAGAAGCTTATAAGACATAACAAAAAGATTCAAGGATTTAGGGCTTTGCACACTCGATGGCGTGATTTCATGAAGGATGTAATACGTACCTCTCTCGCTGTCTCTATGAACTCGTGAATGCCTGAATGGAGGTGCGACAATGGATGAAGGGCAAATGCTAGTTAGAGTTTTGTTGTGCGACAATGGTGAAGGGTGAAGGCTAGTTTGCGGTGGTGCTGGCCTGGTGCGACGGTGGTGTTGCAATGGTGTTGCGGTGGGTCCTCTTGGCTTGCTGCGATGGCCTATGGAGACCGATAGTCGAGAGGCGAGAGTTGAGAGTTTTAGGGTTTCTCTTTCTCAGTTTTAGCCGCCGCTAAATTACAAATTGTTTGTCAATTTTGATTTTGAAAATATTTTGTTTTGGTGGTGTGAGGCTGTGAGCGGCTAACATAAAATTTTAAAATTATTAAATAATTCCATCAATATATAAATAAACAATATGATTTTATATTAATTAGTAATTGGTCGGTTTTTATCAGTTGATACTTCGGTTCGGTTTGGTCGGTTTTTCATCGGTTGATACTTTGGTTCGGTTCGGTCGGATGTGGTCGGTTCTGGACTGTCATCCAAGAATCGATCGATCCGAATTGTATGTTGAAATTTTCGATCCGATTCGATCCAATTAAAATTGGATATCCGATCATTGTCGGTCAGTTCAAATTCGATCGGTTGACTTTCTGCATACCTCTAATTCTAGGAAAACCCATGTAAAAAGATACGAAGACCTTTTTACACGCTTTTTTACCTAAAACCATGTAAAAAAATTCATTTTACACCCTTCTAAGTAAAAACCGTGTAAAAAGGTATTACACGGTTTTTTACTCAAAACCAAATAATGCTCCATCATTGTATTTATTAACAAAAATGTTCGATATTAGAATAAAATTTATTTTATTTTTAAATATAAAATAGTTAAATTACAATTAAATTTTTAATTAAACTAATTATATAAAAAACGAGAAATTTTTAATTTGGTATTCATAATTAATAAATAATATATATATATATATATATATATATATTAATATATATTATAGAGGGAGTGCTGGGTCTGAATATGCTAAGGATGGATACTACTGCTAGTTGAAAGGTATTACTACTGCTTGTAATTTTAAAACTGCTAGTAGAATTAATACTGCTTGAAAAGTTAGTGCTGCTACTTGAATAGTTAGTACTGCTTTGAGAGTTAGTACTGCTAGTAGTTAGTACTACTGAAATTTACTACTGCAAGCATAGTTAATACTGCTGAGGATGTTAATGCTGCTGGATGATTAATACAGCTGAAAATGGTTAGTACTGCTTATGAAGATGAAGATGACTTGAAGATAAAGATGAACTGGAGATAAGGCTGAAGATAATTATGGTATTGATGCTGAAGATCAATTTTATTTTGATAATTATCTTGTAATCAACTCTGTATATATAGTATAGAAGTCTTTGTTAGAATTACCAATTATTCATACGTTTTGTTTAAGAGAGAATTAACCTCAAGAATAGTTTAGATCCTTTCTATAGAGAAGTATAGAACGTCTGTTGAGCCTATTCAACAGATTGAGGTTTTGTGTGTAATCATTAAGTTTTATGCAATATAAACTTATGATTTGAGTTTTTATATATTGTTCCATTGATTTTCTGTTAAAGTGTTTTTCCGCAACTTATTTAACATAAGTTTCTGAGTGTGTTATTTAAATTCTTGTTTGAGTTTCAATCCTAGGTTAAGGGAAAACCTAAAAATATAAAAAATTGAGGAACTCTTTGATAACCGTTGATCTGAACGGTATGTATATGTGTATACAAGTAATTAAAACTGTTTTTTTGGTTTTTATGCACATGTGCATATGCACTTGTGTATGTTACATATGTGCATATGCGATTGTGCATGTAACAAATTACTTGTGTTCCTCAGTTTTTATTTTTTTGCGGTTTTTCTTTGAACCTAAATATATATAGAGAGAGAGGTGGGTTCAAATGAAAACCCATCTTTCATTGTGCACATGAGGACAAATCTTAACCATTGATCAAAACTTAGAAAACTAATCAATGGTTAATACATAATAAGGTTAATTAGGAAGTGATTAAGGACAAAATAATACAGTATTCATTATGAATATGCATGCACGTCCTCGGGTGTCCACATTCAGTATGAATAACAAAGGTGAACGTTAATTCATTATTCATGATGAATAATACAATATTCAGGATGAATAATACACGAATCCATGATTCATGTATTATTTATCATGAATCGTGTATTATTCACCCCGAACGTTCTATTATTCATCATGAATGATACATTATTCATGATTAATAATATATGAATGACCCGTGAAGGTGTAGACACATGACGCACTCTCTTTTGTTCCCCAATTCACAATCGAAATTTGGTTTAATTCATTACGAATATGTATGCGCATCCCCGGATGTCCCACATTCAGTATGAATAACAAATGTGAATGTTCATTCATTATTCATGATGAATAATATAGTATTCAGGATGAATTACACAACATTCATGACGAATAATACACGAATTCATGAATTGTGAATTATTCACCCTGAATGTTGTATTATTCATCCTGAATGATACATTATTCATGATGAATAACACATGAATGACCTGTGAAGATGTGGACACGTGACGCGCTCTCTTTTGTTCCCCGATTCACAACAGAATTACTCGATAGGTTCTCGATTCGTCTTGATGGGTGTTGGGTTACGGTGCTGAAGAAAAGTTATGTCTTACGACGTTAAAGAAAGTGTTGAAGAAGGTGATGTTGAGTTATATACTTACGGTGTTGAGGCGTTGTACAAACTTGAACGTAAATAAATATTCATAATGAATATAACACATATATAACATTTCACTTTAAAAAAACGGTTAAAACGACAAAAAAAAAAAAACTATATCGAGATGCATGTCATATCGAAGAGCATGAAATTCTCGTTTTTTTGATGTAATTTGTTTGATTAAAATATTAGTAATTTTTAAGATAATTTATTTTAAATTTTAATTAGGTAAAAAGTTTTTAATTAAAAAAATAAATAAAAAGTCAAATATGGTAGGCGTGTTTTAAATTTTCTTCCATTTATACCCCAAGTGAATCCATTACAGCGCAAGTGGAACCATTAAAGCCCAAGTTGATCCATTATAGCCCAACTAGATCCATTAAAGCCCAAATGGGTCCATTAAAGCCCAATTGCATTCTTTGAAGCCCAAGTGGATCCCTTAAGCCCGATCGATCCATTACAACGTAGGTGGATCCATTAAAGCCCAACTGGATCCATTACAACCCAAATGGGTCCATTAAAGCCCAAGTGGATCCATTTAAACCCAAATGGATCCATTAAAGCTCAACCGATCCATAAACGCCCATGTGGATTCATTAAAGCCTAATCGATCCATTAAAGCCCAACTGGATCAATTATAAAGCCCAAGTGGATCCATTAAAACCCAAATGGATCCATTAAAGCCCAACCGATCTATAAACGTCCATGCGGATTCATTAAAGCCTAACCGATCCATTAAAGCCCAAGTGGATCCATTAAAGCCTAACTGATCCATTAAAGCCCAAATGGATCCATTAAAGCCCAACCGATCCATTACAGTGCAAGTGGATCTATTAAAGCCTCCAATTGGATTCATTACAACCCAAATGGGTCTATTAATGCCCAAGTGGACCTATTAAGGCCCAACTGATTCATAAACACCCATGTGGATTCATTAAAGACTAACTGATCCATTAAAGCCCAAATGGATCCCTTAAAGCCCAAATGATTCCCTTAAAGCTCAAATAGATCCATTAAAGCCTAATCGATCCATTATAGCGGAAGTGGATCTATTAAAGCCCAACTGAATCCATTACAGCCCAAGTGGATCCATTAAAAACCAAATGGATCCATTAAAGTCTAACGATCCATAAACACCCATATGGATTCATTAAAGTCCAACGATCTATTAAGCCCAATTGGATCCATTAAAACCCATCCGGTCTATTAAACCCCAAATGAATCAATTAAATTCCAACAGGTATGTATATATATATTAAAAAAATTTATAAGAAAAAGTAAAAAAATTAATTAAATATTTCCGACTGATTTATATATTTTTTATTTTTTTAAAATATAAATTCGTCGGAAATATACTTTGAAATTTTCCGCCGGATTCCCGGCAGATTTATATAATTTTTTTAAATTGTTTATTTTTTTCAGAGAAAAAGTAAAAAAAAAAGTTAATTAAAAATTTCCGACTGATTTTCGCTGGATTTTAATTAATTAATTTCCGTCGGAAATCCTCCGAAAATGTTTAATTAATTTCATCTAAAATAAATAATTAAAAAAAAGTTATATATTCTGTTAAAAAATCGGCCGAAAATCCGCCGAAAAAACATAATTTTTTTTAAAAAAGAAAAAAAATATTCTGGTGGATTTCCGACGAAAGTCAACGAGGTTTGACTACTTTGGCAGCCGACGGAAATTAGTGGTCATGTCCTTCTATCAGAGCAAAAGTCAAACTTTGAGGACCAAAACTTGAATTATAAAACCACAGGTCGATCTTTCAAAAAAATCACCAAACATTAAAGACCAAAATTGGAGTTTACTCTTAATTTATATAAATAATTAAGTCTGTAAGGTGAAAATTGATAGTTGGAGCTTTAAGTTTATATGGATATGATTTCCCCTATATATGGATACTCTTTAAAGAATTTTATACATGTTTAATAGTTAGTTGACCGTTTGTCATTATACCCATCATTGTAAATAAAAAGGTATAGAAAATCCTATTTTATTACCTATTTATTTTTTTTAAATGTTAACGAGATATATTGTGATTTTATAAGTTTTTTTTAAATATTGTTATATTATTGAATAGAGTAAATTACAAATTTCGCCCCTGTGGTTATATGTACTTTTGGATTGGGTCCTTAAATCCTCAACTATCACTGTATCATGACAAACGATGAGGTAAATTTCTCAAAACCGTCACTGACTCATGACATTCGGTGACGTAACTTTATCAAAACTGTCACTATAAAATGACATATGGTGACATTTATCATTCAAAACCGTCATCGTAACATTAGATACCGTGAGTAAATTTCTCAAATTCATCGCTACATGACATACGTTGACATAAATTTATCAAAACCGTCACCATAACATGACATACGGTAATGTTAATCAATCAAAACTAACTTTATCCTTCCACACTGTCACTCTAGTATAACAAAGGGTGAAGTTTATTTTTCAAAACCTTCACAGTAATATGACATATAATGATGTTTATTATTCAAAATTGTTACCTTAGCATAACTTATAGTGACATTTATTATTCAGAAGCATCACCGTAACCTAACATACGGTGACATAAATTTATCAAAATTGTCACTGCATTATGATGTACGGTGACATAACTTTATCAATATTGTCACTGTAACATGACATACGGTGACGTTCATCATTCAAAACTGTCACCGTAACATCAACATACTGTGACATTTTCCATTCAACGCCGTTATAATAACATGACATATGGTAACATTTAGATTTCAAGACCGTCACTGTAGAATGACATAGGACGACGTTTATTTTTCAAACCCATCGCCATAGGATAACATACGATGACGTTCATTATTTAAAATCATCATTTTAACATGACATACATCGATGTTTATTATTTGAAAACGTCACAATAGCATGACATAGGGTGACTCATTTCTTTTTTTGTCAAAATTGTCACCCTTGCATAACATATGATAATGTTTATGTTTCAAAACCGTCACCATAACATGACGTACATTGACATTTATTTTTCTAAACCGTCACCGTAGCATAATGCTACAGGTGACGTAATTTTTTCGAAACCGTCATTGTAGCATGACATGCAATGACGTTTATTTTTCAAAACTGTCACCGTAGCATGAGGTACATTGTCGTTTATCTTTCATAATCATCATTGTAACATGATGTACGATGACATCTATTGTTCAAAATCGTCACTATAAGATGACGTACACTGATGTTTATTATTTAAAATTATCACCATAACATTACATATGGTCACATTTATTATACAAAATCGTCATCGTAGCATGACTTATGTGGATGTTCATTATTATAACCGTCACCATATCATGATATATAATGACATTTATTATACGAAACCATCACCACTGAGATATATAATATTTTAAAACCGTCACCATAGCATAACATATGGTGACATTTATTTTTCAAATCGTTACCGTATAATGACATATGGTAACATACTCAAAACCGTCACCATAACATGACATATTGTGACTTAATTATTAGAAACCGTCAATGTAACTTGAGATATTGTGATGTAAATGTTTTATTGCCGTTACCAAAGCATGACATATGATGACGTAGTTTTTTTTCAAAAACCTTGCCATATACTAACTTTTGGTGACACAAATTTTGCAAAACCGTTGCCATAGAACTTGGTGACTTTTGGAAACGTTTTTTAAATAAGCGTTGCTATACATATTTTTGTTTTCCGTAACGCTTTTTTAAAACCGTTACGACATAAAGCAACGAATTAGATAAAAACCGTTACTAAAAGGTCTTATATGCCAACGGTTTTTAAAAACCGTCACAACATAAAGCAACGGTTTTACGAAACCGTTTGAAACCGTTACGTTAGGGAACCTTTTATTACGTTTTTATCTAAAACGTTGCTTTATGTTTCTATGTTTTTTTTGTAATAGTAACGTTTCTTTATTAAAATTGTTACTAAAACAATTCTATAATTTTTTATGTGACCTTTTGTAACGGTTTTTTATCAAACCGTTACAAACCTATTTTTCAAAACCGTCACAAAAAGTCATTTTTGTACTAGTGAACATAATCACTTTCTGATGTGTAATCCAAATTCATTAAAGACTTAAAGTATTAGCAAATGTGTAAATTTATTGGGTGTTTTCCTGCATTTGCAAAAAGTGCAAAATAGCATAAAAAATAATACATAAAATCATTTATTTAACAGTAGCAACATGAGAATTAAATAAAAGCATCAAAAAAACATGAGCAACATCTGATACATAGAAAAATCATTTGATCCACATAATAGCAACAAAAAAAACTCATTAGAGAAGCAAAAGAATACAGGAGGAAGATGCATGAAATAAATCATCAATAACGATACAGAAAACTAAGTATACATAAACTACATCAAGCCACAACATGATAAACAATAAACAGACCTGAAATCCATGACATGATAAAAACCAAATCGATTGCAAATGAGGCTGTACAAAAACGAAAAGGAACCATTGAAAAAATTGGGGTGTACATATCTATGACCTGCGTGTGTAGAAGGGGTGTGCAAAATTTGTCATGGACCAACAAAGCAGAAGAGCAGAACGAGGGTGCCAGTTCATTCCAAGTCTTATTGAGGTTAGTTTATTTCAGAACTTGTAATGTGTGAATTGTTCTCTAAATTTTTGTTTACCCATTCTGATCTTTACAGTGTTAACATACCACAAACTGACAATATGATATATGTCTGAAGGATGAAAATCCCGAAACAAATATCAACCCCATTCCACGTTGTTAATAGTATAGATAATTACAAACAAAACTTACAAAACATTTAAAATATTTGAAGTATTTATCTAATAGGAATGGACTATAAACATATTTGATTAGAGACTACACTAACCACACTTAACACTTCAGTTTGATGACCACCAACTCCAACAAATATCAAAATGCATATTCCTGTTAATTTGACCATTCCACAAGCGAACAAATTCATCCTATTTAGATTCAAACATGTAAGTTTTGAAAGGCATACATCAAATTTTTTTAGGGGTGTGGGGGACTTCTATCAGAATAAATGCTTACCTAGTAAAGGTTTACGAGTAATAATCAACACTCATTTACCTTTCCGAATAAGATTATAGTCCGTCAAAACAACATTATATGCACCAATTGACCCGATAAGTATTAACGGGGTAAAAGTCACTTACCGGGTAGACTCTCGGTCTTGTCATTCTTCTTTCCGTGTCAGATTATCGGTTCTTGCGATATTTATCCAGTAAGGTAAGTACTAGGTAAGCACTTATCGGATAAGCCCCTACTGGGGTAAGCATTTGGTAAACAACCCCTTAGTATTTGAAGTGCCAAAGAAACAACTTTAAAGAGTTAAAATTCTTGAAACTGAAACACGACAAAGCTGCCTCATAATATAAACTTTTATTTTTTATCAAATACATGGTAAACAGATACATGTCACCAAAAATGGACAACATCCGATATGAAAATCAATAGTAAAAGTACGTATGAAAGGAGCGAAAATTAAATTGAACATAATAGAATATAATAGCAGCAACCAATCATTTTAGAAACCTTCTTCAAGAAAAATTTCATAACTGCTTCTAAGACCATAGCATTAAACTATAACACCCTAAAAATTTGGGATAATTTTAAAAATTGAAAATTCGGCAATACGACGTTTATAAATAGGGCAAACCACCCAAATAATGGGCAAAACGTGAACAGTCACAAAACCTGTAAATGTGTACAGTGAAATGACAACCAACCAAACTAAACCAATCCAAACCAAATCTATCTAGATTACATAGGTTGTCAACCCAATACCAAATGAATAAATTGGTTTAAACACCAAGTCTCCAAAATAACTATCATCCAGAAATTTCCTCAAGAGACCAAACTCTTCACTCAACCCCTTGACGACCCGCCGCTAAGGGAACCTGTTATACACATCATTTTCGAAAAAGTGTTAGGCTTAAAGTCTAGTAAGAACACACAGTTTATATGAATGACAGTAAAAGATTTCATTGAAATATAGATAAATTGTTTTCGTCAACATTCTTGTAAATGGTTTGATATGCACATAGTGACCTTCCGGTCTAGACCTCATCTTGCGACGACGGGTGTAAGCCCGAATCCAAGGATTGTGGCGGAACACTAAGTAGGCCACTTTCCGAGTTTTGAGCTCACCATACTAGGATCAAGGCCGTGAACATGCCTGTTCAAAGGACGATGTGGGGGGGTGGCACCCAATGATCCAAGTCATGCTCATTTGTTAGAATTTACATTTACGACCCATGACTAGTAACCGGTCCCACATAACCGTACCAAAATGCCTTCCTAGGGTCCAAAGTTTCAACTAGGTACATACGGGAATTACCCCCAAATAATAAGTCAACCCATTACCTATGGATCCATGTGTAATAGTCTAGACTTGTCACAATTACATTTGTGACCAACTATAATCAAACATATAGTTCATAAAACCATTTAGTTCCCAAATCACTTTTCAATGGTTAACTGTTGATAAGAATCACAAACCATATATAAACATAAGGCTAACATCTCATCTTCCAAAATGTTTCTTTCCAAATACACCTTTCATGTGTAAAAACCATCCAAATGAAATAAGGATTTCTTCAAGATCAAACCATTTATTTCTCTTTCACAAGATAACTCTTTTCAACCAAAATCCCATGGTTTGCTAAAACATGAATTTGGCTAAAAGCCATAAGTTGAACATTTATTCATCAAAATATGACAACATCATATTTGTAGTTCCAAACATAGATTATATCTTCAATTTTACAAAAATGATAAGAAACTCTAAAAATCTCCAAAATATCCAAGTTAGGTCAAAAATTTCATAAATGATGAAATGTAAACAATGAGATTATTAGAAGCCAAAACTACATATTTTGATGTGTATAAGGTTTTATAAAAGTAAGTATGACTCACCTTGTTAGATTTAGGCTAAATCTAGATTTTACCCACTTAGAGCTTTCCATGAAGAACTTGATTCTTCAAACCAAATCTTCCAAAACCTAGATCCACAAGGTTCCAACCATAAATATACATATTCCACCATAAATAATCATAATCAACCACAAAGAATCGTTTCCCAACCTTATACATGAATACCTCAACTGATACCGAAATCCTAACTTCCATAAATGAATAGAATAGAAGATTACCTTAACCCATGCTTGAATCCACCAATCAAAACACATCTAGTTCACCAAAATGGTTACAAACCTCCAATCTATGAAAGGGGGAACAAAGGGTGGATGAAACCCTAGAAAATTTTGGTGAAGAAGATGAAGTGGGAGAGATGAGGAGCTTACCACCACAAAATACTCTTGTATACTCCAATAGACTTCCAATCTATTGCTAGATCCTGGAAGATCTCTCAAAAACGAAATCGTAGCAAGTTTAATCGCAAAAAACGGAGTTGAAATGAGAAATTTATGACCAAATGAAGAAAAACCCGATTTTATGCACTGCAGGTTTGGCGCGACCCTGACATGTGACAGTGACATTTGTCACTATCGCGGGCACTGTGGCGCGAAATGTACCGAAATTCATATCAAGTTTTTCGGCCGTAACTTCTTCGTTATAGCTCCGTTTTCGCTCCGGAAAGGACCGTTGGACTAGTAATTGAATCCTTCATCTATCAAGACTATAAAATCAATGATTCAAGTCCAAAATCAAATATCTTATTTTTCCTTAATATATCGGTTTCTGTATTAACTTGAATTGATACCTCTCAAAAATCGGGGTGTTACATAAACTTTACAAGCCTGCAAAACAGAAGCCACTCAACTCCCAAGGCCCCATCCCCAACCTCGTAACAAATCCATTACTCATTACAATCACCTAAAAAGAACTTCTTTATCACTCCAAAACAAAATCAAAGTTCCAAAACCACCTTATCACCTCTACTTTACTCCGCCTTATGCAATCATCCCATTACCCGACCCCAAGAAAATACAATAAAAAATCAAATGAAACCTGCAAAATCCAAAACTGTTTAGAGGTATATAAATTTGACCTGTCCCCCGTATGTAACCCAATGAACCCCGTTTTTCACGATAATAATCCCACCCAATGTATATAGGCTTTGGAAGGTGCAATCTCAACTACCATACTCCTAGTTTCTCTCTCAACATGCTACAAATCTCCAACAAATCTAACACTCACCAAGTCACCATTCAAATTGTTAACACCTCCTTCTTAGCACGAGGAACCATCACCAAGACATCTTCACAGTAGTCCATAAACACAACAACAACAACAAAAAATAGTGGCTATAGACCAAGTTGACAACAATAAACTGGTTACAACAAACTTTGGTTTTACGATAACATATGAATAGATGAAAAAATAATCACAAAATCTCCATGGATGGACATACCTTGGGCTTTACTAATTTTTAAGATAATAATGAAAATAATCACATGGAAGACATGAGCATGACTTTAATGTTTTACTTTTTTATAGAGAACAGAGATTTATAATCTTTTTCCTAATAGCTTTGTAATACATGCTGCCATGTTTTACAAAGCACGAGTCAAATTTGATGCCAAAATAGTTGTGTTTATATATCTTCCATACGAAAAAGGATTTTCATTCTTACAACGACAATAAAGTTATCTAAAGACATTCCTCACCAATTTACCTGACGTAATGATTTCACATTGTAATATGGAAGCAACATATAATAAATAACATGGACTACAAAACAGAGGAGAGCACTCACAAAAGAGGCTGTCAACAATTTCTTAAGAGAAATATTTTATGTCTCATGGCATCCACCCTTAATCTCTCAAATATATACATGTTATGAAAATATTGATTCTTTAAGGTCAATGGATGTAAAGTTGTTGAATAGTCGACAAATAATCTTCAAACACACCTACATGAGCATGAATGAGATACCTGTTATCTCCAACCATAGCTGCTGCAGTCACCAATGAATCTAGTTTATCAGCAAATTAGTTGACTGTTATCTCCAACCATAGTTGTTGCAATCACCAGTGAATCTAGTTGATCATCCAATTAGTTGACTGGACACCGAAAATGAAACAGGTGTCCTCCATTCCTGTCGATTTTGATAAGCCTACGAAATATGACATATCTATGGATTAAAATGTCTTGATTCGGAAAAAAAACAAACAATCATAAATACAATGGAAAATTTTAACACATTCAGTCAACACCTGGCTGGGATTTTAAGTTCACTGGAGATGGATGAGACATATAATGCAAATTCCCTCTCCTCCTGGAATTCCATAAAGAATATTTGTGTCAAAAGATATATGGGTTGTCATTCTTCTGTTTACCTGAAAAACGAAAAAAAAACCCTAATTAGAGTAGAGAGGGGATCATGATTATTGATATGGGGATTTTGAAGCCCTAAAGTTGGAGATAATGTAGGTGACGATGTTTTTGGGGGAAACGGGGGAGAAATGTACCATATATACGGTTAATTTCTAATCTGTAAAAACAAAAAAGAATGAAGATAACCTGGCTCCTCTTAACTGTCTCCATTTACTCTTCCTTCTATTAACTCTCTCCATTTTCAACTAAATCAAAACCAAACTCAACACAAAAAAATTCAAAAGAGGAGAATTCATAGAAAATCTCAAACAGATCGGAATTATCGGGAGAAAACTCATGCCCAGATTATTATTTTTTTTCAAATTATTTCATCTTCAATCTGAAGCACACAACTACACCATGTAAAATTACACAAACATAAAATCTCATTAAACAGAACATAAGTACGAATTTAACCTTGCAAAACACAGATACATAGAGAGAGAGAGAGAAAGAAAGAGAGTTCTTACATTAATGGTTGCTCCGATTGATTGTCTTGTTAACAAACCTAGCTTCTGGAACTCTGATCAGCGATGATCGATTAGGGTTTATTGTAAAAGAAAGAGATTGAAATTGGATAGAAGAGAAAGATGAACCTGATTTATATGGAATTTCAATACGTTTCTTGGGAGCCAGAAGCAGTAGCAGGTAGAAAAAGACGTGAACAACTCTGAAAGAGGATGAAATCTTCCATACCTGGTATGGTATGAGGGACGGGAAGTAAAGAGGAAGAAGGGGAGGTCAGAAAAGCATGGGCTCTCGAGTGTACTCTACTTATTGGCCAGTTTTAAAATTTTTGTATAAAATACTTGTACATTATGCTTTAAAAGTTGTCTTTAAGAGATTTTTGAATTTCATGCTTTAAAGTGTGGTACATTGTGTTTTAGAAGTTGTCTTTAAGACATTTGGTGTAAACTAATATTAAGGTAATATAGATTAATTTTGTTTATTTCTTATTTTGTTGTAAATTTATACAAGTTTTTGTATTTTGTTTTAATAAGTTTAATTTTTAATTATCTCGTTATATTATTATGTTTAGATTACTTTTCGAATACTTATATATATAAATTAAAATTAATTCATAAATAGTAAATTGTCTTTTCTCTTAATAAAAAAGATTTCAAATTGTCTATATACATAGGACAATGTGACTCAGTTTTTACACCTCTCCTTCAAAAAGAAATTGAGAACCAAGAAGCTTCTCTCTGATGCACCAAAATTCTCCATATTTCCAGCATTCTCTGAATTTCCCAAAATTTTCCTCCATTCCATATTATCCTCAATCTTTTTCAAATGTTGCTTAATATCCAATTTTTAATCTTCGTCTTCGATATTAACAAATTAAAATTAATATGAAAAAGTGAAAACTAATAAGTTATATTTGAATTATCTTTAATAATTTTATAATAGATATACATATATATATTAAATTTATATAATAATAAAGTTATATTTTATAAATAAAAAAATGAAAAGTGACGTTTATGTCTTATAGAGCTTTATTAAAAGGTGAATTCTAAACATACCCCTTCCTATAGGGAGTATTGGAGTGAGGTAGGAGGGGGTATGTGAGTGATATAGGTGGGGACATGTGAGTGATTGTGAGTGAGGAGGGGGTAAGAATAGCAATGCTATTAAAATTCTTATTTTGTTAACATTGATAATGATGTGGTAGAAAAAAATAATAAGATTCTTAAAGGTTTCACCAATGTAGATGCTTTTAGTAGAAAAACTTGTATTAATGGGTAGGGATGGGAATGAGACCCGTCCCATTGGGGAACCCGGTGTACCCGCCTCGGCGGGGACGGGGATTCCCCGCAAAACCGGGGATCGGGGATGGGGATCCCCGAAAGTTAAAAACCGGGGATGGGGATGGGGACGGGTAACGTGATCCCCGCCCGGTCCTTTCCCGCATATAAAATATATTATATAATTTTCACTAAATATTATGTATATCTATTTCTAAATATATTATTTATAAAGATTTAGATATAACTTTCATATTTAGAATGATATTTTGATATTTTTTGTTACATTTTTTTTACTTGTGTTACTTTTTTAGATAAAAAATGGAGAGTCGAAAGCGTTTGATCAAATAATTACGTAAGACGTTGTGACTTTGTTCACATCAATATTTGGTAGTACGTAGAAACATATTTTGGAAATATGTGAGATTTAGACATCGATCGAGTATATATAGTGCTCAATACATTTCATTTAAAATTTATCAAATAAGGGGGGGAAATCTCCGATTACCCGTTGGGGATCCCCGTTCCCCGGTGGGAACGGGAATGGAGATGTGTTCATATTCCCCAGTGAGGACGGGGATGGGGATGGGGATAGAAATTAGGATTGGGGACGGGGATTGGAGTCCCCGCCCCATTACCATCCCTATTAATGGGTGGAGATGCCCTAAGATTTTCTTACATTTTCCTTTTGTTCATACCCAAAGAAATAAAAGTATTTCAACTAAGAAATTTTGAAATTTTGGAGAAAATGATGTATATATATATATATATATGGATTGATTAATGGATTGTATCAATGATTACTGGTTCATGCAATAATTTTATTTATAACGCATAGTATTTCATTAAATACATACACTAACATGGAATGCATATTGTTTCATTAAAGTATTACCTTCATCCAATACATCGAATAAATTGTTTATGGCTCGATTGGTCCTCACGTAATGAAAAATGAGTTTTCATTTGATCACACCCATATATATATATATATATATATATATGTCGCGATTATTTTGCAACCTAGTAAAATAGGGACAAAACTGAAAATTTGAATAAGCAACTACCTTATTTGATTTTTTATTTCTTTTTTAATTAAAAAAACTTTTACCTCCTTAAAGTTTAAAATAATCTTAAATACTAATAATATTTTAATCAAACAAATGAACGAGAATTTCATGTTTTTTGATATGACATGCATCTCAATATAGTTTTTTCTTCATTTTAACCGTTTTTTACATGAAATCTTATATATGTGTTATATCCATTATGAATATGTATACACGTCCCCGGGTGTCCACGTTCAGTATGAATAACAAATGTGAATGTTCATTCACTATTAATGATGGATAATATAGTATTCAAGGTGAATAATATAACATTCGGGATGAATAATACACGAATCATGATTCATGTATTATTCACCTTGAATGTTGTATTATTCATCCTGAATGATATATTATTGATGGTGAATAATATATAAATGACCTGTGAAGGTGTGGACACATGACACACTTTATTTTGTTTCCCGGTTCACAACCGAAAATTCGTTTAACTTATTTGAAAATGTATGTGCATCCCCGAGTGTCCCTCATTCATTATGAATAACAAAGGAATTGGGATCTCTGTCACATGCAAATCTTTCTATTGGGAAAGCCTCAAAAAGGGGTTTTCCGGTGATTAAGGTAAGGTCTTGGGTCGAAAAGTAGTTATAAAGATATGCATATTTATGAACGTTCATTCATTATTTATAATGAATAATACAACATCCAGGATGATACACAAATTCATGAATCATGTATTATTCACCCTGAAGGTGTGGAGACGTGACATGCTCTCTTTTGTTCCCGGTTCATAACCGAAACTCGTTAGGTTCTCGATTCGTCTCGATGGGTGTTGGGTTACAGTGATGAAGAACGCAATGCCTTACGACGTTGAAGAAAGTGTTGAAGATGGTGATATCGAGTTACAGACTTACGGTGTCGAGATGTTGTACACACTTGAACGTACATAAACATTCATAATCAATATAACACATATATATATATATATCATTTCACGTAAAAACGATTAAAACAAAAAAAAAACTATATGGAGATGGATGTCATATCGAAAATCAAGAACTTCTCATTTTTTTTGATGTAATTTGTTTGATTAAAATATTAGTAATTTTTAAGGTAATTTATTTTAAACTTTAAGTGTGTAAAAGCTTTTAATTGAAAAAGAAAATAAAAAATCAAATATTGTAGGCATTGGTTTACATTATCTTTCATTTTTACCCCTAATTATCTTAATTAATAATATTAATTAAAAATTCTATCTAATATGAGTTGTTGGATCAATAGAGATGGAGGGGTCGAAATTCATCCTCATTTGCATAATGAAAATTGAGTTTTCATTTGAACTTTCCTCTATATATAAGTTCAATTGCAAACTAAATTTAGACTGTAAACTAGCGGACAAATCTTGAACCTCCGTCTTTATTTGATCCAACAACTTGCATTAAATAGGATTTTTAGTTAAAATGGTTCATTAACGAGAATAGTGGTAAAAAGAGAATTATATTTTATGTTGCCACTTTTACCTATATGATTTTTTGTTTTATTTTTTAATTAAAAACTTTTAACCCTTTAATTTGTATATTAAATTGTCTTAAAATTTACTAATATTTTAATCAACAAATTACATCAAAAAACGAGTATTTCATTTTTTCGATATGACATCCACTTCGATTTAGTTTTTTTCTTCATTTTAACCGTTTTTACGTGAAATGATATATATGTATAATATTCATTATGAAATATATGTTCACATGTATACAGCAAATCGACACCGTAAGCCCATAACTCAACATCACCTTCTTCAACATCGTAACTCTTTAACTCGAAAACTCCTTCTTTAGTGTTGTAAATCCATAACTTGGCACCAGGTTCTTAATCATTGTAACCTAACACTCATCAAGACCGATTGAGACCAATAGAAACTAATCAAGAACCAATCAATTGACTTGATGTACGTAAAAGCATAACCTGCCACCTTCATTTTCCATCAAGACCGATCGAAAACCTGTCGATTGATTTATTATGTGTTTGTGTGTGTAAAATCATACTTATCGGAACCTATTGAAACGAATGGGGACCCATTGAGACCAATCGACACACCTTCGAGGCCAATCGAAACTAATCAAGAACTTATTGAGACTAATTGAGAATCCATCCATTGACTTGGTATGTATTTATGTGTGTAATATCATAACCTACCACCTTCATTTTCCATCGAGAACTTATCGATTTATATATTGTGTGTTTCTATGTGTAAAATCATAACCTACCACTTTTTGCTTTTATCGAGAGAGATTGGGAACCCATCGAGACGAATCGAGAACTCATCATAATCAATCGAGAACCTATCGGGACAGATCGAGAACAATCGAGACTAATCGAGAACCCATCAAGAACAATCAATGACTCTTCCAAGCTTTCGGCTCCCAACAAACAATCAACCTCACCCCGGCCAACTTTCACCAAGCCCTAACTGTAACACCCGTAATTTTCGGTACGTAAAGGCCACCCAGAGGTTTTTGTATCTTGTGGATGGCGGGACTTTTGTTGAGAAATCATTATTTCAAATCCCTTAGAGTATTAAGGGGTGTTGGCGTTGAAAAGTCGAGTTTCGGTGCTTGGTTCAGGCCCGACTACAATGCCCGATGACTATGACCAGTCACAGTCGCACATGGCAGAGTCTCAGGAGGGAAACAACAGCTTGAGGCAAGCTGGCGACATTGCCCTGGGCATAGTCGCCTGGCAATGTCGCATGGTGGGGACAGCCTGCTGTAAATACGGGTTTCAGCCTCTTTTTCTCATTCTTCACTTCTCATTTTCTCTCCAACTCTCCCAAAACCCTCCCAAGAACCATTTTCTACATCTATGGTCTTTTGGGGTACTAAATCCTCAAATCCCCAAGTTATGAGATATCCATACTCTACCAAGTGTAAGGCTGGAAGCTAAATAACAAGGATCTTCATCTTCAACCTCAAGCTTCACTTAAGGTTTTCTACGTTTTCACCAAAACCTAGGTGGTAAGTTTATCCCCTCATTTTCTAAACCTTAATAGGTGAGGTAAATGCTTCATTGATGATATTCTAGTGTTTGATTCCTTCAGTTTCGGTTTGTAAGATTTCTTAGGGTTTTGACTAAAATGGAGGTTTTGATGTAAAGTGTTTGGGGATCGATTCTATTTGGTTTTATATGTATATTTATGGTGGAAAATTTATGTACCTAGGTTTATGGAAGTTTTGACCTTGAAGATTCAAGTTTCTTCAAAGGAGCTCAAAGTGGGGAAAAATCTAGATTTAGCCTAAATTTAGCAAGGTAAGTTCAAGATGATTTATGAAAAGGGTGTACATGCCAAAATGTTTGTTTTAAAGTGTTTGTGTTTTACATTAAAATGTTAACTGTTGATAAGTTTTGGTTACATGGATATATTTAACTTTATAAACTTATGCAACACACATCTTTGTTATTTTCGGGCATTTGATAAATAAATCATTTTGATATGTTTCTTTGATGATATAATTTATAAATGAAGGTCATTTTATATAATTGTCCATTTGGTGCATACGATTTTATAAACCGTTAGAAAATGCATATCATTGTACTATGAGTCATTTTGGCAACATGAATAGAACGAGTTCATTTGGAGAACGTTTTGTTTTAACCAATGAGAAGTTTTGAATTAATTACGTTTTTGGTTGTAGTGTTTGCATAATTATTGGTCAAACGTGTTTCGATGTGTCTACTGGCTTTCATTGGATATTTATGTAAATTGTTGGACCCTTGGCTCGGTTTTGGCTAAATTTGAGTCTTGAGGGCACTTGTCCGAGTTAATAATCATTGGGGAGTTTTGGGTATGATGGCGTTTATTTCGTGTCATTTGAGGGTTAAATCTTTTGGGTGCTTTGGTCATTTAATTGGAGTAATGTAAATTTAGACAGTGTTGTATTGGATCCATAGGCACGTAAGTCTGTCTGTTTTGGGAAAGCGAGTAAGGTTGGTTATAACCGTGGACCGCTTGGGTTCGCTAGCGAGTAGGCAATAGGTGGCGCGATTCTTCCGAGTTGAAACTCGCCTAGATTGGATAGGCACCCATGTCTGTAAGTCCTTGAGGTGGAACTCGACGGAGTATGACCAGAGTCATAAACAGTCCGAGGATTGTGATGTCGGTGGTGGCATGGGAACTAGGTCCGGGATATGTAGTGAAATCCAATAACATCACGGGTGTCCCCATTCACGTGTTCTCGCCACCCAAGATCGAAACGTTGAGATGACATGCAAGTAAGTTGTATGGGCGACCTACTTGCGTGTTCCTGTACTCTCAACTTATACGGGTCTCCCCGTCGTCGATCCGTGGTATTTTTAATTGTTAATGTCGTATCTTATCAACTTTGGTTTTTGTGTGGTCGACGGTAAATGATGGTCTTAGTATTGGGTTTCCCCCACGTATATTAAGGTTTGAATGGGACACGTCATTTCTACGTTTCGGTATTTGGTCCCTTACGTTTTATGGTTGTGTGAGTATTGGGTCTAATGGATAAACAATTGTGTGTGTCATGTCCCACCCGTGTCTTGGGTGTTTCGAAATATAAAATGTTACCCGCGTTTTATAAAATGGGGAGTCTTCTTCCTATTTTCATTTTTGGAGCAATTTTTGGGTTGAACTTAAATTTACGAAAGAACGTTTTATATTGGGATTTTCGCCTTTAAAACAGTTTGGTTTGGTTAACGATTAACTCAGCGTCTCTTTCGTTTAAAATGCATATTTATTGGTAAACGAGTCATTTTCATAAGTGAAGCATATCATTTTGAAAGATTATGATTTTAATTGCATTCTTGCTTTTTAAACGATTAATTTTCATATGTTGAAAACTCTTAAGCTCACTAGGCATTAAGCCTAACCTTTTTATTTGTCGGCATGTGCATCAGGTTCCAATTGGGGGTTTGGTTCTAGCTAGCAGTACTATGAAGAAATGTGCTTAGTTTTTCACAAGTGTAAGTATTTGGTGAAGTCTTCCATAATTTGGAGATAGTGACTATTATTGGGTCCTACTAGTACCCGTCCTTGTTATAGACTGTATGTACAAAATAAATTGTGTGTGTTGAGGTTAAACCTTAAATTGTGATTGTATATGAATCATTTATTAATGTAATTAGAAAATTTTAAATGAGTTGCTATTTCCCGATTTGAAGGTGTTACAAAGTTGGTATCAGAGCTTAAGTTTAAGAGAATTAGGTATTATTTTTGGGTGGCTAGACTCAAACTAGCGTTCTTTTAGGTGATAGAAAATGAAATTGCACACTAGGTACCTGAAGATACGATATTTTGGAATTGACCGAGTCGCTAGGAACGGGAAAGTTGTCGAGGATCGCAATGATGATCATGTACAGTACGTTCATAATGACACCTGGCCAATGTTATGATGAGCCTACGTGTTACGTGTGTATACTTGAACTGGCTTGGTATGGTGACCGTTGGGGTAGTGAGGAAGTTTCAAGGCGAGTAGTCGAAAGAAGAGTTGATGTTTATAGCATTGTCATACTAGAGTGAAGATTAAGCATGCCAGATGCAATTAGTTGACAATTTTGGGTCGAAGTCGTTGGTTGAATTAGAACCATAAGCTTATTGAAATGACTCTATTTCAAGGATAAATCGTAAGTTGACCAAATTAGGGTGATTGTTGTTTTAAGATGTATGATTCATCCGGATGACAATAGTATGACGAAAAATAGAGAAGCGTAATCCTAAGATATGAGTGCCGACCAAATTCATGCACTAAATTTATTTCTTAAGTAAGTTTGCATAAATTGTTTCTCATGTTCTCAAAACATAAAGTGAGCTATAATATAAAATCTCGATAAAGTATTTAGTACTCATCGGATTTTAAACCGTGAGTTTAAGCATGCATAAGATTGTTTTGTTGCACGCGGTTCCAAATTGTTATTAAAAATCTCTTCATCCACGTTTTGTGTCTCATGCTATTTTTGGACATTATAAGATCCGTGTTTTAATGTCATTTGGGGTATTGGGTAAGTAACTGTGGAATTGTTTTACCTTGACATTGGATCTCCTCCACATATGTAAAGGTTTTAAAGGAAGAGTGCCCCCATGTTCTTGAGTCGGAATTTTCTAAAAAAATTTGGTCTGTATGAGTCCTATTTAATTTTATGAAGTGTAGTTTTGCGACGTTTTAGGCGCGTGAGTGTATTTTGAGATGCGTGAGTTTTAATTTTATTGCGTGTAAATTTACGAGCTTTTTGGGCGTCGTGTCTCATGACAGATTTGTTGAAAATGGTCACTTTATCGTACGTTGTGGTCTTAGAATTTTAACATTTTTAGACTTATTGTCGTTTTATTCTTTTTACGTTGGGAATAAAAATTTTGACATCACTTGTTTTTAGCCTTAATGAGTTTTATGAAAATTCAGTTGGGTTTTATGGTGTCTTATCGTACGACTTTTTTCGTCGTGTAGATAAATTTTGAAACGTGTGTACATGCATTATTGTGTGTGTTAATTTATAGGTTTTGTTAACAGATGTCATCCCACATGTTGTTTTGGGGAAATTTCATTATCATGTGATTTATCTTTGGGCTTTATGCAAGTGTCAATCGTTGTGTACTATTTGTATTTGGATTAAATTATACTGTTGGTGTGAGTAAACACATATAAAAGATTTATGTTATTTCAGAAAGAACTTTTGTTCTGAACATATTTCAGTTATTAATTTTACTGTTAGAAATTTTCCGCAATGCATTAAATGAGCATCGGTATTCATGTCGTTGTAGTTATTATTTCGGTCAAGTGTGTTTTATTTGTGCGGCTCAAAGTTTTAAACTCGATTTGAAATTTATTCACATTCTCATCGTTTTACCCAGTTTTGGGGAATAAACTGATGCATATGAGACTTGTTGAAAAGTTTATGCCACGACGTCTTGCGGTTAAAAAAAAGAATTTTAAGGTTAAAATTGTGAAGTTCTCTTTTGGAGTTGTACAAACATTTATTGCACGTGTTGGGGTGCAGAGAATTATTTTCATGTATATAGTATTAATTATGGCGCATCTTTTGTTATTGTCCTTATTAATGTAAGTATTGATCAAACGAATTCTAGAAAATGGTTTTATATGCGTAGCGTTGGTGATCAATTTTAAAACCTATCGAGTGAACGGTAAGGGATTTTTTTTACCGCACGACTTATTGTTATAAAGCTTGTGTATTTGAAAGTTTTATAATAATTTAAATTGGCACATTAGTTGAAAACATTGAACTCATTAGGCCTATAGATTGGAACCCCTGTCGTGAAAAGAGTTGTAATTAAGGAACTAAAGAGTCCTTAGGAATTGAAGCATCGGATGATCCGACTCGTGGTCAGCCTTGGACCTTCATATTTTGATTTATGAATCGGTTCAGGCATGAATAGTTGAGGTAATAGATTCATGCCTTCCCAGTTATCTTAGGGGTGATTTTTATGCTTTGGCAAACCTGCGAGATAAGGTCTTGTATGATTCTTGGTATGGATGGATTGGATTTGACGGGTCGATGGCCCGTTAGACATCATGTTATACGTTGATACCGTATCGTCTTGATGGGCTTGCGTGAGCAAGGGAGATATTGTGGTCCGTCGGTTAGAAATGTAAGATTGGGAATCTTAGTATCCTGTTAAGTGTCAACCTTAATACGACAATGCATCTGAGATGGAAATATTGGGTGGGATATCCATGTGTTTGGTACTACCATTTGGGTTAGGCGTCGACTTGCCCTTTTGAAGTCAACAAATCGTTGTAGTGTTTGGAAGTATTCCCGTTGGGTCAAGTGAATGTTGACCTCTCGGTGATGGAATTTAAAAGAAGATTAGACGTTGGTGATTAAGTATCGATGTGTATAAGTTTTCCCGTTGTGGTATATCTTTTATTAAGGGAATGTTTTGAGGTTGGGAGTAGAACGGAGTTGAGTGATAGTCGGATCTGCATTATCCAACTGCATGGAGAGCGTATTGGTACGCCTCTAGAGGACGACCTGGTCAATATCAAGAACCGAGTATTAAGAATTTAGAGGATTCTTTGGAGGTTGATGTCGAACTTTGGTTGGGTTCAAAAAGTATGTTGAGCTGAGATGAATTGGCCGATGTGAAGTTGGGATCACAAACTGCTCTTGAGTTAGTAAGTGTCACCTAAGGTTGGGAGACAACCGTAGTCTTGTGGGTAAAGACTACTTTAGTGAGTTAAGTGAACACTCGGACATAAGTGTAATGTGCCCAAGAGGGGGCGTTGTTGTCATGATTATCAACATAAGGGTTATGGTAGTGGTTCTGGAAAATAGACCAGGAACAACCTATCCTACGGGCAACGTTTCATTGAAATCTAGATTTCGAGGACGAAACCTCTTTTAAGGTTGGGAGGATTATAACACCCGTAATTTTTGGTACGTAAAGGCCACCCGGAGGTTTTTGTATCTTGTGGATGGAGGGACTTTTGTTGAGAAATCATTATTTCAAGTCCCTTAGAGCATCGGGGGTGTTGGCGCTGAAAATGTCGTGCTTCGGGGCTTGGTTCAGGCCCAACTACAATGCCTGACAACTATGACGAGTCACAGTCGCACATGGCAGAGTCGCAGGAGGGAAACAACATCCTGGGGCAAGCTGGCGCAAAGCCAGGCGATATTGCCCCGGGCATAGTCGCCTGGCAATGTCGCATGGTGGGGGCAGCCTGCTGTAAATACGTGTTTCAGCCTCTTTTTCTCATTCTTCACCTCTCATTTTCTCCCCAACTCTCCCATAATCCTCCCAAGAACCATTTTCTTCATCTATGTTTTTTTGGGGTTTTAAATCCTCAAATCCCCAAGTTATGAGATATCCATACTCTACCAAGTGCAAGGATGGAAGCTAAATAACAAGGATCTTTATCTTCATCTTCAACCTCAAGCTTCACTTAGGGTTTTCTAAGTTTTCACCAAAACCTAGGTGGTAAGTTTATCCCCTCCTTTTCTAAACCTTAATAGGTGAGGTAAATGCTTCATTGATGATTTTCTAGTGTTTAATTCCTTCAGTTTCGGTTTGTAAGATTTTGAACGGTTTGGGGTCAAAATTAGGGTTTTGACTAAAATGGAGGTTTTGATGTAAAGTGTTTGGGGATCGATTCTATTTGGTTTTAGATGTATATTTATGGTGGAAAATTTATGTACCTAGGTTTATGGAAGTTTTGACCTTGAAGATTCAAGTTTCTTCAAAGGAGCTCAAAGTGGGGAAAAATCTAGATTTAGCCTAAATTTAGCAAGGTAAGTTCAAGATGATTTATGAAAAGGGTGTACATGCCAAAATGTTTATTTTAAAGTGTTTGTGTTTTACATTAAAATGTTAACTGCTGATAAGTTTTGGTTACATGGATATATTTAACTTTATAAACTTATGCAACATACATCTTTGTGATTTTCGGGCATTTGATAAATAAATCATTTTGATATGTTTCTTTGATGATATAATTTATAAATGAAGGTCATTTTATATAATTGTCCATTTGGTACATACGATTTTATAAACCATTAGAAAATGCATATCATTGTACTATGAGTCATTTTGGCAACATGAAAAGAATGAGTTCATTTGGAGAACGTTTTGTTTCAACCAATGAGAAGTTTTGGATTAATTACCTTTTTGGTTTTAATGTTTGCATAATTGTTGGGCAAACATGTTTCGATGTCTCTACTGGCTTTTATTGGATATTTACGTAAATTGTTGGGCCTTTGGCTCGGTTTTGGCTAATTTTGAGTCTTGAGGGCACTTGTCCGAGTTAATAACCGTTGGGGAGTTTTGGATATGATGGCGTTTATTTCGTGTCATTTGAGGGTTAAATCTTTTGGGTGCTTTGGTCATTCAATTGGAGTCATGTAAATTTAGACAATGTTGTATTGGATCCATAGGCACGTAAGTCTGTCTGTTTTGGGAAAGCGGGTAAGGTTGGTTATAACCATGGACCGCTTGGGTTCGCTTGCGATTAGTCAATAGGTGGCGTGACGCTTCCGAGTTGAAACTCGTAAGCTAACAACAATCATCGATTCCAATCTCCGGCAACGGCACCAAAAATTTGACGGGTGTTGAGCCTGAAAAATAATAGTTTCCTATTACCTCAAACTACAACCTAAATTGCAATAGCTGTAAGAAGGGTCAAATCTAGAGAGATTGGCCTTGAAAAATTATTAACTTCTATGCTTTAGTAAAATAGGGGGGGGGGGAGTTGGATTGAGATATTTTAAACTAAGTACACAAATAATTAAAGATGATAAATAATAAAAATAAAACTTCCAGCATTGAGTTATAATCCCATTAAAGTTCAGACTTGTGTATCATTGACTTCCCAAATACATTTTCTCGATCAATTCCAGATTGACCATAAGTCCCGATACGCATTTTACACTCTGTTTATCCTTATGGTTAGACTATCATGAGAAGTTGAATAACAAGTCCCTAATTAGTTAAAAAAAATTCTAGTTATGAACATAGAAGTTGAGATACTAATTGCTTTAATAGCGAGATAAACATCAATCCTAACTAATGATGAGACGCTTAATCATTTAAGCTAGATTATGAAAACCTATAACACATTCAAATAGTTTGATGCTCATTAGAAGTGTTAATTTCTACTTTATCAAAAATAAGAACAATTACGGATCCTCAATTTTGATTAGAAATTCAAAGTTATATTATACAAATCAATGGGCCATATCAATTTGGACAACCAAACAATGATGATGATGTTCAACCAAGATTAACATAAATGAAACATGAAGAAAAACATATTTAGATTGGAAGTCTTAACACAAATCCAATCTTCAAATGATTAAAGTCTCATTGCTTGAATAGAAATAAAACACTAACTAGGAATGCAAAATTAAACCTAAAATCTATATTATCTAATTAACGGAAAGAAAACGCGATTGAAGCTTCCAAAATCATCTCCTTTGCTCCTCCGTTTTTCTATGATAAATTATGATCGATCTCCACAAGAAAAAATGGCTTATAAACCTTCAAAAGCCTTAAAAACCGTCATGCCCACTAAATGATTTGTCCTTTGAAAAGTATGCCCAAGCCACCGATCATTTGATAAATATGCTTGCTTAAGTTGTCATTTGAGAAAATATGCTCAGTCTGGAAACATTTTGAAAAATATGCTCCATATTGACTAATGCGACTTTGGCGCGGCTAAAGTCGCCCAAAAAGTCGCATTAGCAGTTTTTCACCACTTTTTGTCCCTTTTCGCTCCTATTAACCAATAAACATAATATGGGACTTAGCTAGCTCATAAAATGTATAAAAATCAACATTGAAAAGGGTATTTTGACGATAAATATGGGTTTTAAAATGTATTTATCATCACGGCTGGCTTTATTTTGGTGGTGTCAGTTGTTAGCTAGTCCATCTTTGTAGTTTAAATCGAGCAAGTTTCGTAGTCTTGTTTTTTGTTGTTTGTTTTCTGGCAGTGCTAACAATTGCTTGGTTTGGGTTTTTGTATGGGGGGCTATATTTTTGGGTTGCGTCTACTTTATGTTGAGATTTTGGTTGTTCACTTCTCCGTACCTCTTGGTCTTTTTAATATATTGTTGGTCTTTAGAAAAAAGGGAATAGAAGTGTCAAAGATTTTTGAAGCTCATGTTATTGTTTTCATATTGTTTGGGTAAAAAATAACCAAGGTCCTTTGTCGTACGACTATAGAATCAAACAGTCAATTAACCCATAGTCGCACGACCAGAGAAATAACTGACACCCTTTCTTTGAGCGACTTCGACCAAACTATTAAAACCCGTCCACGATGGCTGTCGTACGACATGATTTCAGTTATTAAACTAACAACATACTTTATATTATGTTTAATGCAGGATTACAAGGACGTTTATGATTAGAGATCATAACGGAAGACGTTACCAATAACAACGGATGTAACGGACGCTATCATCAATATTAAACGGACACTTTATTAAAGATATGCATTCAAGACTTGCTAACGGACAATTGGAGTATAAATATGAAGATTGAACTTCACATTCGGACATCTGATTCTAAAACTTTACAAGCTCACGAATTACGTTCTCAAGCTCACTCAATCTCTCTGGAAGTTCATAAAGCCCTTGTTGTTTGTCATACGACGCACGACCGAAGTTTAATTATACACGACGCACGACCGTCTTTACTTTATTGTATTGTTTTACATTACATTTCATTTGTAACACTTGTTAACAAGGACGACGTTCCTGATTGACGTCAATAGTGCACGACGACTCACATTCGTCCGCGGTTTTTACCCATTTTAGGGGTTTTCCGCGTCACCAATTCCCTTATCTCATTTATTTCACTTTTATTATTGTCGTACGATTATTAAAGCTACTTTCTTTGATTGGATCAAGCTCCACATTTACCTTAAATTTTCCTTGGGAGATTTTTGGCATAAACAGTTTGGCGCCCACCGTGGGGCCCCATCCAAAGAAAATCTTCGATAATCTTACGACGTACTAACGTTTTCCTTCGAGTGTTCTCTTTTTTCAATTATTCAGAATAATGTCATTCCAAGGAACTCAAGATCATGTTGTGGCCCAAATGAACATGGAGCTGACTAGTGCTCGTGCCCGTATTGACGCCCTAACAGCTCCGGCTCGACAGGCGGCAGAAACCATCGAGCATCTAAGAAGCCAAGGTGGAAACAATATGACTGGGACTACGAATGCTTATACTGGTGCTTGGAACGTACCTCCTCCATTGCCTAATTACCCTCGTCTACCACCAGTTAATCCTGCGACCTTCGTAATCCCAACCATGCCTATGACTTCTATGTCGTTCAATGGATATGCCTCTGATTCTTCGCAGCAGACTAACTTCAACGGATCAGGATATGTTTCATTGGGTGTTCCCAGTGGTATACCAATGGATCCCGTTGCACAACGATTGAAGTTTCTAGAAGATCAGAATGAGCGTGTCTTGTCAATGCTGGCCAAATTGCCGGGGGCAGCAGTCCCAGTTGATGTTGAGCCGCGAACATGATTTCAGGCGTCGTCGTTCGTCGATGAAATCGCTTTGGTGGACATCCCAAAGAATTATAGCATCCCGACCTTCTCCCCAAAATATTCAGGTGTCACTGATCCGACAGAACACGTCGCCCAATACAAACAGCTCATGTGGACTATTTCGATACTGCATCAATTCCAAGAAGTCTGCATGTGCAAGAGTTTTGGAGCAACTTTGACTGGAGCAGCGTTACAATGGTTGATCAATCTCAAACCCAAAACTATCGGGTCTTTTGCAGAATTTATGAATCAATTTTCTCAACAATTCGCTAGTAGTCGAAAAATGGAAAAACAAACGAGCGACTTTTATTATGTCATACAAAAGAATGGAGAGTCCATCTGGGACTACTTTAACTGGTTCAACGCGGAAATGATTAGTATCCGAAATTGTGACGTGAAGACAGCAATTGAAGCGTACAAACGGGGTCTGGATGATAGTTCAGGGTTGTATCTCGACCTTACGAAGTATCCTCCAGAAACCTTTGAAGACGTACGAGCAAGGACGCTTGCTCACATGAGGGTCGAGGATGACTTCGCTTTCAGAAATAAACACTCGTGCGACCGGAAGGGCCTAGGTGTCAAAAAGACAGACTTCAAACCAAAATCTATTGGTCGATCAGAGCCTACTAGAAAATTTTCAAACGTCCGATTTGAAAAGAAAGGACCGACGACTTCCAAGTCTGTCCAATATCCTAAAGTATCATCTTATGGTTTCCCTGGATCAGCTAAGGATGTCGTCACGTCCCTAAAACAGCTCCAACAAAACGTTCGATGGCCAAAGAAAAGCGATAAAGACAGTGATAAGAAAGACAAGACAAAATGGTGCGATTTCCACAGTGACTTTGGTCATATAACGGATGATTGCATCGCTTTGAAGAAAAAACTGTCCTGGCTTAATTCGAAAGGTTATTTACAAGAATTGACGGGAAACAAGGATGTACGTCCCACAACCCCAGAACATGCCAAAGTGATTAATTGTATCACCGGAGGCTCTGATGTCTGTGGGACCACATATTCAGCTGCTAAGAGACATGCTAGTCGCGGTCCCGATGACCGACCAATTCCAAAGGAAGCAAGACCCAAGGAGGACGCATAATTAGAAGCTATGCCCTTGACGTTCGACCAAGCAGACCTCGACGACGTACATCAGAAACATCATGACGGACTAGTTATCCAATTGAGCATTGGAAATTGTCTGACAAAGAGGATACTCGTCGACGGAGGTAATTCAACTAACATTATCTTTTTTGATGCAGTGAAAGCAATGGGAATCGACAAATCCGAGATTACACGACCTTCGACTACACTCGTTGGATTTAACGGAGGAGCGACAAGTACCATGGGGGAAATTACACTACCAGTATATGCTAAAGGAATCAACAGGCAAACGAAGTTCAATGTTGTCGATTGCTCATCAACTTATAATGTTATCCTGGGGCGACCTTGGATTCATGACATGAAGCTGTACCTTCAACGTACCATCAAACCTTGAAATTTCCCACGCAATGGGGAGTACAGGAGATCAAAGGCGAAAGAAAAGTTGCTAGGGAATGTTACAAAGTTTCTTTGAAGCCCCCGAAGCAGACAGTATAGCAATTACAGAACCAGGACATTCCTGGGACTGACGACGACTATCGCTTGGAAGCTGTCGTCCTAAACCAGGATAAGCCTGATCAGATGGTTTACATAGGTTCGACGTTCGACCCTTCTTTTAAAAAGAAACTAATATCTTTTTTGCAGGATCACAATGATTGTTTTGCATGGACGCACGAAGACATGGTAGGTATCGATCCAAGTATAATTTCTCATAAACTCAACGTTGATCCCTCGTTCAAGCCTGTTCAGTAGAAAAGACGAAAATTCGCTCCTGAAAGAAATAAAGTTATCAACGACGAAGTTGATAATTTTCTTAAAACAGGAAAAATACGAGAAGTCAAATATCCAGATTGGCTCGCCAAAGTTATTGTCGTCCAAAATAAAAATGGCAAATGGAGAGTCTGCATTGATTTCATAGACCTTAACAAGGCTTGTCCAAAAAATCCATTTCCATTGCCACACATCGATTCTATGGTCGACGCTACAGCTGGACATGAATTACTCACTTTCATGGACGCATATTATGGATATAACCAGATATTGATGCATTCTGACGACCAGGAAAAAACAGCCTTCATGACAGATAAAGGTATTTATTGTTATAAAGTAATGCCTTTTGGTCTTAAGAATGCAGGTTCGACATATCAACGATTGGTAAATATGATGTTCAAAGAACATTTGGGCGACACTATGGAAGTATACATCAACGACATGCTTGTCAAGTCAAAGTATACGGACGATCATATAGGACATTTGAAACAATCGTTCGACATTTTGCGTGAGTACAAAATGAAGTTGAATCCAACAAAATGTTCTTGTGGAGTTCGAGCTGGCAAATTTCTCGATTATATGGTCACACGACGAGGAATCGAAGCTAACCCAGACCAAATTAAAGCAATTATTGAGCTAAAGTCACCCAGAAATTTTAAAGAAGTCCAACGTCTAACAGGACGTGTAGCAGCGTTGAACAGGTTCATCTCTCGGTCGTCCGACAAATGTTACTTATTCTACAACGTCCTGAGAAAAAATAAAGGATTCGAGTGGACTGATAAGCACGAGGAGGCATTACAACAACTCAAGAAATGCATGACGTCACCTCCCTTCCTCTCTAAACCTGAGAAAGGTGAAGCTCTTCAACTCTACCTGGCCGTCAGCATTAATTCGGTAAGTGCAGTCCTTACACGAGAAACCGACATACAACAACTGCCAATCTACTATGTAAGTAAAACTCTACTAGACGCTGAAACCAGGTACTCGTCTATAGAAAAACTTTTTCTTTCGTTAGTCAGGTCCGCTAAGAAGCTACGACATTATTTTGAATCGCATCCTATAACTGTGGTAACTAACTTTCCATTAAAGTTTGTGTTAAGAAAACCTGAACTAACAGGACGACTAGCTAAATGGAGCATCTACCTCAACAATTATTATATGGATTTCAAACCTAAGACAACGATCAAATCACAGGTCTTGGCAGATTTTGTTACAGATTTCAGTCCGGAACTAGAAGAAGCGGCGACGTCCAACGAGTTAATTGTGGCGACTTTGCTGGACACTACTTGGACGCTCGATGTCGATGGTTCATTGAACATACGAGGAACAGGCCTGGGTGTCATCCTACAGTCCCCACAAGGGGGCAAAATAGTGTACTCCATATGGTGCGATTTCAAGGCAACAAATAATGAGGCAGAATATGAAGCACTGATTGCAAGAATGAAAATTGCTCATGATTTGGGGGCAACATGTCTATATGTCCGGAGCGACTCGTCCCTAGTTGTTAACCAAGTTAATGGAGAATTTGCAGCAAAAGATTCAAGGATGATTGCTTATTATAAAATAGTAAAGGAAGAAGCAAAGAAGTTAGTCGCTTCATAGTCGAACAGGTACCAAGAGATCAGAACACTCAAGCTGACGCATTAGCCAATTTGGAATCAACACTTAATCAAACGACATTCGACAATATCCCAATAGTTCACCTTGCAACACCATCCATCAAAGACGATGGTAATATTTTGGTCGCACCAATTGAGGAAGAAAACTCTTGGTCGGACGATATTAAAAATTATCTGGAGAACAATCAACTGCCTGATGACAAAATGGAAGCAAGAAAGGTTAGATTTAAATCATCAAGGTATGTTATGATCAGAGGACAATTATATCGAAGATCTTCGACTGGTCTGAATCTGCGATGTATCACCAACAAGACGCAAGTCCAGAAAATCCTACAAGATATGCACGATGGTGAATGTGGAAACCACACAGAAAGTCGCAGTCTATCCAACCGGATATCACGACAAGGTTACTATTGGCCGACATTAAGGAAAGATGCGATCAGGTATGTACAGTCGTGCGACCCATGTCAAAAACACACAGGTATGTCTCATAAACCCTCTGAACCCTTACACTCGACTTTGATCCCATGGACCTTTATGAAATGGGGAACGAACATTGTTGGGAAACTACCACCTGCCCCTGGGCAAAAAGTATTTCTTTTAGTTTTAACAGATTATTTCTCTAAGTGGGTCGAAGCAGCGGCTTTCTCCTAGGTTCGGGACAAAGAAGTCGTTTCTTTTATCCAAACTAACATCATTTGTAGGTTCGGAATTCCATCTGAAATAACGTGCGACAACGGAACACAATTCATCAGTGATCGAATGCGAAGATTTTGTGAAGAAAGGAACTCAAGTTGGTAACATCAACGCCTCGATATTCACAGTCGAATGGTCTAGCCGAGTCGAGTAATTAAACTATCATCAATTCAATCAAGAAAAGACTCAAAGCTGCTAAAGGGAAGTGGGTGGAAGAATTGACTTCCGTTCTATGGGCTAATCGTACGACACCTCGTACGTCCACAGGACAAACTCCCTTTTCCTTAGTCTATGGATGTGAAACTGTGTTACCTATTGAGGTACGATTACCGACTTCAAGACATACGTCCGTTGAGCATAATTTGGTCGACCTAAGTTATGACCTCGATGCTTTAGAAGAGCTTAGAGAAGCTGCGCACATTCGCATGGCGGCACAGAAACAAGTGGTCGAGCGATATTTCAACAAAAATGTCAAAATCAAAGTTTTTCAAGAAGGTGATTACGTTCTACGTCGAGTATTTCAAAATACTCAAGAGGTCAATGTAGGTAAGCTTTCCACTAAGTGGGAAGGTTCTTATCAAATCTCTAGCATCGTGGGTAAAGGAGCTTATAAAATCCAAACCCTCGACGCTCGAGATATCCCACGAAGCTGGAATGCAGTTCATTTAAAGAGGTATTTCTTTTAAATTTCATATTTTATTTCCTTCGATTATTTCTTAAGAAAGATTACTGACTTAAGCATCGAAGGGTCGTTGGTCAAACCAACGACCACCCCACTAATGTTGTTTTTCGCAGGGACGCACGACTTATTTAAAAATCGTTGTGTCGAGTAAAACTCATGTGATCACACGTATATGTTCGATTTTAATGGATGACAAAGGTTAAATTCTGCACTTGATGTTCAATACTTATAATCAAGAACCATTATTATAAATTACCCAAGATCGATCGAAAGTTTCAGTTGATTTCTTTATAAATGATGATGTGGTTGAATGTCTGATATAATGTAGTTGTCCATCTACTTAAATTATTCGACGTACGATTAATTATAAAAACAAGTAATAAGCGTCGATAAACAAAAGAGACTTTTTTCATTGGATATCAAATTACAAATATAAAGGACGACCATATACGGCCGACCTTTAGATGATAGGTTCAAAAGAAATCAAGTAGGAGGAACGTCAGGTTGTCCCTGGACGACAACGGCCTCCTCTGCAGCCACTTCTTCTACGACATCACCCTCCTCCAATTCGTCGTCCTCATCCAGGTCCCTCTCAGTCCCGACAGTGTCGAGGTAAGTTTTGAGTTCTTCGGAGGCCGACGCCATAGGATCCTTCCCCTTTAAGTGACGCCTCATTAAAGCAGCTCATGCTGTGAAGCGGGAGAAAGCCTCAATTTGCTTATTCTCCATTTCCAAGTCCTTCATAACGCCCTCCAGATCTTCAACCTTCTTCTTCAGAGTCGCGATCTCGTCAGCAGAAGCAGCAGCAGTGGTAATATCCTTAATCCTCTCAATCTCTAACTTTGTCGAAGACGCCTCAAGCTCAAAGAGACGGTCCCTAAGCTTGACCTTCTCACGATCCGAAATCTCTAGTAGACTCCGGGCATCGATGAGTTCGGCCTTAAGGTTTTCAACCTTCTCTTTTTCAGCCTCGACCACCTCTAGAGCGACCTTTTCCTTTTCAAGAGTCTCGTCGGCCCTTTTCTTGACATCAGGAAAGAACGACCTAAGACCTTCTGTCTGAGCATAGAAGCTCAGACAAGCTTGGAAAGCCTGCACGACAAAAGGAAAAGAATTAGTAGTAAAAAATGAGCAACAAAAAAGGAGAATAAGTAAAACTTAACATGAAAGAGAGGCCAGCAGCATGTGCCCCCGTGTCCTCAACCCGAGATTCTTTGTATCGATCGTAGAAAGTCGGGAGAAGAAATTTTGCCAAGTGTGGAAAAATGACGTCTCTTTCGAAAACGTCATTAGCCATAAAGTCAGCGGGGAGAGTGGCTTTAAATATCATCTCTCCCACTTTTTCCTTATTCTTCTCCTCACTCCTAGAGGAAGAAGAAGGTGCGGTAAAGGGCTTTTCAACGCCCGACACCCCCGTTGTTGGGGCATCCTTCGTCGCCTTGGTTGAGCCTCCAAGCTCGACACCAGCAACGGTTTCCTTCGCTGGTGTCGCCCCTGAAAGGGACGACAGAGTGGCATCGCCCGTCTTCTTGGGCGAAGACCGAGGCTTGCCTCGGACACGTCTCAGATCTACCCCCATGGAAGGGGCAAATCTTTTCCCCGCTTTCTCCCTCCCTTGACGAGCGAGCTCCAGTTGCTCGGCTCGCTTAACGGCAACCGACTTTACAGCTGCGTCTTCTGAAAAAAGAGAGCAAGTTAAAAAAATGAAATGACGTACGATATACAAGTTAAAGGTATTGTCGAGCAACATACCAGCCATTTCTTCTTCTCTTTCTTCTTCTTCCCTCTCTCCTTCTCTATGAGAACCCTCGACAGACGTCACCTCAGTTACAAAAAACGGCCTCGTCTTCCTCGTCGTTCGACCGAGGGGAAAATGAACGATCAATAATACTTCTCTCCAAGATCTTCTTAATCTTGTCGTGAGAATCTCTCCTTGGCTTCACTTTAGTAAAGTCAATCGCTGCCAAATAAAGAAAAACATCAGAAAAAACGCCCGACAAAAACACATGACAAAAACATTAAACCTACCTGATTCGTTCCAGCCGGACGACAACTATTGGCTGTCTTCGTCATTTACAGATGCTACTTGGAGGAAAACGTACTGACGTTTCCAACCACGATCATTCACCGCGGTGTTATGTATCAGTACATTGTCTCCCTTCGAATGAGGAAACAGACTATACCGGTGATAATTATCCGGTCGAACACTATAGGCAGTCAAGAGGTCGTTCACATTGAACGATACCTCCCAATCGGCCGTGAGACGATCGATCACCTGGAAAATCCTCCAGAATTGAGGCATTAACTGTCCAGGCGTCAGGTCAAACACATCTAAAAATGCCCTGACCAAAGGGCTAAATGGCCAAGTAAAACCTATCTTGAAGGGATATTCATACAGAACACAATATCCCCTCGGAACTTCATCCGGCCTTAAATCTTCCGACGACACCAGATTTATTTCATCTGGAAGTCTGGCCAAACTCTTAAAGTAATCTAAATACTCTTCCTCCCTATACATGCTCACAGGTTCACTCGACATCTGGAAATCAGGGATGTTAAGAGTCGCACGCCAATAACTAAGAATATCCCAAGTTTTCCTAGGCTTCTTGGCTATGGACTTCTTATGCATAAATCGACACAGAGGGAAGAACGGAAAATCGTACCTTAAATAGTGTTTTAAACCTCGAATTTAGAATGGAAAGGATTCTGGTCGCTCGGAAAGTGAATCTCGCCGGAGATATGTGTTCTTTAGAAAGGTAAGCGTAAAAAAGGAGAGGATTGAGGGTAATCCTTATTTATACTGAAAATCGGAAACCAAATCGTCAGAAAATCAAATCGCCAGAAAATAAAATCGACGGTCAATGAGATTGACACGTGTCGTTCGTGTCAGGCAACCACTCGAGTACACTCAACGAGAGCATGACACCTGTCTTTCATTAGCTATCAAATTGTTTATTCTGATTGACGTGACGTCATTATTCAGTTGAAAACGAACCGATTCGGTTCTACACAAGTTACCCGCTTTTTCTTTTATAACACGTGTCTTAGTCTTAAATTTAAATTTCAAAAAGTTGCCGCTTGAATTTTAAATTTGGGGGCAAACTGTTTGGGTAAAAAATAACCAAGGTCCTTTGTCATACGACTATAGATTCCAACAGTCAATTAACCCATAGTCGCACGACCAGAGAAATAACTGACACCCTTCCTTTGAGCGACTTCGACCAAACTATTAAAACCCGTCCACGATGGCTGTCGTACGACATGATTTCAGTTATTAAACTAACAACATACTTTATATTATGTTTAATGCAGGATTACAAGGACGTTTATGATTAGAGATCATAACGGAAGACGTTACCAATAACAACGGATGTAACGGACGCTATCATCAATATTAAACGGACACTTTATTAAATATATGCATTCAAGACTTGCTAACGGACAATTGGAGTATAAATATGAAGATTGAACTTCACATTCAGACATCTGATTCTAAAACTTTACAAGCTCACGAATTACGTTCTCAAGCTCACTCAATCTCTCTGGAAGTTCATAAAGCCCTTGCTGTTTGTCGTACGACGCACGACCGAAGTTTAATTATACATGACGCACGACCGTCTTTACTTTATTGTATTGTTTTACATTACATTTCATTTGTAACACTTGTTAACAAGGACGACGTTCCTGATTGACGTCAATAGTGCACGACGACTCACACTCGTCCGCGGTTTTTATTGTATTGTTTTACATTACATTTCATTTGTAACACTTGTTAACAAGGACGACGTTCCTGATTGACGTCAATAGTGCACGACGACTCACACTTGTCCGCGGTTTTTACCCATTTTAGGGATTTTCCGCGTCACCAATTCTCTTGTCTCATTTATTTCACTTTTATTATTGTCGTACGATTATTAAAGCTACTTTCTTTGGTTGGATCAAGCTCCACATTTACCTTAAATTTTCCTTGGGAGATTTTTGGCATAAACACATATGAACGAAATAAATTTTGAAAAGTTTGTCTCAATTTAAAAAAAAAATCTATATTGTAATAAATATAATTAATTCTTTAATATAATAGGTTATATGACTACAAAACAAATGACTTTCACCGACGGAAAAATCCGCCGGATCCCTCTGTCGGATTAAACATAGTCGGCGATTGTATCACCGACGGAATTACTGACGGACCTGTCGATAATCCATCAGTAATATTCTTATCCGTCGGTAATTATCGACGGATTTCGACCATCGGTAATATTTTGTGGGATTTACTCATTTTTTAGTAGTGAAAAAAACAGGTGTTTTATTCATTTTACTTTAATACTCATATTTAAATTTAAAATTCCTATGAGAAGTATTTTTACATATGATTCGTAAAACATTTTACTATATTATACAACGTTTAGAACTTATTATTAAATGAGAAGAAGTTAAAAATACATTTGAAATTAATAAAACTAATTCAAAACCAATCGAAAAATATGTTACATACCGAATAAGTGCTAACCTTTAATAATACCGTAAAATATTATATTAAAATAATAACTAATAGAAGGCTATTTTAAAACCACATAAATTCATAAAATAAGTTATAAAAAACGAAATAAAAATTTAATACACTATATTACATAAATACACTAAAAATATTCGTTCGAGACCATGAATATAAATTATTAAAATAAAATTCACCCAAACCCATTAAAACCTTGTTTTCTGTACCGACTCTTCTCTTTCTCTCCGTCTCCATCCCACTTCCAAATCCTCCTCGAAATTCCCTCACGTTCTTCTTCTCCTGCCATTACCATCTCACCACCACGTGAGCTTCATCAACAGAATCGGTGCAACAGTGACACGAAGTGACAGTTCTTCTCGTTATACGCAACTGAAACCGAATAAAGGAAAGTGGGGACGAAGGTATATCACCAAAGAGATTTTATATTCTGCTAACAAAGAAGAAATTGGTGGCAGTCTTTAAAATAAATGTCTTTCTGTTTGACCAATTTATGAATTCAATGTTCATAATATTTTCTTGCAGTTTTCATCTCTTTTTCTTCATCTTCATCATCATTTTTTCCTTATATCACATATTTTCTTTGTGTTTTGGTTCTCAGAGATCAATTTTGAGTTTCTGGGGTTCATGGAGGGGAATTTAAGGTCATTCAAGGAGAATTTACAAGAATTTCAAGAAAAGTGTACCCAGACAGTTTCAGCTTTCGATCAGATTTTGAACATGAAATCTGATAGTTTCACATTGGAAATGGCACCTTTCTCTCATCTCACCAACAAAGATCTCAGCCATACTTCAAGAAATAATGTAAGTAAATGGTTATAATTATTTAGCTTCTAATTGTTAATTAATAACTACTATTTAATTAAATTAAGATTTATTTAAAATAATAAATAATTAGGATTGATACAAATTGTTTTTGCCAAAATTCTTTGGATGAGGGTGATCATATTTAAATCATTATTCCAACTTTGCCGCTTTTGCAATCAAGCTAGGCCTTTGCCCAAAAACCAAGTTTTAGACTTTTGCTAATTGCTATACATTGTTAAAAGATTATGGATTACTTTACCAAGCAGATAAACGTTTAAAAACAGTTTGGATATGTAACACACGAGTCACTGTCATAAAAGAAATTCCATTTTTTTTCCTTTTATACCACAAAAAATTATTATTAATAACACAAAAAAACAAACATATTTATTGGAAAGACAACCAAACTACGTAACTGTGAGAAAATGGGTGTTGCTATATGAACACCTATTAATTCAAGTTAAACCATGCAATATAGAAAAAGAAAGATTTGATGATGATCTGTGCAAGAAAGAATAATCCAATAAATATACATAGAGCAGTAGTTTACTTTGTTTTAAAATCAATATCTAGTTGATTATTGAGTTCATACGAATCTTTCCATCAAGTCAGTAATATAAAAACATTGTAATGCAAACGTAGACACGATCATCTATAGCAAAATTTCATTGTAATCAATGTTACGTTTTATTTATTTTGACACAATGGAAAACTCATCTTCAAAACAACAATGTTAAATTGTTAATTTAATTTTTGTAAATTCAACGTTTAAAGGTATATATTTGTTGATTGCACCTGAATTTGTTTGTATCACATAAAAGGAGATATTTTCTATGCATTTTGTAATAAGTAGTTAAATTGAGTTAAATAAGTAGAAAATATGGTAAAAAAGTCTTTTACTTGTATACTTATTCCTTCCTCATGTGGATACTTTTTAGCTGCAGAGAAGTCTATCAAGAAAAGGTTCACAAACAGGAGCAGAGAAGAAGATGGATTTGAATTGTCTTATGAATGATGTCGAAAGAGATGTCATCTCCTCGCCTAAAGGTAACACCGGCCTTTTGTTTTTTTCAATTAAAATATTTTATGTTTTTGCATTTATGCCTTTTGTTTGAATCAATGAGACAAATAATTTGACAAAAACATTGCCTTTCCTGCTTCATATTCTAAAACTAGAAGAATAACATTATGTGGCCTATGGCAATAGAACAAGACACGCCATCAAGCTTTATATCATTACAAGAAAATTGTGAAATACCGACGGCAAAAAATAGTCGGTATTTACCGACGGCCCACCGACAGTATTTTTTTAATTTTATTTTTTATTTATTTTTAATAAGTCGTCGGAAAACCGTCTGAAAAATTGGTGATATACCGACGGCTTACCGACGGATGGTTTTTTTCATTTCATTTTATATTTATTTTTAATAGGTAAATACCGTCGGTAACTGAAACCGTCGGTAAGTTGTCGGTAGTTGTCGTTGGAAAACTGTCGCTAAATATTACCGACCAGCTTTTTACCAACGGTTATTCCCGTTGAAAAACCGTCGCTAAACCCTTTTTCCGACGGTTTACCGACTGTTTCAGACGTCAGTAATACGATTAATTTTAGTAGTGTATATAGAAGAAGACAAAAATCAAACGAGAATACAGTTAATTTGCGAGAAAATGAGAAGTTTCATGATCACATGTGATTATAGAAGTATAATCACGTGTGATACAACATATCCAAAAGGACGTGGACGACTTGGTCAACATGATCAACGGTCGCTGGAAGGGTCGTACGCTCTATGGTTGGTCAATATATACAACATGTTTGTATCATATGTATCACGTGTTTTGTATCAAATGTGATCTTGGAACTTCTCACAAATTGACCTGTCTTATCGTTTGATTCTGCCCCTATATACTTGATTTAATCATTTGAAAACTCACAAAATTGTGAAAACTTAATTTGAAAACCCACAAAATTGTGAGAACTTAATTTGAGAACAAAATTGTGAGAACTTAATTTAGTCATATAGATAAAAATTTCATATGAAACAATATTTTAACATAAAAGTTCTCACAGTTATAACAAAATATGGGGTTTTCATTTGATTATGCCTGTATGTATGTATGTATGTATGTATGTATGTATGTATGTATATGGAATTTCAAACGAGAACACTTTTATTTTACGAAAACGCAAAACACCCTAATTACATGTCATATTAAATGTAAGAGGACTAGCTAGGTCGTGTGCAGAGACTTGGCCCTTTATCTAGACAACTCTAATGGTCGTCTGCGTCTCTAATTTAGTATCACATGTGATGAGTTATAATATCATATCAAGGACACCTTTATCACATGTGATAATATACGTGATTCGGCCACTTGGCTCGCAACCTAGGTCGTTCGCGTCTTCGATTTAGTATCACATGTGTGTCCTTTGTGGTGGACTATAGTATCACATGTAATGGATTATAGTCAAGTGTGCTGTCACGCTTTTGTAAAATGAAGGTGTTCTCGTTTGAACACTTCTTTCCTCGGGTTCAGAGTAAAACCGGAAAAAAAAAATTAAACTGGAAACACTATAGTAACCATATTTTGGTACTGTATACACATTTGAATACAAGTAATTTTCTAATAGACACATGTGTTTAACATGTACATGTATGTGCATAGAAACCTAAAAACATCTTCGATTCTTTGTATATACATGTGCATATTTTAAAAATGAAAGGTTATTAGGGTGTTTCTTAGATTTTTATTTTTGGGGTTTTCCGTGAACCTCACTCGCACACACACTCTTTCTGTATATATATAGGGACGAAAATGCTAACTATTTAAAAAAATAATAACAGAATAATTCTATGTCAATCATCTTATTAAATAATAGTTTAAATAATTAATTCTAAAAATAAATAAATAAGGGTATAAAAATAATTTAGTTATATGAAAGTTATTTTAGGTATTTATTTAAGATTCTACTTTTACCTTATTTGTAAATTTAATATGAATTAATTTATTTATTTAATTAATTTAAAATAAGCATATTTAATTTTCATTTAAAGAATTCTTTTTTATTTAAAGTAATATTTAAACTATTACAATTTTCATAAAAATCACATGTTATTCATAATGATTTAAATTTTTAAATTTTTTTTTCTAATCATATGTGATTTAAAATTTGAAAAACAATAATTCAAATTAAAATTTGAAAAGAAAAAATAATAAAAACAGAATCATATGTGATATGTATCAAAATACAATTAAAATTAATGTATAAGATCACATGTATTTATAAACGTAATTCATATTTTTTTTATTAAAATCACATGTGATTTACAATTAATAATTTTTTTTAATCATATGTGATTTAAAATTTGAAAAACAATGAATCAAATTAAACATTGAAAAAAAAACAATGAAAACAAAATCATATGTGATCTGTATCAAAACACAATTAAAATTAATGTATAAGATCACATGTATTTATAAACGTAATTCATATTTTTTTTCATTAAAATCACATGTGATTTACAATTAATAATGTTTTCCTAATCATATGTGATTGAAAATTTGAAAAACAATTAATCAAATTAAACATTGAAAAAAAAAATGAAAACAAAATCATATGTAACCTGTATCAAAACACAATTAAAATTAATGTATAAGATCATATGTATTTCAAATCGTAATTCATAATTTTATCAAAATCACATGTGATTCACAATAAATTAATTTTTTTTCAAAATGTTTTCCTAATCATATATGATTTAAAATTTGAAAAACAGTGATTCAAATTAAACATTGATAAAAATGAAAACAGAATCATATGTGATCTGTAGCAAGACACATTTAAAATGTATAAGATCACATAATGATACATAAAAGAATATGTGAGTCCCTTTTAGGAAAAAAAATGTCGATTAATTGTAGATATCACATGTGATTTTTGAGAAAAATTGTAAAAAAAATTAAAATGAAAAACTAAATCACATCTATTTTAATGTTGTAAAAAATTATAAAAAAATTCATGAAAAAGTACCTCAATTAAATTTGTTACATAATTTATATAAAAATAAATGAGTTTCCTTATATAATATGTATACAACAAATGACACATATATCCTTTTAAATGATTTTTAAAAAGTTTTATTTAAGATATTATTTAATAAAATGATTGGTCCAGAATTACCCTTTTATTTATTTTTTTAAATAGGTAATATTCTCGTTTGAACCTGACTCTCTCTCTCTCTCTCTCTCTCTCTATATATATATATATATATATATATATATATATATATAGGGAGGGTTCTTTTGAGAAATGGTAAATATATGAGAAATAAAGAAGTAATCTTAGTCATTCATCTGGTCAACATTTGCGGCTTTGACCGCGAAGCACCGGATAATTTCTTGTGTGGTCTATAGAAGGTAGAGGGGTAATTTCGTAAAATACACGGGATGAGTTCATATATGAATCTGTATGAATCACAAAGATTCATATATGAATCTGTTAATTAGTTCAACTGATTCATATATGAATCTTTGTGATTAATACAGATTCATATATGAATCTTTGTGATTCACAAAGGTTCATATATGAATCTGTTAGTTAGTTCAACTGATTCATATATGAATCACAAAGATTCCTATATGAATCAGTTAAAAGAGTTAAGTTGTGAATTGCACTGGTTCATATATGAAAATATAGTTTATATGTGAATTATACATGTTCATATATGAACACAGCCCGTGTATTTTGTAAAATTTACGAAATTGTCTTTCTATTTTTGGGATAGCCGCAACTTTTGACAGCCACAATATTTGACTAGTCAAATTCGATCTTGACCATATGAATGGCTAGAATTACTTCTCTATTTCTCATATTTTTACCATTTCTCAAATGAACCAAACACTATATATATATATATATATATATATATATATATATATATATATATATATATATATATATATATATATATATTAAAATGAGAAAGGTAAAATATTGATTAGGGCTTAATTTTGAAATAATCTTAACATCTATTTAAGTGTATTTATTATAATTAATATACACTGAACTCTACAAAGATTATATGTGTCATTATGAACTAGGATGATTGCAAAATGTTAATTTATTTTATTACTCATAAGAAAGTAGTGGAGCTTAGAGAATGTCATTACTTTTTGTTTCTATGTTGACGCATTTTTTATTTTGTATTGAATTGGCAGCTTCTTTGATGGTGGGTATCATGCCAGAAAAGTTGATTGTTGTGAATCAGACCACCGACCACATCAGTAAACCACAAGTCCAGCATCAAATTGCCATAATGACCGGTGGCTCCACCACCAGAACCAAACCAGCTGAACCAACCCAAATCAGTCTTTCTGTGATGAGATCAAGCAGTTTTAAGCAATCATCCCTTTTCAAGCCTAGAAGAATTCTCTTCTTCTTTGCCACCTTGTAAGTTCAACATTCCGTTCCCCTTAATTTGCTAATAACAACAAACTTCATGTATAACAGTACTAATTGGGAATCAACAATTTATATATGTAAACTTTGACAGATCAAGCTTGGGAACCATCCTACTTATTTGCCTCACCCTCTCCATGGCCAAGTACAATGGAGATGACAACTCGCACGCAAGAAACCTAACATGGCATCAATAACTTTATGAGTGCCTGGCAACTATTTAGCTTTTGATCTCTAGGATGCCTTTGTTTATAGAAAAGAAGAAGACAAGGATGAAGGGCACTATGACAAAGATGGGGAATCTTCTTATTAAAATATGAGTGGATGATTTATGAACTATAATGGAAGAGATCCAGTAAAATAAAGCGAACACAGACATGGGTTTGGATACCTTTGTTTGTGGCCAGAAAGTGCAATGCTTTTTCTTCCTCCATGCCTTTCTGTGCATGCAATTCTTAGTGTCCTTTGTTTGTGCTTTATGAATATGCAGTTTAATTCAAATATCTCCGCTTTGTTCAATTATTCGCCACGTTGGTGGCTGTAACTTGTAAGTACTTGGTGGATATGACGGGTGTTGAGTCACACAAATAATAATTTCCTATTACCTCAAATTACAACATAAATTGCAATAGCGGTAAGCAGGGTTGAATCCGCAGGGATTGATTGTGGAAAAATATTGACTTCTACGCTTTAGTAAAATTGCGTTGGGGGGTTGGATTGAGAAATTTTAAAATAAGCATACAAATAATTAAAGACGATAAATAATTAAGACCATATATACTTCTTCACTATGTGTTGGGGCATCTTGAAGTCCATCCAGATTTCAAGTGTAGTACCTTTGCATTCTAAGGATATTTCTCTTGGTAGCTCGATAAAGGTATCATCTCCTAAAATTTAGAGTGAATTTAAAATTGAAAAATTCGGCAATATAATGTATATAAATAGAAAAAACCTGTTCTCCCTAAAATAGGGGCAATCAAGCCCGAATAATACGGTACATATGTTTTAAAGCCAAAGTGTGCCATCCCAAAACAGGGAAATAAGGTATGACAATTACAACCCAATTAAATGAATAATATAAATCAACAACCAAATAATCTAAACTTTTCAAGATAGATCATGGTCGGGTGTTGTTATCCTTCCAAAAATGTGAATTCTCAAAATTCAGCTATGATGGTCAATAATTCTCCAAAAAGACCACTTTCAACTCCAATGCCATCCACTCAGTCCCAACGAGCCCTACCGCTAAATTGACCTACCAGACATGACAACCAAAGAACAAGCGTTAGGCTAAAACCTAGTGAGAACAAGTCAATTGAAATAGAAGTACAAAGCCCATTTGAAGTCGTACGTTGGATATAGTCATGAGCTAAATCAAACAATCAAGTAAACCATTAGTGATCATAATATGGTACAAATAACACCAATCACATAGTGGGCTCAACTCTTCTATGTTTATTGATCGAAAACATCAAGTCAACCCCTCTGAGTCTATTTTTGAGAGTTCCAAAACGGGAATTCAATCACAAGGGAATTACATCTTACTACCCATTGGACGCTGCCCGACCATATATGCCCACACCTTACTTACCATGGTGATCTGATGCCCATTCCATGCCAAAGTGGTGAACTCAATATCCAAAACGGGACATTGAGGACACCGTGTCTATGGATCCATTGCATTAAGACCAAAACAAAAAGCATTCAGACACATTCAAAATTGATTATATTCATAAGTGTTAAAACCAAACTACATTTATAAGGTTACTCACATGGAGCCTTGACTCCCCACCTTGAGAAGATTTCCTTCCAATAAATTATTTTCATAATATTAGAACTCCATTTTAACCCACAAGTTTATCAGTAATTACTCAATACTTGAATCTCACCAAAACCCTAATTTCACTTGGGTTTACCAAAATCCCATAAAACAAAAGTGGGTTTCCAAGTATGTAGAGAATCATAGAATATCCTTATTCATACTTTAGACCTATTTTCGAAACATTATTGTTTAGGTTCAAAAACCCTAATATTCCCAAAACCCATGTTTAGGTCAAAATACAACAAAACTCAAATTTATGGTTAGGAGACATAGACAAGAGTTGTAATACATAAACCCTAGTAATTATGTGAGAACAAGATTAGAAAAATCACCTTGCTAGGAAAATATGAACAAACCCTAGATGGAAGCTTGAGAGAAGAGAATGGTAGAACTTGAAACTCCAAGCACCCCAACTCTTAATTACAATGACCGACCTAAACCAAACACAATAAATGCATATAAATCATCAATTTGATAGCAATGAATGAAGAGAGACGAAACTCTACCTCTTGACCCTTCCAAAATTGCAACCAAAGAGCTCCACAATGAAGAAATAGGATAAAGATCAGTTTAAGGGCACTTAAATGGGCTGGAGTCCATCCGCGATTGTGCCCGACGACTATGACACATGTCATAGTCGCTGGAATTGTCACCTGCTACTTCCCCCATACGGTACATGTCCGACGACTTTGCCCGACGAGAATGACCTTGTGTCACAATTGCTGGCATTATCGCCAACCTCACCCAACTCACGGTACAACCCCCACGGTTATTACCCAGGAAAGTGACTCCTATCACAATCGCAGGCACATTCGTACCTGGTGTACCGAGCCTGAATTTTCCAACTTTTGACCCGTTAAGCTTACGATCCATATTCTAGGTTCATACAAAAAAATAAACTATAGACGGGATGCAAAATCTACTAAGTGGAGGTACTCGATCCGGACGTACCGAAAACATGGGTGTTACAATCCTCCCTAACTTGGAGAAGATTTCATCCTCGAAATCTAACGCTAAGAGAATAGGTGAGGATATCTTGGCTTCATATCCTCTTCGGCTTCCCACGTCACATTGGCACCACGATGATGATTCCATTGGACTTTGACCATCATGAATTCTTTGTGACGAAGTTGCTTCATCATCCTTTCCAAAACCGCTTCGGGTTCCTCAACACAACGGTTTTCCTCATCGACTCTAATCTCGGATAGTGGGATGATGCTTTCTTCTTCCGCTAAACACTTCCGAAGGTAACAAACGTGGAATGTGTTTTGGATTACATTCATTTTTTGAGGGAGTTATAATTTGTAGGCTTGAAGTCCAACCTGTTTGATCACGGTGAATGGTCCAAGGAAATGGGGACTCAACTTTCCACGCTCTCCAAACCTGATTATTCCCTTCCAAGGGGACACCTTTAGTATAACATGATATCCCACTTGGAACTTTATTGGTTGTCTCTTCTTGTCGGCATAGCTCTTTTGTCGGTCTTGAGCCGCCTTTAAACGTTCGCGAATACATTTGACTTTGTCCGTCGTTTCTTGAAAAATTTCAGGTCCAGCAAACTGCTTCTCCCCCGCTTCAAGCCAACATACGGGTGTTACAATCCTCCCCAACTTGGAGAAGATTTCATCCCCGAAATCTAACGCTAAGAGAATAGGTGAGGATATCTCGGCTTCATATCCTCCTCGGCTTCCCACATCACATTGGCACCACGATGATGATTATTCCTTTCCAAGGGGACACCATTAGCATAACATAATCTCCCACTGGGAACTTTATTGGATGTCTCTTCTTGTCGGCATAACTCTTTTGTCGGTCTTTAGTCTCCTTTAAACGTTCGCGAATACATTTGACTTTGTCCGCCGTTTCTTGAACAATTTCGGGTCCAACAAACTGCTTCTCCCCCGCTTCAAGCCAACATACGGGAGTTCGGCACTTGTGACCATACAAGGCTTCAAATGGTGCAATTCTAATAATGGTGTGGTAGTTATTGTTATAGGCGGACTCTACCAAAGGTAAGTGCGAGTATCAACTACCCCCGAAGTCGATCGCACACGATCTCAACATGTCATCGAGCATCTGGATTGTCCTCTCGCTTTGGCCATCGGTTTGGGGATGATAGGTCGTACTCAACTTCACACGCGCACCCAATTCTTTTTGCAATTCATCCCAAAAATGTGACGTGAACCGACTATCGCGATATTCGGCAATAGATATCAGCACACCTGGACGAGATATCACTTCATCAATGTACAACTTCGCTAGCTTGTTCATAGGTAACGTCTCCCGCATGGCCAAGAAATGGGCGCTTTTGGTCAAGCGGTCCACCATCACCCAACTGGTGTCATGACCCCTTAAGGTCTTTGGCAATTTCGTCACGAAGTTCATCGTGATATGCTCCCACTTCCATTCCGGAATCTTCAAAGATTGTAGACTCCAATAAGGTCATTGGTGCTTGGCTTTCACTTGCAAACAAGTCACACATCGCTCCACGTAACGCGCCATGTCAAGCAGTATGACCGGCCACCAATAGTTCAATTTCAAATCTCGGAACATCTTTGTGATTCTCGGATAGATAGAATATTTTGACTTGTGGGCATCATCGAGAAGAAGTTCCCGATTACCCCCAATCTTGGGCACCCAAACACGTCCATTGAATAGTTTACTCCCCGGCTGTCCTCCGTCAAGAGTAGATGTTGCTTCAACATGACTTCTTCCTTGAGATTCTCTTCAATAAATCTTCAACTTGCGACGATTTGATTCGATCAATGAGTGTTGACATCAACTCGATTATTGAGAAGGTGGCTCGAGAAATTCCCCCGTAGTCTTTTTGGCTCAAAGCATCGGCGATGACATTTGCCTTACCCGACTGTTCTCTTCTAGCAAGGCTTCGACTTTCGACGATTTGATTCAATCAATGAGTGTTGACACCAACTCGATTCTTTAGAAGGTGGCTCAAGAAATTCCCCCGTAGTCTTTTTGGCTCAAAGCATCGGCGACGACATTTGTCTTACCCGGATGATAAAGAAACTCGCAGTCGTAATCTTTTAGTAACTCCAACCATCTACTTTGCCTCATATTTAGTTCTTTTTGATCGAATATATGCTTCGAGCTCTTATGGTCCGTGTAGTGTGTGCACTTGGTGGCGTAGAGGTAGTGTCACCATAACTTCAAGGCAAACACCACCTCCGCCAGTTACAAATCGTGGGTAGGGTAGTTGATTAAATAAATCTTGAGTTGCCTTGACGTGTAAGCGATCAGTTTACCCATTTGCATTAGAACACAACCCAAACCCATCTTTAACGTATCACTATATACTACAAAATCATTCGGCCCTTTGGGTCGAGATAAGATTGGAGCTTCACAAATCTTACTTTATAGAGTTCGAAACGCCTTCTCTTGACTCTCGATCCATACGAATTGCAGTCTTTCTAAAAAATCATATAAAATCGCTCGTTGGTGCGATTGAAGTGTGTAATATACTGTTGGAAATGTCTCTGTGTCTGTTACAACTTTGTAGTTTATGTCAACAGATTATTTTAAATCTATAAGGCTCAAAACTGTGAGTTTCTTGAGCTGGTCCTGTGAAAAACGGGATTTGTGCACTGCTTTTAGAAAATTCATATAAAATCGGTATTTGCTTCAAATGGGATGAATCCAAAACTATTTGAACCCTAAGAAATAGAGGTACAACTTTTTTTTAGACATTAACACCTGAATGTACCTCTAAGTATGATTAAAAGACTCAAAATCAAGTTGGTACAAAGATGTCAGGTGCAGAGGATTAAGTGGCATTATTTGTTTGTACCTTGTGCTTTAAGGACTTGTGTTTTATGTGATTCAATCCCAGTTATGTTTAATCTTATTCAGGGTCAATCTTAAGATAAGAAAGGGGTCTTAACAATGGGATAGAAGCTATATGCATATGTAAAACTATAAGGTAACTTGGAGTGACATGGCTTAAATTCAGAACATCTCGAACGCGTAGCATTACTTTGATTACCATATAAGGTATGGATATCCGATTCTTGCGAATCTCTTTAGAAACTAGTCTATTATCGAGGTAATATTGTATCTCGTTTACCATCTAGACATCTATTACTCTATTATGATTGTAATTCTTCATATTCCAATTCACGAAATCATAATGGGATATTGTGAGTTTGATAACTCATCTAATTGTCGGCATCCATAATGTTTATAATCATGGTTATTATTTGGAGTTATCACCATGGCTTCTCTTTGATAGATTCATTATTGGCTATCTGATTTCGAATTGAACTACCTTTGGATTTGATTATTTTTTATGATTGATCCGTTGTCGGATTTGAATCATTTTTGGATTAGAACCATTTTCGGAATTCTATTTTGATATGTAGTGATTCAAAGTCACATATTTTATGAAATTACTCTTTACACGTCGACTTGACATGTTTTCAACGATTTGAATATTTCGTGTTTTAAGGCATGACATCGAGGGCAATGATGTCGTGACGCCTCCATGGCGGCTATAAATTGCCATGGCATCCTTGTTATTAGTACCCCAATGTCAATAAGTGGGTCTGCCTTGGTACCGACCAACATGAGGGTGAATGGATCGATCGTAGGAGCCGTTTTCGGGAACCGTTTTCGGGAGCCGGTTATCGGAAGGGAATTGAGTGTATTGCCCTATACTCATTTCTTATTGTTCTAGTGGTCGTACAACCCTCAAACCCAATTGATTTTCTTAATTCTTTTTGACTCTTGATGTGGTGATACGTTTAGTTACCAGTTGAGATATTTTTGTGTTAACTGGTGACATATCATTTTATGTCTCGGTTTTCGGTCATTATTGCTCTTTTACTCATATTCTTTTTAATAACTCAATTTTGATTGTGATTTTATTATTATATAAATTATCCGCTCACTGAGCATTTGGCTCAGCCGAGGTTTGTTTTGTCCTCGACAGGTGTAGGGTCGCAGATGAGATCATCTCGGGAGTGAGAGCTTTGGACGAATCCGTCGGTGATCCGTCCGTAAAAACGAAATCCGTCGGTGATCCGTCGGTAAATGTCCGTCGGTATAAAGGTGGTCGGCGTCCAGGTCACCGACGGATCACCGACGGATCACCAATAGCCTAATTTTCTGACGGATTACCGACGACTATTTACCGACGGAATATTTCTGACGGGTTTAGCGACGGATTTCCGACGGATTTTTATTAAATAAAAATTAAATTAAGAAATATTTTCCGACGGATTAGCGACGGATAATCCGTCGGTAATTTTTTTTTTTAAATAATTAAAAATTAAAATTTTCCAATTTTTATCCTGTACAAAATCTGTCAATTTTTAAATATTACTAAGTCTTAAAATGTACAAAATATCTATAAATACATAAACGTAATCCTACAGAGGGGGAAAGAGGTGTTGATTGTTAAACTTGATCATGAACGCGTCAAACTGTGCCATTCGTTCCTGCATCTGTCTCTTCTCTGCTTCATCTCTATCCATTCGCTCCTGCATCCGGATCCTCTCTGCTTCCTCTCTCTGTAGTCGCTCCTACAACTGGATCCTCTCTGCTTCCTCTCTCTTTAACCTCTGCCTCAGCTCCTCCAACTGAAATTCAACATTTGACAAACATATATAGAACAATGTCAGACAACATTTAACAAACATATGATTAACAATGTTAAACAACATTTGACAAACATACATCCTCATCACGACTGTCGCACGTGCTCCCGCTCGAACTGGCACCTGAATCACCGGTCATAGCATAATAGGGATCCTGACTGGTCCCCCATCCAAAAATACGGCCTTTACACCGTCCTTAGACACTACGCTCCCACAACTCGGCGTCATTTGGAGGTACAGTGCCGGGAGGTAAGTCTGGGTACTCCTCCTCCCTAATCCGATGGTAGGCATCCTACATTTACCAAATTAGACATTGCCAAGTCAACTAAACCTATAGAAAATTCGGGAGCATTTCAACTGTGATTTGAACATATATCCATGACCTGCTTTTATCAAAACAATCATATCGTCTGCCCAACAATGGCAGCCCAACAGGGCCGGTCCTGAGGTTTTTCATGCCCTGGGAGAAAATCTAAAAAATGCACCTAAGCTAAAAAAACAGACAAAACACACTATTTTTAAGGGCCAAGGGTTTACCGGTGAATCGTAGTTTTCAAATGAAAGAAATCACATTAGTCACCACTCACCATGGGCCACTTACAGATCATTTTTCAAATGTCCACATTTTCAATCATCACAAATATGTACAGATTACTAGATATGTGGACAAAATGGGTGATTTAAAGGACTACAAATATAGTCTGTACATTAATGCACATTTGGAAACTAAAGATTATTTAGAATACATGAGACAACTTGAGGTGTAAGCTAGAAATCTAGAAAACATGTTTTACATGCTATAGGAATTAGTGTTTATGAAATAAATTTGACAAACAACTCATTAGGTAGAGAAACCACAAGATTTATTGACATTGTTATATACTTCATTGAACGAAATTAAAACAATGTGATTACTAATAGGTGAATTGCCTTTCACTAATTCGAAAAACAACCCATTCTCCAACAATATCTTAGTAGCCATAACACACCAATGTTACTTCCATTCTTTTCTAGACTTCCTATATTGACATTAATAAATTGTAAACGCCACATAAAACGCATAGAAAACAAGTAAATAAGTACTCTTTAGATCAAGAATCAAACTATGTAACCAATCTTTCAGTCTTTTAAATTAAAGTAACAAGAATATCAAAGAGTTTATGTTCGTGGCATTTCATCGAACAGTTGAAGGACATCATCAACTTTGGTAACATTATAAACAATAAGCAACAAATGAAATCCCAGGATAAAGCAAATACCAACGAGAAACCAAGATAGAAACATTGGCAAATTGAACTAATCATCTTACTATCAAAAATCAACAACACAAATAGACAACAATCCAAATAATAAAATAACTTAGAAACATCTTTAATCTACAAAAGAGTGGAAGTCATAAACATTCGGCATTAGAGTTTAGAAATTTACCAGATGAAACATCCTTAAACCTGTGGCTGTTGTTGCTTACTGCGATGCCCCCCCCCCCCCCCCGCAAAAAAAAGATAAAAGCGTCTGTCGGTTTGCGTCGATTTCTTGAGTCATGAGTGACCAAGAAATCGAGAATCGAGAGTGAGAGCGTCGAGAATCGGTTGTGAGAGGCTGAGAGCGTTGATTGAGAGAGAGAGAGAGCGTCTGTGTGATGATTGTCGTCTGTCGATTGGAAATTTAGAATTAGGTGAGGGTCTGTGAGCGTCGTTCAACCGTTCGCAGGCTTGTTTTGGCCTTTAAGCATGTAACGTTAAAAATTTTAAGGCCCAAATATACCTATATATAATGGATTGGACTAAAAATATGATGCCCCTATGATTTATGATGCCCTGGGTTGTCACCCCACTGGCCTAGGCCCAGGGCCGACCTTGCAGCCCAAACTAAGTTTACTATAATTTCTATCTATCTTATAAAACAAACAAATATCTAGCCATGAATAATTGAACTTTCCGCCATATGAGCCGCCTTTGGGTAAACGTAGATCATAGGATCTGTGGACGAACCAGTCGCACCCGGAACAAGCTTCCTGTTGGTGCAGTGTGTAGCCTCCCAAACCTCGTCGCTGGTAGGCTCACGGCCCCATGCATATCTCTACAATACATAACTTAAATTCTTAGTAGGTAATAAAATAATGTATATAGTACATATATTCATCAATAATATACATTTAGTCTAGTGTATGATAAATTACCATGACGGTACTAATAGATCCAGTACAGTGTCTGGATGTCATCCCCTCACACTCGGTGGCCCGATTGGCCGTATTGGCCGCAGATACACGCCAGAATGCATCGGTGTTCCATACCTGTTAAAAAGAAGACATAGATCAATATAAATTCTAGTACAACCAGATACAAGTATTCGAAACAAAACAAACCTGCTCAATCATCTGGACCCAAAACTCACTCCGGATCCACTCTGGAGGGTGTGCAACAAGAATCGTGTAGTCATGTCTGTCGAACTGGACACCATCAATGTCTAAAGCCCTGCCCTGGGCGAATAGACGGGCATCTCTCATTATGTCCGGGTACCTATTACTTAGGATACGTCGGAATGACGCTACTACGTCGGCGTCCATCTCAGGAGGCCAACTATAATACAACTGCAAACACATTGTTTGGATTAAGTAAAAATAAATCCACTCAATAAGTTAAATAGAGTAAAATACCTACCTGAAATCGATCCAGCATCAGTGGATAGTGCTCATTAGAGACATCCCTAAAATGAGCCCAAGGACAATCGAACATGGACTTAAAGACGAAAATGGCACTCCAGACTACCGACTTGTCCTTAAACCTTCACAATTGCAAAATATACAACATAAAAAACATTAGGATCGGTTTATTATGTATTAGAATAAATAATATATCACATCTACTTACCCTCCCACTTCAGACAACAAAAGTGGCGGTCGCTGACTTGGCTGGGGCGTTTGTGATGCCACATTCGGGCCTCTAATTAAATTTCCGGCGGATTACCGACGAATAGTCTATCAGTCGCAAAAATTAAATTTCCGTCAGTGTTCCGTCGGTAATTACCGACGGATTTTGTCCGTCGGAAATTTTGGTCGGTGATAACCATTTTTCCAGTAGTGGGAGTGTAATCGTTTTGAAGACGACCTTAAACGAAATAGCTTTTATTTATGTATATAATGTAGTATAATTATGTCGTCTTAAATTTGGTCTCCCGCTTGATGGACTTTTGATATTACTTTTCTTCCCGTATATGTTAGCTAGTTATATTATTATGTTTCATTCATAGCATACCGTCCTCCAGTCAAGTGGGACGAGGGTGTTACACGTCGGTGAATTACAAGCAAAAAATTCGCCATAAATGTCCACCAAAATTGGCTCTTTATTTACTAGTTTGTACTTACAACAATATATATTGCAAACTATCATTATATGATTTGTTTAGGACTTATCAAAACCCATGAAGTCATATGACCTTTGACTGATTATTGTTAGTATAAATCATGTATGTATCATTAGATTAAACTTTCCCAGAAAGGAAAAATCATAGATTCAAAAGACAATAGGAAAATAAATCCGATTCTTTTTATATACACCAATACTTTTAAAGACGATTGAAGGTGTTTCATTCACTTTATTTTTATTGTATTATAAGTTTCGACATTAAGAATCCGACCATATTAGATGTATTATTATCACTATAAAATTGGGCACCTACACATATCCAACTTACTTCTTATATGGTTTCATTGAAATCATATACAGACAATTACTATTTGAAATAGTTATTTGTGCCCCGGTAATCCATCGATAAAACTCATCTTCGTTGGACTGCCGACGGAAGGACATTGTCGTTAAAGTATTGGTTAATGATTGACTTTACCTGTTGATCACTGGCGGTTGGACCATCACCGGTGGATTTTGTCCACCGCTAAATCTGTCATTGAAATTTTTCCGATTAATTCAAAAAAGTTAATTAAAACTTAATTATTTCGACGGATTAAATCAGCGACAGATAACTAAGTAGTTATTTATTTAATTAATTAATTAATAATAATAATAATAATAGAATAAATTCAACAACAGATATATCTGCCAGTAATCCGCCGCTAATTTTCGAAATTTCCTACGGATTCAATTTTTTTCTTTTTTAATTGAAAATTATTACATATGAAATTTCACATACTAAGACCCATTAATGCTCAATAAGACCGTTTATAGACTTATTAAAGTCCATTAGCACCAATTATGACTCATTACGTGTTTGTATACAAGTATCTATTGCATATATGTTTGTGGTGTGTTTTGGGCTCTGTAAGACTACTAAGACCCACTATAACCTATTAAGAATCGTTAAAACCCACTAAGACCTATTAAAGCCCCAACAATACCCTTTATGACTTAGTCCACTATCATCGATTATGAATCATTACGTGATTATATACTGGTATGCACTACATATATGTATGTGGTGTGTATTGAGGTTGCTCGATAACACCATTAAGACTGTAACACCCCGAATTTTGGATTACTGGTTAATCCGTATTTGTAAATGTTTTTTTTTAGTTTTGCTCAGTTATTGTCATCAAAGATTGGTCGTGTTTGCGTATTTGGAAAATGTCAAATTTTGATGGAAAATAGTTTCGATGAGAGTGACCCTGGTGTCAAGGTCGCACCAGGCCAAGAGGACTCTCGGTACAATTCTGGCGAGAGTGCCAGTGTCACGCTCGCGGAGTCACAATCGCGAGGGACCAATTAGGTCGTGGGTTGGGAGCCACGGTACAAGCTCAGCGAGAGTGACTGGCGAGAGTTCCCTGTCACACTTGGTATGTCACAATCGTCGACGGGCATTTAAGCATTAAATGTCTTATTTCAATTGAAGACTTCATTTATTTCACTTGGGTTCTTTTTGGCAGCCAAATTTGCTCTCATCTAGGTAAGACTTCTTCATCCCAATCTTCCTTTCTCCTACCATTAATCACCTCTAGAATCTTGGTGGGTTGTCATTGTTACTTACTAGGGTTTCCCTCTTTTGGTAAGCTAGCTCCATCTTCTTAAAGTTCAACGCTCTCAAAATCTAGGGTTCCTCCATTTCTAGGGTTTGTCATTACAACCCTATAGGTGAGTCTCCTAAACCCTAACTTCTCATACTTGTGTTAATATGTGATAAATGATTATTGTAAGATGTTCAAATGAATCAAAACTAGGGTTTATGTATTTGCCATGTTTGGTGGAATTTGTAGTTGGTAAAATCATTTAATGTGAAAAAGAATGATATGTGTACAATGTGATATATCCATAAATGCTATGAAGATGATCTATATTGGGTTTGAGTAAATGTGTAGAACTATTCTTTATCAGCAGTTGGATTAATGTTCACCAAATGGGCCCCCTACCATGTTACACTAGTAGTCAAGCAACTTTTATTCATGAGTGTGTTTTATTATGCTTGTAAATGGTATATGTGCATTGCATGAAAGGTGTTAGTCATATGTATAGGTGCAAGAGTTATTTGCGGAGGTTATGCCTAATTCCTTGTGCACGAGGTATTAGACAGTTCTTATATCATGCAATTATTTTGACCATTGGGTCTTTAGCGAGGAGGCAATAGGTGACGTAAGTCTTCGGGTACTCGTCTACTTTGGATAGGCACCCGTGTCCATAAGTCTTGGAGTGTTAGAGGCATAAACGGTATGAGGATTGTGGTGTCCGGCGTGGCATGGGAACTAGGCCCGGGATACGTGGTGAAATCCAATTTAACATCGCGGGTGACTCCACTTATGTGTTCTCGTCACCCAAGGTAGAACGGGCACGCCCGTTAAATGGAGTTTATCTTTGGTGTTTTATACAGGTTGAACGTGGTTATCTCAAAATGGGATAATGATATGATTTTAAATCTAAAGACGTATCGGTAACATTTACGTGCTTTATTTGTAATTGTTGATAAATGTAAACTTGTATATATCCTTCTCGAATTCAGCCTAACGCTTGTACGTGTATACTTTGACTCATAGGTTCCGTTAGCGGTGCGTTTAGGGCACCTTGATCCACCCAGAAACGCATCTAGGAGCGCCATGGTTCGGGAATCATTTTTGGGGTATAGAGAGAAGAGAGATTTTTGTAGATTAATTAGGTTATTATGTATTATGTTTCATTTATACCGCTACACTTTCTTGTACAAACTAACCCTCGCCTTGGGTTTTAGTTGTCCGTAATTACAGGTTTAAATCCTTACTTTTTAGCCGTCATATTGTCGAAATTTTAAGTTTTATTTCACTCCAATTTTTAGAGTGTTATAAGTTGGTATCAGAGCTTTAGTTTAAGTGAACTAGGTACTTTAACTCAATGACTAGACTTAAGCTGAGACTATTAAATTACAAACTGTGAGCTTTGGGTAGAATTTCTAGGATGAGGTGACCTTAGAGTCAACATAAATTACGTTGTTGAAAATTGTAAAAGTGGTAACGATGATTTTTATGTAGTGTATGTTCATAATTTCAATTAGCTACTGTTATTATGAATATATGATTACGTGAATGTTCTTGATTTACTATAATTATGATAATCAATGAGTCGTATGAGTATGTTTCTTGTGTACATCTTGTGTTGCTTATCTCCTTCTTCCCTCTAATTGTGTGGCAGATCCGAAATGGTAAATACTCGGAGTCGACCGCTAATCGAAGGGGAAATGCTTGAGGATATTTCGTCTAATCCGAATCCTGTACCCCGAGTGGTGACTGTAGTTCCTCCCGGTATGCCGCCGATATTCACCGGAGAGGTGGAGCACATACCTAGAGTGGAGTTAGCCTCCCCGGACCTGGTCGTGCAGGAAGCGAATCCTCAAGGGGACATGATGGCTAGTGTGATGAAAATGGTAACCTTGGCTATGGAAAAACAACAAGAGGTATTGAAAAACCAAGATCTCTAAATCTTTAGAGAGAGAAAGTAGAGAGAGAGTAACAATGGAGCGCAAAGTATTATTTCAGTAATTGTGCGTGTGATTCTTCTTACAAGACACAAGGCCAAAGGGACTTAAATACCCTTGCTCAGATACAATATTGATCAGCACTAAACACAGTATTGACCAAGTCCTATAAATACAATGATTACTATAAAATCAGACCTAACAATCTCCCCCTTAGTAATCATTGGCGCTTTGGACTTCAAAAATTGTCTTCTATAATAGCACGGACCAACAAAGCGACTTTCAGAAGCTTTCTGACTTTTAAGAAAAAATTTCTTCTCAGCATCTTGCAGATTGAAAATTTTCTTTGCTGCTTAAGCTCAAGACGATACACCTCTTTTGAATGATCTTGAATGAACTGTGGTTTTCGGAGCAAGAACAACAAAAGAATTTGAAATAGCTGAGTGAATGGAATCTTTGAGCGAATCTTGATCAGCAGATAATCTTTTGAACTCTTTGTCTCTTTAACTTTTCCTTGACTTCTCCCCCTCATGACCTTGATGATCTTGATCAACTTGGTCATGCAAATGTTGGAGACGAAACAGGGAAATATCTGCAAAATCAAAGAAATAGAGAAAACAGAGAAGGTTTGCGTTCCATGCAGGAAGCGCAAAGCAAGGTTTGTGTTCTATGTGTGACGCGCAAAGCAAGGTTTGCGGTTCACATGTGATGCGCAAAGCAAGGTTTGCGGTTCATGAAGGAAACGCAAAACAAGCTTTGCGTGTCATGCCTGAAGCGCAAAGTAGACTTAGAAAAAATTTACCTTGTTAAGCTCGTTGACTCCCCCTACACAAATGCATTAGACAAGACAATTCGAGATAGCATTTATGTAAAGAAAATCAGACACTCCCCCTCAAAAACAGATATAATCTTTGAAATACATCTCTTTGTTCACTCCCCCTTGAATAATGCATAAACCCATTAAAACATATTTATGAGAACACAATGATCAAATATTAATGTAGAAAGAAAAATATACTGAATGTAAATTTTGAAACGACTAAACATATAAAATTTTAAACACTAAACAAATTAAATTCTACAGAGTAAAATATTACAATTTTATCAATTATTTGAAATCAAACATATGTTGTAGGATACAAGAACAAGTTTCATTGCATATCAAGTTAAGACATGTTCAATTTCAAAAACTTCCAGCAATCTATTCAGTGTGCTCACATGCGAATCTTCAATTAGCTTCACGAAAATGCAATTCTAAAAATATTATAGAGAACTTTGCATGTACTCACACTAAGCCATCAAGAATTAAGATATTCATAAATTTACAGATTTATCGCAACTCAAACATATCACCAAGTATCATGAGATGTGTGCTCATTGGCATCTTTTAGCATTGTGCTCATTGGCATCTTAACATGAGTGTGCTCTTTGGCATCTTTTAAGCTCGTGCACTTTGGCATCTTTTGATCAAAAAGTTTATTAAGTAAAGAACATGCCGTAAACGTAACTTTCTATCTGACCCTATTGCAGGATTTGGGTCAGTCACTCCCACACCAGTTGGCCTTAGGGGACTAGGTGTCAAGCACCCCTTAGAACTTACTCTCCCAGATCAGAATGGCTACATCGACATATCCTAAACCCATTCATACCAGTAGAACATGACTTTCGATCTGGTTCTATAGAAGGAATTCTGTTCGATCACTCCCAGACCAAATGACCTTAGGGGACCAGATGACAAGCATCCCACGGAACGTACTTTCCCAAACCAGAAAGGTCACAAGTACAAACTTTTAAACTTAGAGATTTCTGTATTTTAAGAATTTAATATTCATCTCAATTACTCAAATCAACGTCTAAATGCTTAGCCCATATTTTCATTTCAATCTAAAATTTTGATAATTTAGGTAGTCTAAGCAAAGTAAACTATAAAAATTCCGACTCACATATCTTTAAAGCGGAAATAAAAGTTTCAAACATGTTGCTGACTTTTCGACTTTTGTAAGACTTGAAATTTGACCATATAAAAACTTTAATATAAACAAAAGAACTTGAAAATTTATCCTAGACACATATTTTATTCAAAGGAAAGAAAAAATGTAAAACTTTACTTTATAGAATAAAATTTGTAAAGATTTAAACTTTTAATTAATATTTAGTTGGAACAAAATAAAATTCAACTATTTCATCTTTTACATAGAAGAAAATAAATTTGTGTCTCATATTAAAAGAAAATTTTGGGTAATACAAATTCATGAGAAAGATAAACAAGCTCAGATTCTTGAAACATTGAGAAAAACTGGAATACCATCATTATCAGAGATAAATGCAGCGGAATTAAAATTGATGTACTCACAGTATCTCATTTAGTCAGAAGCTGAAACTATGAAGAACGAGTTCTAAACTGTTGTGTTTAGAAGTCGAAGTCGTTGAAGCACGGGTTCTAAGCTGATATACTTAGAAGCCAACTTTCCCTTACTTCCCCTTAACATGTGATGCCTACAACTTTGAATCAGATAAAGATTTGGGTACCCACTTGTATTTGGGCCCATGTTTGTTAGTTGCAGTTCTTATGGGGAAACAATAATCAGATTTAACAGGTAAAACACGAGGAATAGGATCAGAAAAATAATCACAATCAGAAGAGAAAGCATAATCATCAGAATTCGAATCTTGAGGAAGAACATGAGACATATTTTGAAATTCGAAACATTTGCTTTCTAGAATATTTTGAAATTTTATTACATGAAGCAAATGAATCACTGTTATAAAGTTTGTCTACACATTTATCCTCATCAACAATATATTCCTCAGATATCCGCTTCTTTCTCCAGATTTGTCTTGATGACTTCCTCACAGTCCGATCTGAGGAATAAAAATCAGAAACATTAGAATTTTCAGATAAGACAGTATCATGTTTCTTTGACTTCTTTGATCTTCTTCTTTTACGCTTCTTTTTATAAAATTGATCATTTAGAAGTAAAGAATTATAAATAATTGAATCAGAAGAAGAAACTTTATCAAAGAAATCAATCTTAGCATTTGATATTGAAGAACTAGCCTCGGAATCTGAAGATTTTTGAGAAAGAATTTTAAAATTTGAAACTTCCTTTTTAACTTTATTTTCCTTAGAATCAGAAGATTGGCGAAAAATAGAATCTGATTTTTGAGAAAATAAGTTTTATTCAAAACTAGATGTCATGAAAGAAATAAAAATATCAGATTCAATTTTCTTCAAAATATTGTGATCTTCTATCTGATCTTCAAGATCTATGATTTTCCCTTCCAACACTAATGGAGGAGTATATTTCTTCGAATCATAAATGATTGGAGAAATATTTTCCTTATCAGATTCAGGAGCATACGAAGGAATAAAATCATTAGATGCTGAAGATTTAATAGAAGATATATCATTTAGAACTCTTTTTCCTCTTCTTGATTTTTCAAGAAAATATTTTGCATTTTCAGAAGTTTAAACAAAAGGAATTTCATTTTTCTTATTATAAATCCTTTTCTCATTTTCGACGTCTAAAATTTGCTTTTCACTAGTCCAAAAGAATTTAAATTGAGGACCGTAGTGTGCAAGATTTAGATAGTCGTATTTATATAAGGTGGGAACTTCGTCTATTACTTTATTTAAAAAATGAGGATTGTCAAAACCAAGTCCCCATCTTTCCTTTATAGCTTCTTCACTCCTTGGTTTGTTCAAAAAAATAGTTTGCTCAGACTGTTCTCTTGTATACAATTTCCTTTCTAAAACAATTATTTTATCAGAAAGGATTTTATTCGAAGAAGTCAGTTCAGTCAACGAATCATGATAAGTCTGATTTGAATTTTCTAACTCGACCAACTGCTTATTAAATTTCTCTTTTGTGTCGATTAAAATTGATTTTTCATCTTTTAAAGAAATTTGCAGTTTTTAGATTAAATCAGACTTTTCTTGAATCTTAAATTTCTCAGAAACGAACTTTGAGCGTAAATCATGCAAAGTAGTGATAAAGACATTCATTTGAGATAAGAAGAAATTGTAGTTAAAATCAGATATTACCTCAAAACCATCAGATGAGGTATCATCTTCCTCATTATCACTATCATCGTCACCAATGAAGCACATAGCTGCAACCTCCTCATTATCAGCCTCATTATCCGAATGGTCTAACTAGTACTCTTCTTCCGCTAACAAGACAGTTCCACTTTCCTTCTTTTCTGCTAGAGCTAACTTCTTTCTGTAAAAATCAGCATTCTTTACCACTTTGACTCTGCAATCTTTCACCATATGTCCAGGCTTCCCACAGTTAAAACAGTTCATCACTTTTTTGTCATCTTTCTTTTGATCAACAACCTTAGCCTGTTCATACTTTGGAATGTGTATCTTTGAAGAAGCACCATGTTCTATCTTCTTAGAACCAGAAGTAAACGGCAGGTTGGTTGACCCAGATCTGTGCTTGAACCGTTTTTGGTAAAGCTGAGTCAAAAGAAGCATGGCCTTTTCGAGAGCTTCCCCATCATCATCTGTAGACCCATCATAAGCTGATTCGGTCAATGCTTGCTCAGCCAGTTGGCTAGCTATAAGAGCAATGGGATCTACTGACAGAGGCTTGTTCTTCTTATCCATTTTTGCCTTCTTCTCCAATACCAAAGATTCATCTGTCATCAAGATTTCATATAACTCCTGAATTGGCATGGTTGAGATTCTGACATCGTTTCTCATTCTGTGGCATGACTTGTTCCACTCAGGTTGTAAAGCATTTAGAAAATTCAAGTTAGCCTCCAACTCAGTCTTGGTAACTTTAATCTTGTAGAGATCATTGATAACAGCCCAGAATCGATCAAACCCACTCTTCAAACTTTCCCCATCCTTTGCCTGAAACTTTTCAAAGTTGTTCATGTATCTGGTCTGTCGTAACTGAGTAGACATTGCAGAACCAAGCATGATCTTCTCAAGTTGAGTCCACCTCAGCATTGGGTTATATTTGAAGCAATCGATTCTGTTATAGATGGAGTTGGGAAGAGCAAGGATGAAATTAGATTTAGCCTGACTGTCTGCTTTATATCTTGATAGCTCTTTTTCATCATATTCACTTAAAGGTGTTTCAACTGTTGTAGCTGGAGTAGTAGCAGTAGCTGGAATCACTTTCATTTTCCTCAACATAGGACCCTCATACAGAGATTTCATCATGTTATCCCCATTAGGTTGCCTTTCAATAAAGTTGATAAACCGATCCTGCCACTGTTCGAATTCGTTCTCATTGATTAGTACTGGTGGACGAGTATCAGACCCCAAAGACATCATGAGGTCATTCTTGTAGATCTGTGCTTGCAAAGACATCTTGAGAAAATGATCAACTTGAAGTGAATGACCGTCCCAAACTATATATCAGAAAATCAAAAATAAGATTGAATTGAAAATTTTCGAAAAAAATATTAAAAATTGACAATTTGAAAAACACTTGATATGACACAAAGTTTAAAAAGAAAAAAAAAATTTAGAAGACACACTAAAAAAACACTTGATTGACAATTTTTTTTTTTTTAAACTAAGACAGGTAGACCCGCAAAGTGGAGCTTTGCGGGTGAAGACAGAAACGCAAACTGAGGTTTGCGGGTGTTGAGGGAAACGCAAAGTTAGCTTTGTGTGTGAAGAGGGAAATGCAAAGTAAACTTTGCGGGTGTAGAAGGAAACGCACGGTGGAACTTTGCGGGTGTCGTGAGGAACGCAAGGTGGACTTTGCGGGTCACACTAGAAATGCAAAGTGAAGCTTTGCGGATCTAACTACAAACGCAAAGTGATGCTTTGTGGGTCTAACTACAAACGCAAAGTGAACTTTGTGCGTGTAGTAAGATCCGAGAACCTGACTTTTGCATGTGACACTTGAGACGCACAATGAACTTTGTGGGTCTAATGTGAACCGAAAACGCAAAGTACGATGAATGAGGCGCAAAGCATATGAATGAAACACAAAGTTGAAGAATGAAACGCAAACTTCAAGAATGAAACGCAAAGTTCATAAACTCGTAAAATTTTGCAAAAACAGATCAAACCAAGAAATTTAACCAAGAAATGCATATACTGAACTTCGAAAACACAATTCTAACAACAATTAATAACCAATTTCGATTAAAACACACTAAAACTCAAAATCAAGAATGTAACAGTACCGAAACTCGTTTTTTCAGAAAATCACAAATTTTCTAAATCGAAGATCAAAACATGAATTTTATGCAAAGCAATAAGAATCAAACATGATTGACAATTCAAAACGAATCTAAACCAATTAAAATCACACAAAATTAACCAGAAACAGATCCAAATTTTGTGAGAAATCAAGAAAACGAGATTTTATTGAAAAACTCAATAAAATCGATCAAATTTTCGATTTCAATCACTAATTCAGATCAATACAAACAATCTCTCAATCCTCTCAAGATCTAGCAGGCTCTGATACCAATTGAAAAACCAAGATCTCTAAATCCTTAGAGAGAGAAAGTAGAGAGAGAGTAACAATGGAGCGCAAAGTATTATTTCAGTAATTGTGCGTGTGATTCTTCTTACAAGACACAAGACCAAAGGGACTTAAATACCCTTGGTCAGATACAATATTGATCAGCACTAAACACAGTATTGACCAAGTCCTATAAATACAATGATTACTATAAAATCAGACCTAACAGGTATTCCTGAAAATGTTAGAAGAAAGGGATGCCAGCCTTCGGAGACCGGAGGTTGTTGCGGAGAACGCAGTAGCCGGTTCGGGTGGGACCGGAGGTGGGATCCGCACAGAGGGGGTGATAGCTATTGAGACAAGACCAACAACGAAGGGTTGTTCGTATAAGTCATTCATGGGTTGCAAGCCGCCAGAGTTTGGCGGGGCCGACGATCCTGTGGCTTGCATGAGATGGCTAGGGAAATTGAGCAAGCCTTCCGGGCTTGTGGCTGCGATGAGAGCCAGAAAGTAAATTTTGGTTCTCAAATGTTGCGGGGTGCTGCTATAATCTGGTGGGACGTCCACACCGCAACCATAGGAGAAACCGTGTTGGCGAAAATGTCGTGGGCTACTTTCAAAGAGAAAGTTATGGAGGAATATTGCAACGAAGAGGAGATGGATTTGATTGAAGACGAGTTTCGAGCTTTAACAAAGGGGGAATTGAAGGTGAAATAGTATACCCGTCTCTTCATGGAGAAACTAAACCTTGTGGGGCACGTGGCCCCAACCGAAAAGGAGAAGATGAAGGCCTACTTGAAAGGTCTACCTGCGGACATGGGAAATAGAGTCTGCAACTCTAAAGCTACAAACCTCCGAGAGATCATCGAGGAGGCTAAGATAATGGAAAGAGTCTACGCAAAGGACAAGGAGGAAAAGTCTAAGGCCGTGGAAAAGAGGAAGGTAGAGAGTTCAACCACCCCGTTCAAGAAAACGAAATACCAACCCAATCCAAGGAGCGTTGACAATTGTCGGGAGGCGAATTGGTGTTCCAAGTGTAAGCGCAAGAACTTTGGTTCTTGCAACTCACACTCCAACTCTCTTACGTATTTCAAGTGTGGCAAGTCGGGTCACACTAGTCAAAGTTGCACCTTCCAAAGGTCAATATGCTTCGAGTGCCGGGAACCGGGTCACGTGAAGCGGGATTTCCTTAAGATAAGGGGTGGAGCGAAGGGAGGAAACCCACCTATTCAACCGAAGAAGGAAACCGTCCCTAAGGCTCAAGGGAGGGCCTTTCAAATGACAAGAGAAGAAGCAAAGGAGACCATCGATGTGGTGTAGGGTACGTTCTTACTCAGCTCCCTTGCTGCTAAGGTGCTATTTGATTCCGGTGCAAATTTCTCTTTTGTGTCGCTTGATTTTTGCAAAGATCTTAATGTGCCCACTAGTACTCTTAGCGATGCCATGGTAGTAGAAATAGCGAATGGGAATCAAGTGATTTCGTGAGGTGTTGAAAGGATGCCATCTAGATATTAGTGGGGAATTCTTTGAGGTGGACCTACTTTCCATGGCAATTGGAAGTTTCGATGTGGTAATTGGAATGGACTGGTTGTCACGACACAAGGCATTGATCTTATGCTCAAAGAAGCTGATCCAATTACCGACCGCGAGTGGGGGTTTTGTTTTTGCCTACGGGGAGAAGCGTAGGGGTGAAGTGGCTCTTATTTATTCCATCAAGGCAAGTAAGTGTCTTGCGAAAAATTGCCCTTCGTTCCTTGCCTACGTGTTGGATGTCAAGGCAGAGAAGAAAAAGATTAAAGACGTCCGATTCGTTAGTGAGTATCCGGATGTTTTTCCTAACGATCTACCAAGCGTGCCGCCCGATCGCCAAGTGGAGTTCAGAATCGATTTAGTCCCGAGAGAAGCACAGATTACCCGTGTGCCTTACCGACTCGCCCCGACTTAAATGAAAGAAATGATGTTGCAACTTCAAGAATTGTTGGAGAAGGGATTTGTGAGACTCAGTTCTTCGCCTTGGGGAGCTCCGGTACCTTGAACTGATGATCTCTTCGACCAACTGCAAGGAGTTGGATGTTTCTCCAAGATCGATCGATCTTCAATCGGGTTACCATCGAGTGAAGGTTAGAGAAGAAGACGTTCCCAAGACCACTTTTAGAACCCGTTATGGTCACTACGAGTTTTTAGTTATTCCTTTTAGGCTAACTAACGCGCCGACGATATTCATGGATTTGATGAACCGAGTTTGCTGACCTTTCTTGGACAAGTCGGTCATAGTGTTCATCGATGACATTTTGGTGTACTCAAAGAACGAAGAAGAGCACGAGCGTCACCTCAGGGAAGTGTTGGAAGTGTTAAGAGATGAGAAGCTCTATGCCAAAATTTCCAAGTGCGATTTTTGGCTAAGAAAGGTTCAGTTTTTGGGTCATGTGGTGTCAAGTGCAGGGGTAAAGGTAGATCCGTCCAAGATTGAGGCCATGATGAACTGGGAACCGCCAAAGAGTCCCAAAGAGATTCGAAGTTTCTTGGGCCTAGCCGGTTACTATAGAATATCCATCCAAGATTTCTCCAAGGTTGCCTCACCTTTGACGTCTTTAACAAAGAAGAATGTGAAGTTCCTTTGGACCGAGATGCAAGAACAAACCTTTCGGACCTTACAAAGGAAGTTGTGCGAGGCACCAATATTATCACTACCCGAAGGGGACAGAAGACTTTGTGGTCTATAGCGACGCATCTAAAATGGGTTTGGGATGTGTCTTGATGCAGAGAGGCAAGGTCATCACTTATGCATCAAGGCAATTGAAGGAGCATGAAAAGAATTACCCCACTCACGACCTTGAGCTAGCGGTGGTAGTCTTCGCATTGAAATTGTGGCGACACTACCTATATGGAACGAAGTGTACCCTCTTTACCGGCCATAAGAGCCTGAAGTATGTCTCCGATCAGAAAGAGTTGAATATGCGGCAAAAGAGATGGCTCGAGCTACTCAAGGATTATGACTGCGAACTTCAATATCATCCAAGAAAGGAAAATGTGGTCGCGGATGCTTTAAGTCGGAAGGAGTATAGTAGTGGTGTTCAAGCCACATTCGCAAGGGTGGATGTGGTCTCAAGTTTAATTGACAGAATCAAAGTGTCACAGTCAGAAGCGCTTCTTGAAGATAACCTCAAAGGTGAAATCATGGTGAAGCAACATCTCCAATTGACCGAAGATGGAAGGGGTTTGAAGTTATACCAAGGTCGAATCTGGGTGCCAAAGATTGGGGGATATCGGGACTTGTTATTGGAGGACACGCACAAGTCCAAGTACTCAATTCATCCGGGAAGCACTAAGATGTACCGGAACTTAAAGCTCAACTATTGGTGGCCGGTGATGAAACTAGATGTGGCTAATTATGAGGAGCAATGCATAACTTGCCTACAAGTGAAGGCGGAACACTAACGGCCATACGGTAGTCATCAATCTTTGGAAATACAGGAGTGGAAGTGGGAACATATCATCATGGACTTTGTAACCAAGCTACCGAAAACTTTGAGAAATCACGATACCATTTGGGTAATAGTGGATCACTTGACCAAAAGCGCGCACTTCTTGGCCATGCGAGAGACCTTACAGATGGACAAGTTGGCCAAGTTATACATAGATGAGGTGGTCTCGAGGCATGGAGTGCCAATTTCTATCGTATCCGACCGGGATAGCCGCTTCACGTCTCACTTTTGGGATAGGTTACAAAAAGAGTTGGGCACAAGAGTTAAGTTGAGTACCGCCTACCACCCGCAGACAGACGGGTAGAGCGAGAGAATCATCCAAACCTCGAAGACATGTTGAGGTCGTGCGTCATTGACCTTGGGAGAAGTTGGGATGCACACCTTCCACTATTAGAATTCGCCTACAACAACAGTTATCACTCAAGTATTGGCATGGCTCCATTCGAGGCATTGTACGGAAGAAAGTGTAGGACACCCGTATGTTGGTTGGAAGCGGGAGAGAAACAGTTTGTCGGGCCAGAGATCATGCAAGAGACGACCGACAAAGTGAAAGTCATCAGAGAACGTTTGAAAGCGGCACAGGATCGGCAAAAGAGCTACACGGACAAAAAGAGGAGACCGGTCGAGTTCTAAGTGGGGGATCAGGTGATGCTGAAAGTATCACCATGGAAGGGACTGATAAGATTCGGAAAGCGTGGGAAGCTCAGTCCCCGTGTCCATGGGACTTTTACTATCTTAGAACGTATTGGGTTTCAAGCCTACAAGTTGGATCTTCTGCCGGAGATAGACAGGATCCACCCCACGTTCCATGTATGTTACTTGCGGAAATGTCTAGCCGAAGAAGAGAGTGTCATCCCTATATCAGAGATTAGAGTGGACACCAATCGATGTGTAGAGAAACCCAAATACATCCTCGAAAGGAAGACGAAGAGGCTACGACACAAAGAAGTGGTCATGGTGAAGGTTCAATGGAAGCACCACCGCGGAACCAACGTGACTTGGAAGTCCGAAGCAGACATGAGGAGACGATATCCTCACTTGTTAGTTTAGCTTAGGATTTCGGGGACAAAATCCATTCTAAGGGGTGGAGGATTGTAACACCCCGAATATTGGATTACTGGTTAATCCGTATTTGTAAATGTTTTTTTTAGTTTTGCTCAATTATTGTCGTCAAAGATTGGCCATGTTTGTGTATTTGGAAAACGTCAAATTTTGATGGAAAACAGTTTCGGCGAGAGTGCCCGGCAAGAGTGTCAGGGTCACTCTCGTGGTGTCAATGTCGCGCCAGGCCGAAAGGACTCTCGGTACAATTCTAGTGAGAGTGCCTGGCGAGAGTGCCAGTGTCTCTCTCGCAGAGTCACAATCGCGAGGGACCAATTAGGTCGTGGTCTGGGAGCCACGATACAAGCTCGGCGAGAGTGACTGGTGAGAGTGCCCTGTATGTCACAATCGTCGACGAGCATTTAAGCATTAAATGTCTGATTTCAATTGAAGACTTCATTTATTTCACTTGGGTTCTTATAGGCAGCCGAATTTGCTCTCATCTAGCTAAGACTTATTCATCCCAATCTTCCTTTCTCCTACCATTAATCACCTCTAGAATCTTGGTGGGTTGTCATTGTTACTTACTAGGGTTTCCCTCTTTTGGTAAGCTAGCTCCATCTTCTTGAAGTTCAAGGCTCTCAAAATCTAGGGTTCCTCCATTTCTAGGGTTTGTCATTACAACCCTATAGGTGAGTCTCCTAAACCCTAACTTTTCATACTTGTGTTAATATGTGATAAGTGATTATTGTAAGATATTCAAATGAATCAAAACTAGGGTTTATGTATTTGCCATGTTTGGGGGAATTTGTAGTAGGTAAAATCATTTAATGTGAAAAAGAATGATATGTGTACAATGTGATATATCCATAAATGCTATAAAGAAGATCTATATTGGGTTTGAGCAAATGTGTAGAACTATTCTTATCAGCAGTTGGATTAATGTTCACCAAAGGGGGTCCCTATCATGTTACACTAGTAGTCAAGCAACTTTTATTCATGAGTGTGTTTTATTATGCCTGTAAATGGTATATGTGCATTTCATGAAATGTGTTAGTCATATGTATAGGTGCAAGAGTTATTTGCGGAGGTTATGCCTAATTCCTTGTGCACGAGGAATTAGACAATTCTTATATCATGCAATTATTTTGACCATTGGGTCTTTAGTGAGGAGGCAATAGGTGACGTAAGTCTCCGGGTTGTAACTCGTCTACTTTGGATAGGCACCCGTGTCCATAAGTCCTTGGAGCGTAACTCAACCGTGTAAGCGTTAGAGGCATAAACGGTCCGAGGATTGTGATGTCCAGCGTGGCATTGGAACTAGGTCCGGGATACGTGGTGAAATCCAATTTAACATCGCGGGTGACTCCACTTATGTGTTCTCGTCACCTAAGGTGGAACGGGCACACCCGTTAAATGGAGTTTATCTCTGGTGTTGTATACAGGTTGAACGTGGTTATCCCAAAACGGGATAATGACATGATTTTAAATCTAAAGACGTATCGGTAACATTTACGTGCTTTATTTGTAATTGTTGATAAATGTGAACTTGTAGATATCCTTCTCGAATTCAACCTAACGCTTGTACGTGTATACTTTGACTCACAGGTTCCGTTAGTGGTGCGTTTAGGGCACCGTGATCCACCCAGAAAAGCGTCTAGGAGCGCCATGGTTCGGGAATCATTTTTGGGGTATAGAGAGAAGAGCGATTTTTGGAGACATAGCAACACCCGTGTTTAATCTGGTTTATTGAAATGTTCTAGATGAATTAGGTTGTTGTGTATTATGTTTCATTTATACCGCTACACTTGCTTGTACAAACTAACCCTCGCCTTGGGTTTTAGTTGTCCGTAATTACAGGTTTAAATCCTTAGTTTTTAGCCGTCATATTGTCAAAATATTAAGTTTTATTTTACTCTAATTTTTAGAGTGTTGTAAAGACCCACTATAGGCTATTAAGAATCGTTAAAGTCCACTAAGACTCATTAAAGCCCAATAAGACCCTTAGGGTGCGTTTGGTACAGATAATTGAAGACAGAGAAATGGAAATGGACCATAATTCCCTTGTTTGGTAAGTCAGAGAATTGAAAATCTGAGAAATAAGCAAATTCCATTTCTCTACTTTTGTTTCTCCCCAATGTGAAAAGAAAAGGTGAGAATTCAAAATCTGGGAATTGAAACAAGCCTAAAAAACACATCGCTCCTTCAAAAACTCACGTCTCTCTCTCTCTCTCTCTCTCTCGTCGCTCTCCCTCTCCACCGGCGAGCTCTCTCTTACGTCGCTCTCTCTCACGTCGGTCGCTCACTCTCACGTCGCTCTCTCTCTCTTACGTCGCGATTCCGAACATCTTCGCTTTACAAGTATTCGTCATTCTTCGCGCTTTGTGATTAGGGTTTCTATTTTCATTCAGTCTTTTATCCAAGTTATCACTTCTTTCTTTTTTTGAATTTGGGATGGCCTTGTTATTGAAAAGCCCTTTTTCTTATATGTCTCATTGAAGAAAAAATGTAAATTGACAGGGGATCTTGTGAATTATGATTAGGCTTTGTTTTTGTTCGTTAAGCTATGTGTAAACTGAAGTGACTGGTGATTTTTTCGGTGTATGGTTTTATGTTGTCATGGAAGATTTCTGTTATTAAATGAAATATATGGTTTATGGTTTATGTGATTTTTTTATTTAAATGTTTGTGATTTGTTTGATTGTGGTTGGTGAGTTCTTGATTTGGATTTGGGTGTTTTGTGGTTATGTATCAAGGGAAGAAAAGTTGGGTGATTATGGTTAACTTTAGGAGCAGATGAAACTTGTTTGATAAATATCTAGTATTTTTTGTATCATAGATGATTGTTGTAGAATTTAGATTTAGTTATTTGTTAAGTTTTAGTATGATTGTTTAGTTATATGCATATGAACGCCAAGTGATTGAAGAAAAGTTTCAATCAATTTTGTTACTTAAATATTTTTGTGTCTTGTAGAACCTGTTTATATGGGATGTTGCTATTATTTGTCCAAATTTGCTATGCATTGGATTATGCAGGGACGGAGCCCTTGGAGGGCATTTGGGGGCCTTGGCCCCTGTGATTTTTTTCAACCGATATGGAAGGATACTTTTCATTATGTTAGAAAAAAAAAATTGGGTTGGGCCCCCCACTCACCACTGGTCGGCCACTTATTAGAATTTAGAAAGAAGCCCATAATTAGTATTTAGTCTTTTAGTCCAAGTGGAATTCCATTTCCATCGTCCAGACCATTAGACCAAACGTGTACTCCAATTCTCCAAACCCTCATCGTCATCTCCATCACTCTAGGCAGGCAGCCAGCGGCCGCTAGTGACGTCCGGCGACCGTCCGACGAACTCGAATTGGCGATTCCATCATTCCACAGACCACAGTCCAGGTAGTGAGGTACAGTTTAAAGTTTAAAGTTTAATCCATTTGATATTTTGATTTGATGATTTCCCAATGGCCAATTTCCATCCAGATTATAACAAAATTAATGTTAATCCTTGATTTTCCAATTTCCATCTGTGATTTGATGATTTCCCATCCCATCTGCAGCCTGCAGGTCACACACAGTAAACTTCAATCTTCAGACTTCAATTTGTTTCTGTTTTCAATGGAAGAGCAACAACCAAATCCTCAAAATGCAAGTGGAATTCCATTGATTTTAACCTCTTCATCATTAAATAATCTTCCAACAGCCCCAAAATCAATGGTTTTTCCTATTTTATTCAAGTTCTAAAATATCATTGATTGCCCATTGCTTATTGATTATTGTTGTTTGAGCTTTATTTTACACATTGTTAATCGTTTATTTGCTTAACTTTAATTGTTTTGTTAGTTACTTTGTTTGATTGAGAATGACACTATGTCTATGAAAATAAAATACAAAATGTCTACCAACTACTAATGAATTTAGGATAATAGGATTAGGATTTAGGATGTTTACTTGTTTCAAAGTAGATGTTTGATTAAATTTGTTCAAATTTGTTTCACATGTAGATGAAGATGAAAACCCAATCTACCATTCATGGGTTTTTTAAAAGAAAACATTCTAGTTCTTCTTCTCAATCTCAAGATCCCTAACGTCTAGTGTTCCGAGTACCGAAAAACCTTGCAAAAAAGCTCAAATGGAAAGTATTGATATCGATCTTAGTACACTAGAACGAGACCCTGATTTGCGCTCTCAAGTTTATGATTATTCTATCAATCAACAAGATACAATTCGATGAGCTTATATGAATCTTGGTCCTCTTTAACCTACACTTTCCATGTTTCCAAAATCTGGATCGGAAACTCATAAACGTAGCTTTCAAGCTTCTTGGTTTAAATTATATCCTTAGCTTGAATATTCAAAGACTTTGGATGCAGCATTTTGTTTCCCATGTTTTCTATTTAACAAACCAACTAGACTTGGATACTACAGTCAACAAGCATTTACTATAGATGGGTTTCGTAATTGGAAAAAAGTGGGTGGGAAAAATGTGTCTTTTTGATGCATATGGGAACCGAATGTACTACTTTCCACAATGTTGCACAAAAAGGATGGGATGATTTGTTGATTGCGGCACAAGATATACGAAATGTGTATGAGAAGTTTACAACAGAAGAGCGGGAGAAAAACAGATTGAGATTGACGGCTTCTATTTATTGCGTTCGATGGTGTGCCTTTCAAGCAGTTGTATTTAGAGGCCGTAATGAAAAACTCGATTCCATTAACAGGGGGAATTTTCTTGAAAAGTTGGAGGCACTTGGTGAGTTTAGCACCGAGATTAAAGAGTTATTTTGTCGTGCTCCCAAATATGCATCGTATACGTCACCCGTGATTCAAAAGGAAATATTGAATCTTATATCAAGTAGGGTGCGACGAATGATTTGTGAGGAGATTGGTGGTCGAAAGTTTTGTTTACTTGTTGACGAAGCACGGGAAGAGTCTCATAAAGAGCAAATGTCTGTTGTTCTGAGATTTGTTAATAAAGAGGGCTTCATTATAGAGCGTTTCTTTGGTCTTGTTCATGTTCCCGACACTACGGCACAAACTCTCAAGAATGGGATTTATTCTTTATTGTCACATTACAACCTTGATGTCAATTCTATTCGTGGACAAGGGCATGATGGTGCAAGCAATATGCGAGGTCAGTTCAAAGGTTTGCAAGCCTTGATTTTAGAAGATTGTAAATACGCATATTATGTTCACTGTCTTGCTCATCGGTTACAATTGGCAATGATGGTCGCCTCACAAGGAGTTATATCCTTGCGTAAGTTTTTTACGCACTTGACTTTTGTTATCAATGTTGTTAGTGCTTCTTCCAAACGCACTGACCAACTACGAGATGCCCAAGTCGAGCAAATTGCATACTTGATTTCTATTGATGAACTGGAGACCGGTAGAGGTCTCAATCAAATTGGTACATTACAACGAGCCGGAGATACTAGATGGAGTTCTCATCTCAGATCTGTTTATAGTCTAATCAAGATGTTCAGTACAACTTGTGAGGTTTTGCTCAAAATTGTTGAGGAAGGAACCGGTTCAATCAAAGGAGATGCACATTCAGCATATGAGACTATGACAACATTTGAGTTCATATTCGTCTTGCATCTCGAAAAAGAAATAATGGAGATCACCGATATACTTTGTCAGGCTTTACAAAGACAAAATCAAGATATTTTTAATGCATTGAGGTTAGTTGTAACTACTAAAGTGTTATTGCAGAAGATGAAAGATGAAGGTTAGGATGATTTACTTTGCCTTGTTAAGTCATTTTGTCTGGTACGTAACACAGTCATCCTACACTCAAACATCATTTTCAAGTAAATCTTCCTAACTTGTCTTCTATTCGACTTGTTTTCTTGTCAGGTACGCAACATAGATATTCATGACTTGTCTTCTTCTTACTATAACAGAGGGGCTCGGGCTCGTAATGAGCATAGTGATCATACACTTGAGCACCATTACCGAGTGGATATCTTTTATGAAGCAATTAATTGTCAATTAATGGAACTAGATCATCGTTTCAGTGATAGTTCCATGGAGATGCTTCGTCTTGCTTCAACTCTGGATCCTAAAAATGCGTATGAGACTTTTAGAAGTCCTGATGTACGTCAACTAGTAGAGCGGTTCTATCCTGGAGATTTCAGTGATCATGAGAAAACAATTCTGAAGATGCAAGCAATTGACATCTATTGCGGATTTGTGTCAATGGTTGGTAAGGACTAGAAGAGAAACCACTTTTGATCTTATACATCGATTAATCAGTCTACTACTTACTCTCCCAGTTTCTACCACGACAACCGAGAGATCAATTTCAGCCATGAATATTGTGAAAACAAGAATACGGAATAAAATGGATGATGAGTTTTTTAACGACTCGTTGATTTTGTTTATCGAAAGGGAAATTGATGAAAAGATCAGTTTGGAGGAAATTGTGGAACACTTCAAGGCCGCGAAAGATCGAAGGGTTCCACTTTGATGAACGATGTTTAACATTTTCATATTTAATTTCTAGTATTAGAGTTTTTACTACGTTATAATTTTGGATAATATATTTTTTGTATTTTTGGAATTATATAATATATTACGTCCGGCCCCTGCGGTTTTTTGGGTTGTGTTCCGTCCTTGGGATTATGGTCAATTTTTCTACATGTATGGCATTTCCATTAATGGATATGGTGTTGGAAGGATTGGGTGCAATCTTGGCTTAGTTGAATTCTCTGTTAAATCTATGTGCTCCCAAACAAGAGAAATTATTCTCTGTTACATTTCTCTGCTGAATTCTCTATGCTACCAAACAGGAGAGTCAATTCCTATTCTCCTGACCAATTCTCTTTCTCTGCAATTCCATTCTTTGCAATCATTTCTCTGCAATTCCATTCTCTGTACCAAATGCACCCTTAATGACTTCTAAAGTCCACTAACACAAATTATAACTCATTAGATGTTTGTATGCAAGCATGTACTTTATATACGTATGTGGTGTATATTGAGGCTCGATAAGACCACTAAGACCCAATATAAGCCTATTAATAACTATTAAAGTCTACTAATACCCATTAAAGCACAATATGTATGTATATATGTGAACTGCTACATATGAATAGATACATTTATGATTTATGTATGTATATGTAGTATGTATGTGAACCGCTACATATAAACAAATACATGTATGTATATATATGTAGTATGTATGTGAACCGCTACATTTGAACTGATAAAAACACACACATACACTTACACACATATATGTATATATATATAGTATGTACGTGAACTGATACCTGTGAACTACAATGAACTATTATGAGAACTACTACATACATGTACAAATTTCTGATTAAATTTTAAAAAAATTAAATAATTTAATTTAGTTAATTATACTTAAAAAGAAACTTAATTAATTAAATCTAATATAATTTTATGAAAAGAATATTTAAAATCACGGATGACTTATCGACAGATAAATAAAATTGCTCGTAATCCGTCGGTAATTAAAATATTTTTTCAATTTTTAATAAAATCTATTTTACCATCAATTTAATTAATTATTAAATTAAAGTTCGTCGGTAGTTTGGTAATTTTATTCAAGATTTTTTTTATTTTTTTAAAATTGCTTAAGGTCACTGACAAATTTTTTTTGATTAAATATTAAAATAAAATTTTTATATTTTTAAATTGATTAAAATAACCGGCTGATTAATAATGGAATTTAATTAATAATTCATTAAATAAATTTCATCCGCAAACTTATCCACTTTTTGTTTTTGTTTTTCTAAATTGAATAAAATTACTAAGAGATTACGGATGAAAATTATATATTTAATCAAGTTTCACATGTAATCCGCCGTAAATTCATCGGTTTAAAGTTTATTATTTTTATTTTTTTGTATTTTCCGAAGGATTGTCGATAGAAGTCAATGGATATGGATGAAAGTCAACTTTTGACCGATCTATCGGTGATCCACCACTGATCCCTTGATGATCACCAACAGTGGCAGATCTATCAGAAGTTGATTTTCACCCATAACCAATGACTTCGTCGATAACTCATTAAAAAAAATACAAAAAAGCTTAAAATATTAAACTGATATATTACTGCAGGTGAAGTTTTTAGTAATGTATGTTTATATTTCTAAGTGTATGTCAGTTTCTAATTTACGAATTTAAATCGGAGGCTATATGGAAGTGGGTAAATGTAAATGGGTGTATGCGGTTTAAAATTTAAATGATGTTAGGGGGTTCATAATCAATGTTTTAAAACCCGGGTCGACCCGGTCGGTTCAACCGGTTGAATCGTGAACCGGTCCAGAGGTCGGGTCAACTATCACCGGGTTTTTGGGGATTTATGGACTGGATCGACCCGCCGGGTTTTTGAAAGAACCGGTTGAACCGGTAAAAACCCGGGTTGACCCGGTTAAAAAAAATCAATTTCTTATATTTGTGTTTTTTATGTTTTTGGATTGATGTAAACTTGTTGTTATGTGTTTTTTTTAATGTTTTTAGATTGATGTAAACTTTTTGTTATGTGTATTTTTAATGTTTTAACTTGTGGACATCAAATTCTTGGTTTTATATATACATTCACATATATATATATATATGCAAGAAAATGAAAAATACATACAATTTCTTGAAACCGTGGTTGAACCGGTTGAACCGTGACCGGTTACCACACCGGGTCAATCAAAAAACCGGTTTTTAAAACATTGTTCATAATGTACATTTTTTATCATTTACAGAAAGTTTGTTTTATGTGTCATCATAACCAAGCTAGCAGTGACAAGTGTTTCGGTCACAATTCACAAATGTTATTATCATTGGTAAAAGGTTTTATGGACAATTTATGAAGAAAAAAAAATATGTGATTACTACAACAGTACAAGACTGTAAGGGTCGGTGACAGTTACAAAATCGTATTTCAAGTGATTTATGGTCCCAAAAATGATAACAATAAATCACGTGCAACTGACCCGTTACAACAAATGCGGAATAACGAGATCTAAATATTGTATATTTTGTTCTATTGATTCATACCGATCCACAAACGTAAATATAGCAGTTATCGAATATACGATAAAATATAACAAAAGAACAAATAAATCGAGACAACAAGATTTAACGTGGTTCCACTATCAGTGTGATAGTGTACATCCACAGGGAGAGAGAAATCTTTATATTACCAACCGGGAGAAAATTACAACGTGTTTACGAGATCTTTGGATCAACAAATCAGTCACCCAAATGTTCCTACAAAAACAAGATATATATAAATATATATCAATGATATATATATATATATATATATATATATATATATATATATATATCAACAAAAGGGAACAAGGAAGAAGAAGAAGAAAATTAGAAAGAAGACTTCTAATTTTTTGTTGGTGTGTTTTGGGATGGAATAGATGCATGTATTTATAGGGGAAGGAATGGAGGATGACATATGCCAAGTCTTCTAATGTAAAATATGTGGTCTAAAATAAATCACTCATCCATGCATCAAACACTTGTACATAGTGCTTGGTGAGTTGCACAACACCAATAAAAACTTATCTGATTTAAGTTTTTCAACACTCCACCATGATGTGCAAATCACCCGACGAAACCAAAGCACGAACCAATCCCCCGAATACGGACAAATAGTTGATAGAGATTGACACGAGGTAACATAATGCATTTTGACCGTGACGAGCTTCGGCTCGGCCATCACCCGTCAAAATCAAAAGCAAAAAATCGTCAAGTGAGCAATCTTAATAGACGAACGAGTTAAGCAACCCAAAAACACGTAACAAGTAATAACTCCCCAAAGATGTCGCCATGTCATCTGTAGCAATATTCTCATCTCTCCGACAAGGTGTCAAACGACACTAACACAATTTGAGCTGGATCAAATTCGAGCAATGCTCGAACGCGGCTGGCGGTAATGACTTGGTGAACATATCGGCAGCATTATCTTCAGATAATATTTTCTTCAAGTACACAACCTTTGCGTCGTGTAAAGCTACCAGAAAAGCATCACGCACATTAATGTGCTTCGTTCGAGAATTGAACGCCAAATTTGTTGCCAAGTTAATAGCACTCTGGCTATCACAATTAATACGGATAGTAGTCTGCTTCAGGCCCAAACCAATTAAGAGTTCCTGTAAATGAACTGCTTCTTTAGCAGACTCGACCGCTGCATTAAGTTAATGCAACAACATACTGTAATCGAGATCTTCAACTGACAGCTGTTCCACCTAATGTAAAAACATAACCAGAGGTGGATTTTCAACTGACACGATCACCTGCGTAATCTGAATCGCAGTAACCAAGAATATCACAGTTGTTTTGCATACCATAAATGAGGTCGTGAGTTTCCGTACCTTTCAAGTAACGAAATACAGTTTTCACTGCATTCCAATGTGACTTATCCGGGTTCGATAGAAACCGACTAATCATTCCAATGGAATGTGCAAGATCGGGACGAGTGCATACCATAGCATACATGAGACTCCGGACTGCACTGGCATACGAAATCTTTGCCATCTCAGCCTTTCCAATATCGTCTACCGGACAATCGTCTCTTGTAATCTTGATGTGTCTTGGAAGTGGCGTAGACACAAACTTTGCTCCATCAAGATTAAACCGATTCATAATCTTCTGAATATAGCCCTTCTGTGTTAACCTGAGAGTACGGGACTTTCTGTCCCGAACAATTTCCATGCCGAGAATAACACGAGCTTCACCGAGATCTTTCATTTCAAATTCTGATTTCAACCTATCTTTCAAACGGTTGATTTCAGAACGATCCCTGCAAGCTATCAGCATGTCATCAACATAAAGAAGTAGATAAATAGAAATGCCACCGCTTGATCTATGATAGACACAAGTGTCTTTCTCACTACGCTCAAAACCCAACGAGAGCATAAATAAATCAAACTTCTTGTACCACTGTCGAGGCGACTGTTTAAGTCCATAAAGGGACTTTTTCAACCTACAGACCCAATCAGGTTTGTTGTTGGTGATGAAACCTTCTGGTTGCTTCATATAGATGGTTTCCTCAAGATCTCCGTGAAGAAAAGTTGTTTTCACATCTAATTGTTCGAGCTCCAAATCGAGAATTGCCACAAGGACCAAAAGGACCCAGATAGATGTGTGTCAAACCACAGGCGCGAAGATATCGTCATACTCGATACCTTTCCACTGTGCAAAGCCTTTCGCAACCAGGCGAGCTATATAACACTTATCGTCTTTGACTTTATAGACCCATTTGCAGCCAATTGCACGACTGCCTTTCGGTAATGGACAAAGCTCCCATGTGTTATTTTTAGATAGAGCTTCCATTTCCTCATGCATAGCTCCTAACCACTTATCACAGTGGCTCGAAGCTAGGGCCTCCGAATAGTCAAACGGCTCATCCTGTACAACATGCAAAGCATACTCAAGCTGGTCAGTAAAACTCATATTTGCAAAATCCCAATCACCATACCTATTAGGAGGACGGATAGTTCTCTAGCTCTGCCTCGTAGGTACTGATACTGGAATTGTATCGCCTTGACCTCCACCATCATTTAGAATTTCTTCCTGAACTGAACTACATGGATCAGAAGTAGATGTATCTGGTGGACTAACATCTTCTTCAGATTCTGATCCCAAAGTAAAACCACGAGCAGATGAGTTGGGTACAATAGGACTGACAATTATCTCATCTCCATCGGTTGTTGGAGAAACAGAAGTGATAATTTCCGATTCTGGAGCAGGCTGTCGATTATGATTAGACTTGAACATAATCGACTCATCGAAGGTCACATGTCGAGAGTGAATCACCTTTCGGGTGACCGGGTTCCAGATTCGGTAACCCTTGATTCCATCTATATAGCCGAGTAGGAATCCCTTGGTGGCTCTGGGATCCAACTTGTCCTGACCTGTCACATGAATATACACAGGACATCCAAATACACGTATGTATTTCAAACAGATACAACCCTTACCCCTCCAAATTTCTTCCGGAATTTTTCCCCTAATGGCTGAACACGGTAACCGATTCACAATGTGTACAGCAGTGTGAAGTGCTTCAGCCCAAAACATTTTAGGGAAACCAGATGTAACTAACATACATCGGACTTTTTCTAACAAGGTCCTATTCATCCGCTCGGCGACTCTGTTTGATTGCGGATCGCCAGGTGTGGTGTAGTGTCGGTGAATACCTCTACGTGAACAAAAGTCTTTAAAGTTACCACTAGTGTATTCACCACCATTGTCAGATCTAAGCACTTTTAATTTTCTACCAGTCTCGACTTCAACTAGTGCTAACCAAGTTTTGAATATTTCAAAAACATCTGACTTTAACTTAATCACATACACCCAAAGTTTGTGCGAGAAATCATCAATAAAAGTAACATAGTACTTACTTCCACTAAGGGATTGTGTCGAAGATGGTCCCCAGACATTTGTATGAACGTAATCGAGGATTTCTTTGGTGTTGTGTTTTCCAACACCAAAAGAAACACGCGCCTGCTTACCCGAGACACATTCTGAACAAAAGTCCAGACTCGTAGGCGTGTCAACAGCAATGAGTGTCCGCTTGCGCATAATCTCCAAATTCTTCTCTGAAGTGTGTCCCAACCTAAGATGCCAAAGATGGGTAGCATCTAAGTTTCTCGAACTATCTGCGACGCACGCATCAGAACTGACTGTTTTGCCTATTAGATGAAACAGGTTATTTTCTGTCTGCTCACCCTTCATCACAATAAAGTTCCCTCTGGAGATGTGCATACTCCCATTCTCTATTCGAATCTTACAGCTAAGTTTGGACAGTTGTCCAACAGAAATCAAAGAACGAGTCATAGACGGTACAAATTTAACATTTGATAAAGTTCGAATAGTACCGTCAAACATTTTGATTCTGACCGAACCGATGCCCCGAGTGACACACGATGTACTGTTTCCCATATAAATATGATTACCTTCGAACTCCTCGAAAGTAGTGAAACAGTCCCGAAATGGTGTCATATGGCACGAAGCTCCGGTATCCAACACCCAACGCCTGTTGCCTTGCGGTGCAGTAACCGTTGCTGAGAAGCCTGTATCTTGTTCAGTTGCAATTGCTGAAGATTCTGCCTTGTTCTTATCCTTGTTTTTCAAACTCGGACAATCTCTGACCCAATGACCTGGTTTGTGACAATAATTACAATTGCCACGTTGCTTAGATTTCCCGCGATGACCAGGTTTACGAGATTGGGAGCGGCCACGAGTTCTTCCCCTAAGCTGATCGTCTTGGTCTCTTTCGGCAAATAGACCATGACTATTGTGGTTGTTTTCCCGCGAACTGTTACCGATTTTCATCCGAATTCTCTATTCTTCACAGATCATCCCTGCTTTCACGTCAGACAAAGATATGGAATCTCTTCCATAAATAAAACTGTTAGTGAACTAGGAATATTTTTCGGGAAGTGAATACAACAGAATCAAAGCGAGTGCCTCATTATCTGTGGCAAAAAAAGAATCTGTTGCCTTCAACTTCATTATGATGTCTTCGAATTCAGTCATGTGGGCCTGAATGGTAGTGCCTTCCTTCATTTTGAAAACAGTCACGACTTCATCAATAACAGTTGGTTAGTCAAAGTTTTCTTGAGATAAAGATTCTCAAGTCTTTTCCAAATCCCTGCGGCTGTCTTTTCAGAAACGATTTCAGAAATTACATTTGGACCCATAGCCATGTGTAAGGTAGTGAAGGCCCAAGCCTCCATTTCCTTAGCTTCTAAGGTGGACATATCCGGATTTATTTCTTCTGGAGCAAAGACTACGGGGTGAACATCGTTTTTCCTAAGTGTTGCTGCTGTAGTAAACTGCCATTTACCAAAATCGCCCTCCCCGTTCCATTTTTCTATTCTAATCCCGGCCCTCGATAATTTAAAAGCACATTTTTTATAAACATTTGGGTCCGAGTTGGAAACAGAACCGGCGAATGAATTTCCTGAATCAACAGACATTTTTATCGAGCACTTATCGTGCAACTAAAAAATATACAATATAAGTCAAATTTAGATCTAGATGCTCTGATACCAATTGTAAGGGTCAGTGGCAGTTAGAAAATCGTATTTCAAGTGATTTACGGTCCTAAAAATGATAACAATAAATCACGTGCAACTGACCCGTTACAACAAATGCGGAATAACGAGTTCTAAATATTGTATATTTTGGTCTATTGATTCATACCGATCCACAAACGTAAATATAGCAGTTATCGAATATACGATAAAATATAATGAAACAACAAATAAATCGAGATAGCAAGATTTAACTTGGTTCTACTATCAGTGTGATAGTGTACATCCACAGGGAGAAAGAGATCTTTATATTACCAACCGGGAGAAAATTACAACATGTTTACGAGATCATTGGATCAACAAATCAGCCACCCAAATGTTCCTCCAAAAACAAGATATATATATATCAATGATATATATATATATCAACAAAAGGGAACAAGGAAGAAGAAGAAGAAAATTAGAAAGAAGACTTCTAATTTCTTGTTGGTGTGTTTTGAAATGGAATGGATGCATGTATTTATAGGGGAAGGAATGGAGGATGACATATGTAGGATGACATATGGAGGATGATATATGCCAAGTCTTCCAATGTAAAATATGTGGTCTAAAATAAACCACTCATCCATGCATCAAACACTTGTACATAGTGCTTGGTGAGTTGCACAGCACCAATAAAAACTTATCTGATTTAAGTTTTTCAACAAAGACATGCCAAACGTTTATTTCCTGTGCTAACCTTCCCAAGCACAGTCACAGGCCACATGCATATAAAGCGCAAATAGGAACGCAAATTGCAAAGTGCTTAAACATGATGCATGATTTCTAGGCAACTTTAGAAAGCCAATGTGCTTGAGATTTGTTTAAGAGAACCAAACGAACAAACGGTGTAGCCGACTCGCTAATAATTTGGTCACAAAAGGTGTAGCCGACTCACTAATCATTTGGTCGGTTCGTAGAGGGACTGCAACCCATCCCCAGCATCAAAACATCACTTTCGTAACTCCTACTAATGAAAGAGGGTCACAGCCACTTTTACACACTTCTCATTCTAAAATCACACTTTTTCTATTAATAATCACATCCACCATATTCTTGTCCCATTAATATCTCAATGGATTTTGGATGAAACTCTTTTTAAAATCACATTTACAACGAAACAATGTTCACAAAATTTCTTTCAGTTTGTAGTGTGGTGTTGAGCTATAGAGTGGGGAAGAAATGATGAAAATTTGATGTTCATTTACTTCTTTCTACATGTTAGCATCATTCTTTTTTGTGTAAACATTTTGGAGTTTTAGGTTTTAATCTTCACTTTTTCTTTGTTCTAAAATGAATTAGAAAACCACACATGTGAAACCGTAAATTCTTTATTGGTTCATGCATTGATTCATTTACGTTAATTCGCTTGATAGGTGCAACTACTTAATTTTGATATTTTGTTCAAGTAAATTTGGAGGTGTTGATCGTGCATGTTTGATCATCAATAAAGCCTACAAGTTTACGATTGCATGATATGTCTAACTGCATCTTTGTAAATCATATTTTTAAACATTTAGACTCGATTAATCCGAATAGAAGAATTTAAAAAAATATAATAATAAAAATGTGTATCCTTAATAATTCCAATTTATGAAACTTTTGACAACTTGTTGAGTTTGCCTTGAGGAGAGGGCAAGATAAGGGCCATACACTAGAGTTGAAGTGGACTTTAAGCAGCACGCTTGAAAAGTCTCTCATTACCGTTTAGACTTTTTTTTGATGTAGATTCCAATGAACCAAAGTTTGATAGGCATGAACACAAAAAAAAAAAATTAATGCTATTCTATAACTAACTTAAACAAAAGAAAATTGAACTAGTAATCTTGTTCAAACCTAGAAGACAAGCCATATACGTAAATTGAAATGTCAAGATCAGGGGCGGAGCCAGAATATTCAATCAGGGTGGTCCTTTTGAAAAATACTATTAAGGTACCCGTGCAATGCTACAATGTGCATTTCGATATAAAAGTCCAAAACATAAAATGTTAATCATGTTTCATTTTTTGTCTCTTTTTTTTCCATTCTGATGCTAGTTGTATACTAGCACAATTTAGTTGAGCATAAATTTTGAATAGATGTAAGAAAAAATACCTAGTACAAATAGGTTTTTACCAAATAAAATATAAGCGAAAGATCGTATGAGAAGTTGAGGTTAACGTGAGAAGCATGAAAAGTGGATCTGAACCGTTGATCACTTTTAATCTCATGTCCTCCCATGAGTTGGGCCTTCGAAGGGAATTGATCTGGTGCATCTTGATGTATCTTATCTCGATGCAGCTCATCCTTATGTGCATCCATTTCTCATCCAACAGTTGATAAACACTTTTCACGGTTCTCATATTAACCTCAACCTCTCACCGAAACCCAAGCTATAAAATATATATATTTTGATTTATTATATATTTTTATGTAGAATGTGAGATGTAATCCAGATTTATGCAACTAATTTATATAATTGCAAACCAACGATTTTCGTTTTCTGAATATATCAATAATATTTTTATTATATAACGTCGACACAAACATCATTTCTAAATAAGTAACCAAATATAAATGCCGTAGGTAAACTATAATTTTTAAAAACTAAAACTTTAAATTTATATTTAATAACAAAAAGATATAAAATAAATTGATAAAAAAAAACTATGATCAAACATATATACTATTTGTTGTGTGAGAGGGAGAAAAAACTAAAATATCAAGTAAATAAATACATAGCCCATTTAATGGTGCATAAAAGAAATTTTTACAAAGTTTGAGGGTGGGCCCAGGACCACCTTGGGCCAAGGCTGGCTCCGCCAGTGGTCAAGCTAATACTTTCAGAATTGAGATATAATTAATATTCTGTTATTTTTGGCAGTCCAGCCGAGAGGGCTCCCATGCTCTCACTCATTCGATTATAGCAAGAGAAAAAAATCAGGCGTCTGAAAGGTGTAGCAACTTGATCATTTTAAAGGGTGACCTTAAATAACTTGAAATCAAATATGTAACAAAGATGGAACATGGGTGAGATGGTAGGATTAGCACTCTCTACATATAGGAGGTCATGTGTATGAATCTTATTTCAAATGAAAAATTAACTTTTTTTATCTCTTAGTTTTAGGCTCTACGTACGGCCCAAGGCATTAAATGAGGCCTACAAAGTCATTTTTTTTTTGTACGACAACTTGGCCTACAAAGTCATTATACTAAAATATTATCAGAAAAAAAAAATATACAGTTAAAATGATCGAACTCATCACCTTAAATACAATTATAGATAGAACTGTCAGTCTGCCTATGCCAATACCGTTTTTTGTTAACTTTTCTCCACCATTTTGACTTTATTATTTTTTTAATGATTTATTTTCCTTCTCAATGCCAATTCATCTTAAAAACATCGTTTTTTTTATCTTATTTTGAAAACAACACATTCATGTTAAAGATCAAGGTTGATGCTATTTGAAAAAAAAAATGTATTTTATTCTCCATATCGACACAGTTGACTTTTTTCTCGAGTTCAAACGGTAATTTTATGGATTTTTAATCCACCTTAATGATGTACCCATTCAATGACAATCTTGAGTCTGCCGCTAGACTTATTATGGTTCGTTACATTCTACCTTTTTCAAACCTTTCCAACGAATGTGCATGATATATTGTCTACGATTGGATTGTTTTGATTTTAAATGCTAGAAAGATTAAAAAAAAGAATTTATATAAAAATATGGTTCTCATGGCTAATTACTCAGCTATTTAGTAAAAGTTAGTGTTCTAAAAGTCCATGTGTATTATATATGTATGTATGATAGAGGTAATACGATTATTTTAGTAGTGAATGTATATGAAAGGGACTTTTGATTGATTTAATAATAATAATAGATATATACAAAAGACGACATCATATATCTAATTTTGAATTGGATTCGAACAAACGAAGAATAAATTATATAAAAATGAAGCATATTTTGATCTAAAAAATTTATGTAATTTTATGCCACTTATTTTCAAAATCATCTACCTCAGGTTTAAATCGAAACGCTGATAAATCCCTTGTGACCATAGAGATTCACCTGCAATGGTTCCAGGCCATTCATGGTAGCCCAGGGGATTAGTCGGTGCATGTAAGCTGACCCGAAAACATACGGTTAACCAAAAAAGGAATTGTTGATTTTTAATGCGTTCATATATATATATATATATAGGGGTGGGTTCAAATGAAAACTCATTTTTCATTTTGCACAAGAGGACAAATCCTAACCATTGGTTAAAACATAGAAACTAATCAATGGGTAAAACATAAAGATTAATTGAGAAGTGATTAAGAACAAAATTGGAAATTTGAATAAACGTCTACCTTGTTTGACTTTTTATTTTTTTAATTAAAATTTTTTTACCCCTTAAAATTTAAAATAAATTATCTTAAAAATTACTAATATTTTAATCAAACAAACTACATCAAAAAACCGAGAATCTCATATTTTTCGATATGACATACATCTTGATATAGTTTTTTTTCTTCGTTTTAACCAATTTTTACGTGAAATTCTATGTGTTATATTAATTATGAATATGTACGCACGTCTCCGGGTGTCCAGATTCAGTATGAATAACAAAGGTGAACATTCATTCACTATTCAAGAGAATAATACAGTATTCAGGATGAATAATACGTGAATTCATGATTCATGTTCATCTTGAATCATGTATTATTCACCCTGAATGTTGTATTATTTATCATTAATGATACATTATTAATGATAAATAATATATGATTGACCAGTGAAGGTGTAAGCACATGCCACACTCTCTTTTGTTTCCTAATTCACAACCAAAATTTGGTTTAATTCATTATGAATATGTATGCTCATCCCCAGATGTCCCACATTCAGTATGAATAACAAATGTGAACGTTCATTCATTATTCATGATGAATAATACACGAATTCATGAATTGTGTATTATTCACCCTGAATGTTGTATTATTCATTTTGAATGATACATTATTCATGATGAGTAATACATGAATGACCCGTGAAGGTGTGGAGATGTGACATGCTCTCTTTTGTTCCTCGGTTCACAACCAAATAACTCGATAGGTTCTCGATTCATCTCGATGAGTGTTGGGTTACGATGCTGAAGAACGCGATGCCTTACAACGTTGAAAAAAGTGTTGAAGAAGGTGATGTCGAGTTACATATACTTACGGTGTCGAGGGGTTGTACTGACTTGAATGTACATAAATATTCATAATGAATATAATATATATATAGCATTTCACCTAAAAAACGGTTAAAACAACAAAAAAAATACATCGAGATGGATGTCATGTCGAAGAGCATGAAATTCTCGTTTTTAATGTAATTTGTTTGAATAAAATATTAGTAAATTTTAAGATAATTTATTTTAAAGTGTAAGTGGGTAAAAGTTTTTAATTAAAAAAGAAAATAAAAAGTCAAATATGGTAGGCGTGAGTTTAAATTATCTTCCATTTTTACCTCTAATCATCTTAAAATTAAAAACTCTATTTAATATGAGTTGTTGGATCAATAGAGATGGAGTAACTGATATTTGTTCTGCACAATGAAAATTGAGTTTTCATTTGAACTTTTCTTATATATATATATATATATATATATATATATATCTTAATTTGCAAATCACCTAAATAATATAAACCTTACAAACTCATCTAAGCCGTTCTTTTTTTGATGAACGATTATATTTGAATGAGAAGTTACAAATTAATAGAAAAGAAAGGGAAATAAATGAAGGGAAATACTAGAACATAATTATCATTCAATATTACAATCCCAAAATACTACGCTCCTTTTCCACCTTCTGTGAAACTTCATATATCTATATACCCTCCCTTGTTTCATCTATGAACTATGATTGAATCGATATTTTAAGTTCATAGTAAGATGAACAAGAATAAAATCACCAAGAAGTTTCAGTCATCATCATCATATGTATTGATTTGGGATAAGAATTACACTTTGGAAGGATTTATCTTCACACTACACACAACGATTCACCCAATTGTCTGGGTCAAAGTGTATCTCTCTTAAAACTTACAATCAAAAGGCTATGAATTTCTATTCATAGACCTAAGTTAAGTTAGTCAATGCACTAGTCAATGAGGAGAGTCCACGTGTAAAGTGCACTAACAAATTTTGGCAGGAACAATTAAGTTGTGGGAGATTCATACTTGATGATTTGAGTTTCATGTTGTGTTTAGAGATACGTTATGCCTCTGGCTTGCCGAATAATCTTCTGGTTAAGTATCTCTCGTAAGTATTCTCGATGGAATCAACACTGGTTCATTTAAAATACTTTTACATGTCAAAAAGAGGTCTAAAAATCTCCCCCTAAATATTGAAAAAGAAAAATACAACTCATTTAGAAAGCAAGAGGATATTACGTTTGTAACACCCTAAAATCTTAACCATAAAATTTTAAATTTCCGGAAAGTGAACAACACAAAACCTTAAATGTTAAGAATAACTTTAACCTACAACGGAGAAGTTTATACAACAAAAACACCAATGATAATGAGAAATAGGCTAACAACCTACTTAATCTAGTTAAAGAATGACTAAATTAGAACGGGTGTTGCTAATGTCTCCAAAAGAATCACTCTCCACAAATGATCCCCAAAAAGCCTAACTGTTTAGGTGCTCCTAACTGCATCGGTTGGCATCTCAAATCATCTTAGAACTGCCACTAGTGGTACCTGTAAATCAAGAGCACACAACAAGTGTTAGGCTAGAGGTATAGTGAGATCATACATAAACATTTATACAATGAAAGGCGTTAATGCACAATTTAATTGTTATCGGATCCAATATTGGTTACACATTACCATAATATCCAATTTCACACGACGTTCCACATCTGTATATGCACAAAGAATACAACTTTTAAACTACGGGGGAGACCCGTTTCCATCAAGGTGAAAAGAATACGTGAATTGAGTCACCTATTGATGTTATGGGGACTACACCTCAGGTTCCTAGTTTTAGTGCACATACCATTCTGGCATCACCTTAAACCCTCTCATACCGTTAGTGGTTACTCCAACGAGTTACACCTCAAGGGTTTAATAAACCTTAGTGTTTACCCAATCTAGACAAGTTCCACCTCAAAGACATCAATATCCTTTAGTATATACCATCTAGGGGCCCAGATATGGCCATCTCAACACTACATCTCATTACATATTCTAAATCCTCATGCATAAGGATTTAGTCACAATTCTCTAAAATCGTCTCCCACAAGGTTAACATATAATGACTATCCACATCGTAGTGTTTATTACACATTACCCACATTTGTCATTCCACAAACCCTGAGCATTCAATATTTTGACACAATACATTTCCCTTATTCACCTTGGAGACCCATAATGTATATATACATAGAAATACATATCAACACCTAGTTAAGCCCAAAAGTTCACCATGCATATATTTAGAAATATTCAATCCATTCAATCCCAAAAGTGAGGATTTCTCCTTTGATGTCTAGAGTTTATTTCCAAAAATCTCAAACAACCATTTTAGGTCAAAATACCACAAAGTCATCATTGATAATAGACAACTAAAAACCATCACATTTTATATAACAAGATGGAGTAAACTCATACATTACTTCTTTTGGCCAAAACTTTAAGTTAGCAACCCACGCGATCCACACAATGATTAACATTCTAAGATACCATAGTGGTTATGGCAAACATAAAGATGAACTCACCAAATAGGGATGTAAGTGAATACCCTAGAAATCCTAGTAGAGAGTAGGAGGAGAGTTGAGCTTCTAGATCCCTAAGATCTTGAAATCAATGAAGGTGGAACCTTAGAGATGTAATAACTTCCTTTGGATAACTTGGATCTGCAATAAATGAGAAGAGATGATGATGATGGATTGAAAATCGCCTTAGGGAGGGAGAGGAACCGTATTTTTTTATCTCAATAAATGATCCAATGTCTCTCCAATAAATCATATTTGGTTATTGAAGGGATTCTGCCTGACGACGACAGTAACACGCGAGTATGCCTATACTCGCCCCTGTTGTACCGAGAGTACTCCCCCTCCGCGTGATAGTGACATGCGAGTATGCCCTTCGCATTCTCGTCAGGCATACTCACACCAGATGTAACGAAAGGGGCTCCCTCCCAACGACATTGAAATAGCGAGAATGCCCTTGGCATTCACGCTCGAAACCTCTAGAATGCCAGATTTTCTGAGTTTCGGCCCGATTCGACCCTAACTTCTTGACTCATGATAAAACTCATAATTTCTCACCACCATACGCATAAAAATAACAGTACCCATACAGAATTAGTGGTTACCAAGGTACAAGAATAAATGAGTTAACAAATAAAATAATGTGAGTTACTTAGCCAAAATTCGAGATGTTACAACGTTTCTCTATAAAAATCTTCATTAAAAGTGGAATAAAAAATTCAGGAAGAAATTACATGACATGAATAAGATTAAACAGCAAACAAGATATACTACATTTCAGCATCATCGGTATCTGTTTTAGATTTTCCAGAAGCGGATCATTAGGTCTCTATAGTTGGCCTCTAAGGATATTTCTTGGATTAATTACTGAGGAGGCTGTAAAGGAACACTTTCAGAAACTATCCTTTTATCCAATTGTCCCCTTAACCAATTAAGAGTCGTGTTTGAATATTTGAAGCATTTAGAGAGTCTGAAGAACTTCTTCCATTTTCGCTCATCACTATAGATAAGCCTCAGTTCTGGATCAGTAATCACTGTGAAAGATCTATGGTCATTCAGTATTTCCATGGGTTTATTGGGAGGTGGCATATATAATCTATAGTCTACTTTAGCTCTTTCATGCACAATGTCACCCATTACTTTCTTAACTTTACCCATGGCTATGTTGTACTTTCTTTCTTTGTCGTAGTGGTTTATTGCATAGGCTACAAGAGTGAGCAAGTGTGAGGTCTATTGAGATCAATGATTGGTTTGATTAAGAAAACAACAAGGAATCATAGGGTAGAAATCAGTAGATTATTGAAAGCAAGTAAAAACTAATCTACTAGAGAGCAAGAACAATCATACGGCTACTTTGATAATGAAAGGGTTAAACCTAAAAACTATTACATGATTCCTATTTATACCCCATAACCCTTGTACACAATAAAGACCAAACCCAATACAAGGCCCATTACAATAAATGTAGATTACTTTATAAAACTTCTAATAAGAACATAAAATATGTTCTAAAAACAAGTCTCAAGGGTTCAGGTTCACCAAGTCATTATCATTGAATAAAGAGATCTGACTCAGATCCCTTTCCACCATGTATTCAAGATATATATTTGTGCACAAAAATTCTAACCTTGACTAATACACCCTTCTGATCCCATTATTTGACCAAACTCTTTCCTTAGGTTGTACCATCCGAGCAAACCTTGCATGAACACGTACAAGTACCTGTGAATCAAGAGTTGGGGGTTCTAGCTCCGCATCATGCTCTTGATACATGTACCGATGAATAGCTTCCATAAACACTAGTTCAGGCTATCATTGAGAGGGTTTTGATCTATCAATGGGTTGTCTTAACAATTTTAGTTAGCTTAGAACTTGTTGAACACGGTGTTCAGAAGGGGCATTTCTTAGTTGGGTTGGTGGTCTTGCAGATGAAGTTTCTTGAAGGGTAGGTTTCTAAGAAGTCAAGAATTGGATTTTGGAATGGGAGGACCGTTTCAAGAACTTCAACATCACATACGATTGGTCCTACCCATCTAACGTATTTTGATCATCTTCTTGTAATCGTATTTTGATGGGTTTTTGGATCGATCTGAGTGTTTTTTTGGCGAACAGTGAAGAACTCGCAAGATCTAAAATTCTCGCATGATGATGATAAATTCGCATCACTCTTGATTATTGAAAAGGTTAAGTGACGAATTCGCAGGGCATTAGATACGAAAAGTATGGATTTCGCATATGCTTGTGTGCGAAAAGAAGAACTTCACATAGTGTTTCATACGAGAAATATACAATTCGTATTGGTCCACGTACGAGAAGTCAAGAATTCGCATAAAGTTTTATATGAAAAGTTGAGTTAAGGGAAGAATTCACACCTCAAAGGGTACAAGAAGTGAGAATCTCGCATCGCAAAGCATACGAATTTCTTGGATTCACATCAAGCTTCATACGAATTCTATAGATTTCGCATAGAAAGTTCAAATTTTTTCTAAGTGATGAATTCTTATCGATACGAATAGTTTGAGATCAAATTTTTGGTTAAGTATGGAATTCGCATAAAGGTGTCATGCGAAAAGTTTTGATGTTTGAATTTGGCTATGTCAACAATTCGCATCCCGAAGTATGCGAATAGACATAACTCACATCGCATTGTATGCGAATTTTTAGAACTCACATAAAGTGACTTGCGAATTTCTTGTGATGTGCGGATTTTGGTTGACTTGGTGTGCGCATTTCTCTTGTTATGCGATTTTTGAGAAGTTTTCTTGCGGTGTGCAAATTCTAAGAAGTAAAGTGGTGTGAGAATTTCTAACTTAGAAATTTTTTGGAATTTGTTTTCTGAAATTTTTTCTGAGTTGTTGATTGTTGATTTTTTCGAACTAACGAGCATTCTGAGTTCTTATTCTACAGTTTTTCAAGATGTCTAAAGAATTTCTCTCAATGGGGTCTCAGTCCAAACCGCCAGTTCTATCAATCAGAGAATACCCTCAGTGGAATTATGAAGGCCCAGTCAATCCGATGGTTACAGTTCCTGGACAGCCAGCTACAGAGACTTATCCTGAAATTCCTGTTCGGTATGTGCCAAAGCCTTACCAGTATTTCAGTGAACGAGAGAAAGAGCTAGCAAAGATAGATGAAGAAGCTCTCATTTACTTGACAATGGCAATCCCAAATGACATCTACAACTGCGTAGATAGTCGCGACTTAGCGAAGACGATGTGGGATGAGCTTGAACGACAAGTTCAAGGAACTGACAGATCCATTAAGGCTAAGCTTAATCAGAGTATTAATGATTATGAGGGTTTTTGAGGAAAATAGGGTGATTCATTGACAGACACCTAGACTAGGTTTAATGTGATTTTGAACGATTTAAGACGGCACGACATGAACAAGTTTGTGTCAAAAATCAACTATAAGTTCATCAAGAACCTTAACCCAGAATGGAAGAGCTACGCCATCAATCTTCAGATGTCAAAAGACATGGATCTTGAAGACGTGAATGATATCTTTACTACTTTGTCACATCACGAAGATGAAGTAAAGATGTTAAGTGATGAGAAGAAAATGGTGAAAGAGTCATTAGCTCTGCTTGCTGAAAAGAAAGTGGGTAAGTCTGGTTCTGGTTCCGGTTCAAAATCCAAGTAAAGCTGCCCAAATCTTATTTGTCTGAGCTTCCAAACTCTAGTTTTGAGTCCTCAGTGGAAGAGATTAATGTGAATTCTGATGATGATGTACAAAGGTTTGCCAAGAATCTGGCGTCACATAACCAAGAAGTTTAACAAGAGCATTGGTAAGAAGAAATATTTTTCCAATTCAAAGTATGAAGGTTACAAGAAAGATAAATCTGAGAAGTACAAGCCCCGATATGGAAAGAAGGAAGAGAGAAAAGAAGAGAGGAAGGAAGAGAAGAAGGATGAGAAGATAGATCCACAAAGAAGAAGATGTTTCAACTGTGGCAAGTTTGGCCATTCTTCTAAAGACTGCAAGTTCAAGTGGATCAAAAACTCAGAATACTATGAAAAGAAATCACTGCTGGCAAAGAAACAGGAGGAAGGGAAAGAGCTTATGGTAGAAGAAGATAATTGGTTGTGCCAAAGTTCTAATGATGAGGAAGCACACTTTACCCAAGTTTGCATGATGGAAAAAGTTGAGGAAGATGTTGAGACTGTTTCTGAACATTCTGATGGTGACTCTGCGATAAGTGAAAATTCTGATAATCCTGAGATAGTTAGATATTTACTTGCTCAAACTAAACATATGAAATTTGACTTTCAAATACTGAAAAGTAAATTAAGCCTTGAACGAAAGTCAATGATGAATTTTTGTGATGAAAATGCATTGTTGAAAGTTGTGATTGAGGATAAAGAAAAGGAAAAGAATGATTTGGAAAAGGAAAAAAACTGATTTGAAAACTAAGATCACCGAACTCGAAAAGAACTTAGTTAATCTGAATTTTGAAAAGCGTGAATACAAAATAAAGTTTGAAGTTTGTTTTCAAGAAAGAAACGAGGCATATTGTAAGATTAAGCAACTGGAGGATATAAATTTGAAAAGAGGACAGACTGAACAAACTCTGAATCTTCTCACAAACAAACTCTAGTATGTTCGTTTTTATAATCCAAAACCTGGGTTAGATTTGTCGGAAAATTATGTTTTAAAAAGAGCCCCTGAGAATTTATATAACTTTGATAAATTGGGTTCTACTGTGAAGAAGATTCCAGATATTCACGACACGTTCGTAAAAGTTGAAACTCCTATATCTGAAACTCCATCAAAAGGTAAGGAAGTAATAGACGATGATCAATCAAGTTGAACTAATTCACAATCTAGTTTTAAATACGTGGGAAAAGAAAATTATTTATACCAACAAGTTTACAAAGACAAACACTAAACTAGTTGACTTTGACTTATTACAAAGACTTTGACTTTTGCTTTAAGAGGCTTTGACTTAAGCTTTGACTTTCAACTCCCATGATCTTGGATCCAACATATTTATGCACTAACAATCTCCCCCTTTGGATTCATGATCATATCCAAAAAGAATAAGCATTGAAACTCCCCCTTTGCATAAACAAAAGCAAATTTTAGCAATCACGAACAATCTTCTCCTTTGTTTGATCTTTGACAAATTCAATCTCCCACTTTAAACTTTTTCACAAAGATAAAATTTTCATCTCCCCTTTCCATTGAACAAAACAATCAAAGTCAATATACCCTTTCTTCTTAAACTCTCTCTTTCTATGCCTTGACAAACAATCTTCAGAAATACAATATTCTCCCCCAAAGTCTATGAATGTCTTCTTCAAGAACTTTAACAATTTCCTCCAAGGTAAAAACAACCTCTTTCAGACTTCAGAAAAGAAATTATCTTCATATTTAACTCTGATACTAACTGTGTGTCCCACTAAGTGCAAATCAGATCAAGATGAACAAACGATTTCTATTTCAATTGCCATATTTCATTGGTGATCAAATCAAACGAATTACAAGATGTTTCTCTCTCAATATTTCTCTCTCTGAAATCTTGCTTCTCTCAAAATGCTCTAGGTGCTTAATGCTTACAAGGAAAATAAAACTATTTATACCAACAAGTTTACAAAGACAAAAACTAAACTAGTTGACTTTGACTTATTACAAAGACTTTGACTTTTGCTTTAAGAAGCTTTGACTTGAACTTTAACTTTCAACTCCCATGATCTTGGATCCAACATATTTATACACTAACAGTCTCCAAATGTGACGAATTCTGATAATCAATCTGAGTTTGTTGAGAATATGTCTGAAGAACTTTTTGAAGAGATGATGAATTCTTTAGATCATGTCCCGATTTTAAGCAAGCTCGAATCTGACTCCGTGGTTCATCAAACATCTTATTTTGAAAAACAAATCTCTAATTTACAAAAGGCTCTTGAAGAAGTTGAAGACTGTTAAGTCTAAATATTGTATCCAACATTTAAGGGGAAAGTCAATGGTGTAATAGTCAACATTGTCTAAGTCAAAGCTTGTTTTGTTTCCTTAGCCTTTAAGGCTTTGTTTTAGTTTAGTAGTATATATAGGGTGTTGCCTTTGTAATCTTGTGGTAACGAATAGGAAGCTCATATTGTAATATTCAGTATTGGTGATATTCAAGATCTACTTTCTCTCTCTAGATTCTCTCTCTAGTTCTTGGTATATTTTGAGTAATTGCTTGATTTGATTGGGATTTAATTTATTGATTAACAATTGGTATCAGAGTTGAACCAAACTTTTTAGAAATGATTTGATCATGATTTGAATTGAAATCTGTGTGTTTTGGATCGAAAATCTATATTTTCGAAAGTTTTTCAAGAAAACGAGTTCTTCACTGTTCAATCTGATTTTTGTTGGTAAAATTGTTTTTAGTGCAAGAAAATGGAATCATTGAGTTCGATTTATGTTGATGATTGATTCTTGTTTTAGTTTCATATCTTAATTCATTCAAAATCAATTCGAATTTTCGATTTTTGAAATTTTCTTGAACTCAAGTTCGGTCTCTTTTCATGATAAAAAATGTGCAAATTGTTGTTTTCAATCTGAATTTGTTAGTATATTTGAGTTTCGTACTGTTTGTTGATAAACCTGACAAGTTCTTGAGATCAAATGCACAGATTTAAATCGATTTGAGAAAGTATCAGCCAAAAACTCGACTTTGCGCAAGTTTCATAATCTTTTGCGTGAGATTATCCGAGCTTTAAGAAGAAAGTTTAGTTTATGTATCAAGTCACATTTGCGTATCTTTAAGCATACACAAAGTCTCTCTTGCGCATCAAGGCAAATATGCAAAGTCCCTCTTGCGCATCAAGGCAAATACGCAAAGTCTCTCTTGCGCATCAAGGCAAATACGCAAAGTCTCTCTTGCGCATCAAGTCTTATACGCAAAGGCTTCCGAGAATCATACTTTGTGTATCCCACTGGTTCCGAAAACCTGACTTTGCGTTACACATTGCATACGAGAATCTCTACTTTGCGCATCTCGTAGCTTACGCAAATCTCAATCTTGCACAAACAGTGTTTTCTGATTTACAGTTTGGGAGCGATCATTTTTTTTATCAAGCTGTTTCTCATTCAAAGCTTTCTGAGAGAGAACATTTTAGATTGTCTGAATTTTGTTTTTGAATTCATTTCAACTGATGATTACTTTGTTAAATTCCTTTTGAAACAGGATGAGTTCTCCAATTTTACTAAGAGGAAGATACGAGCAGTGGAAAATTGATTTTTTCAAATTTGTAGATACACATGAGCTGAGTTGCTATATCAGATTGTCATTGACTGAAAGATAGATGAAATCTCATACTCCAACAGAAGATTGTACTGAGGATTGGGAGAAAAGAAAGAATGATGATAATATGGCTCAAACTTTTTTGTTGAATAGTATTCGTCATGAGATTAATGGTCACGTAAAAACCTATCAGTTGACAGGAAAAGATTTATACAAGTCAACAAGAAAGGAGATATGGGACTATCTTGAATGAACGATGTTAGGGCCAACGGTTGTGTCTGAGCTAAAAGGAAAGATTTCTGAATTGAAAGCTATAATTCAACAGACAGTCTCTGTTGAGAGCAATGAGCAGAAAGTTAAGAAATTAGAATATGAGAATGTTGAGCTTAGAAAGACTATATCTGATTTGAAGCAAAAGATTACTGAAGATAAATCTATTTTTGAGAGTGAAAAGAAAGGTTTTTCAAAGAAGTTCTCAGATTTCTCTAAAAAGTGTTTTGAAGAGAAGAAGTCAGTTGAGCTTAAATGCTTAAAACTTTCTCAACAAGTGTCTGATTTTGAGAAAGTGTTGATTTTGGAAAGAGAGAAATTTGATAAAGAAAAGAAGGCCATAGAACAAAAGAATGTGAGATTCTTTAAAGAATTATCCGGCCAGAGAAATGAATCAGAGAAAGGATTTGAAGAAGAACGTTCTATTTTTTAGTCTGAAATCAAAAAGTTGACTTTCAAGTTATCTGAACTGTCTGCTTCTGCACTGAAAGAGCAAAAGATGAAGTTTGAATTCAAGACAAAGATTGACCTGCTTGTGAAAGAAAGAGACAACTTTGTTTCAAAGATCAAAGAACTTGAAAAGTCTGCTTCATGTTCAAATCAGAAATTTGTCTCTTCACAAAGGTCAGTTAAATCCTTTAATCAGATTCTTCGATCTAACATTTTCTTTGATGAATATTTAGATGGTTCAGATACTTATCCAAGGAGAAGAAGTTACAAGAAAGAGAAACTAGTCTGGATGAAGAAATCTGTCAAAGATGACAAGAAAGATGAGCTGAAAGGAAACACATCATGTGTACATCCTAATCAAGCAAAGAAGAACAAAGGGTATAAAGGTAAACCTGACTTGAAATACTCAAAAGATCAATTACTCAGGTTTTCAGGTAATAAATTTTATTGTTCTTACTGTTGTACACATGATCATATCCACAAGACCAGTGATCATTTCTGGTATGGTTCTTACTCCATTACCCCCACACGAACTGCAACTAACATTTCTGGACCCAAATACCAGTGGGTACCAAAGAAGAAAACTGATTCTTTGTTGCAGGCAACACAAGTCAAGGGGGAGTAAGAAAGATTATGGCTTTTGAACATAGCAGTTCAAAACCCGGACTTCAATGTCAAGATTATGGCTCTTGAATAACACAGTTCAAGACCCACACCTCAATGTTAAGATGATGGCTTCTAAGTACATCAGCTTAGGACCCGTACTTCAAAGGATTAAAGCCCTCTACTCCCGTGATATCATAAGAGATCGTATTCCAACACTCAAATGAGGACATCAACCTTCAAGGGGGAGTACACTCTTTCTGCAATAGAGAGATATGATGGACTACATTCCAGAAGGAATTGTGGATCTCTATCCTAGACTTTTCATTGATAGATTTTCCTGATATGACGGACCGCATTCCAGAAGGAGTTGTGGATCTCTATCTTGTTTTAATTGATATATCTACTAATGCATAATTTATAGGGGGAGTACAGGTGGTGGCTTCTGATCACATGACAGATCAGGACCCATTTTTCAATGATCAGAAAAGGATATTCTTCTAATATCCAGGGGGAGCTTCAAAGATATAAATCATTTAATCTTGATTTGAGCGGGAGCTAAAAAGGTAAATATTTTCTAATCCGAGATCTCTGATTGTTTGGAAGAAGAACAACTTTCAAGCATGAAAAACACTTTCTTAAATGTTCAAACCACTTCTCTATTCTCAAAAGTTTTCATGAATTTAGAAGTGAGATTTTAAATGTTTTTCAATTGTGAGCGTTAATGTTTAACTAGCCGTGTGTTTCCAAAGATTAATACTTGTGTATTATCTTGTCCATATACTGTCAAGTATTCATACACACCGGTTCAGTATTTTATTTGAAATTGTTATTACCATGTCTCTAAATGAACCAATTTTTCGATGGTAATACCCCCGTTTGTTTTCAAAGTTGAGTATCATTCATCCTTTCATATTTGTGCTTTCTTTGATAAATTGTTTATATTCGTTCATATAAACAAATTTCCAATTCTTTGATACCCTAACTATTTCATTTGATCTGATTTTAATCATTGTCAGATTCTCAAAACATTTCTATTCTTTCTTGATTTTTCATTCATATCTTTGTTTTGAGAAATCTTCAACGATCAAATGCTCAAATTTCATTCATATTTTTAATGAGCATGCATACACTGATATATGATTTCTTGTGCTTTTCATTTCAAGAAAATCATTAACCAGAATATACTTTTAGGAACATGGGATTCAGTATGAGTGCTTAATAGATCTTCCATGGATTCACGATAACCAATGTTTCCTACCCCGGAAGAAATCCTTTGAGTGATTGAGGGGAGAGGGGTCTAAAAGAATTGAGTGTGGGAGTGATTTGAGGTAAAATGGAAATGAGAGATTGGTTAGATGTGAGCTTATATGGTTAAAAGAAAGAGGGTGTGAGATCAGAGTTAAAAGAATACCAGAACTCTGCACCAAACATCTTTCTGAGTCGGGCATCCACATTACTGATTGGTTCACATTTCTTTGGTGACCATCATTGAAATAGGCAAATAGCCCATGCCATCTCTTGCATACAACCCCACTAGCTACTCATTCTTTTCTTAAAAAGAGAATGTTTCACATTTTCTGGGGAAGCAACACATAATCTATTGGTTCTTCTCTTGGAAGATACTAATATTGAAAAAGAAGGAAAGTTGCCCCACCTTCGACCCTTTCTCATGCACATTGAGTCCATGTACAATCATTGTTGTCTCAGTGATTTACATACTTTGAGCCTTATGAAACACAATCATTGTACTAATTCTTTCAAACACAAGCACGAGCACACAGAAAATCTATTTTTCTGTCAGAACATTCATAGATAAATCTTGTGTTTTTAAATGATTGAATGGAAGTCCTGGGGATTCATCATCAAGACAGATCCTTATATTGTACATTCGTTGTACACAGTGACTCCGTGTTACTGACATGCACTTCTAACTATTTCATTTGTTGATTCAGGGTTACAATGTTCAATATGCCTGAATTTGAAAAGATTTGGATATATATCTTTCATGAATTGACGGCTCTCAGATCAAAGCGCACCAACTGTCAAAGGGGAGATTGTTTTTTATCACAAAGGGGGAAATCAAAGTCTGTGCTGAAATTGAAGAAATTTTGATGATTATGATGCTCGCATCATCAAAATGGGGGAGAGTTTTATAAAGATTCAATTTCAAGTTCAAATTCAAAGTTCAAGTCAGAATTTCAAAATGTTTCCGCTGATTTAAAGTTCAAGTCTGATAAAGAAATTCAAAGCCAAAAGATTCTGAAGGAAGAATGTTCATAGTTTAATCAAGATGGTTTGTGAAAGTTTGTTCTTCCAAAGATGATTCAGAGATCACAAGTGATGAAGATACAAAGTTGTTTCAAAGATGAAGTTTCAAGTTCAAAGAAGTTTAAAGAATTCAGTTTCGTGTTCAAGGCATGTTGACTTTTCAAAGCTTCAATGTGAAAAAGACTTTTCAAGATTTTTCAAGAGCTAAAATATTAAAGATTGTGAAAGCTTCAAAGAGACAAACGCTGAAGAATCAATAGCTGAAGATCTGTATCAAATTTTTATTAAATCTTGAATACAAAGGGGGAGATTGTTAAATCTAAATATTGTATCCAAGATTTAATAGGAAAGTCAATGATGTAATAGTCAACATTGTCTAAGTCAAAGCTTGCTTTGTTTCCTTAGGCTTTAAGGCTTTGTTTTAGTTTGGTAGTATATATAGGGTGTTGCCTTTGTAATCTTGTGGTAACAAATAGGAAGCTCATATTGTAATATTCAGTATTGGTGATATTCAAGATCTACTTTCTCTCTCTAGTTCTTGATATATTTTGGGTAATTCCTTGATTTGATTGGGATTTATTGATTAACAAAGACGAAAATTGTGATCTTCGGTTCAAGCTTGATAAATCTTTGGAAGAAAATAAAGAGCTTTGTAAACAAATTAATGATTTGAAAATGATTTGTTTAAGAAAAATTTATATGAACAAAAGGAGTTTGATGACAAAAAGTGGAATCTTAGATCAAACCCGGAGTTTGTGACGCTTGCTAAGCCAACGGTTGTTTATTCTTCATGTTTTGAAAAACAGCTAAGTGTATTTGAGAAAGGAGAAACTTCTGGAATTAAGACAAAGAATTCACTCTCTAAGAAATCGACTAACAAAGTTTTCTTTTGGATTTTCAAATCTGAGTGGAAAAGTGAAAGGAGAATGGAGGGGGAAAGTTTGTGAAAAGAAAGATTGTGAAAAGAAAGATTGTGAAATTGTTTCTGAAAAGTGTGTAAAAGATTGTGTTGTTTCTACTAGTGATGATAGTTTTTCATGTAATAGTTCTACGATCAATAAATGTCAATTTTCTGATGAATCACAATAATTCAATTTCTCTGTATTGTTTGCGAGTATTTAGAAGTTATTAGAGCCTTATCATCAAAAGTCACTGATGATGTTAATTTATTAACCTCTTTTACATTACTTTTTGTTATATTTTAGTGTTAATAGGCTAAGTCAATTGAGTCTTCTATTCATTTCTTTACATTTTAGCTATTTTTTAGGATTTGCTATGAGAAGTGAATTTGGAATGAGAATTTGGCTAATTTTTTTTATTTATCATAATGCTCATTATTTGTTTTTTTATAGAATGTGCTTGATGGATTTTTGGTACATTTTTTGATTTATCGTGATGGAGGCCGCTTTTTGAAGATAGATTGAAGAAGGAGCATGGGCCGATTTTTGTTGAAAGAAATGTGAAGATCTGTTGGGCGAAAGACTTCGACCGATTTTTTGTCAAATATTGAAGATAATTTGGGTTGAATTTTGGAAAAAAACATTGGGCTCCTTTTAGTTATATAGTGGGTTAAATTTAGTTTTAGTTTTAGGCTTAAGATAAAAAGCCTTACAACTTTTTAGCCCATTATAATTATAGGGGTTCATTTGCAACCCTTAAAAAGGTTGCAAACCTTGCAACCCACATCTGAACCGTCGGATTCATGATCGGCTGTTATAAAAGATATGGAGCCCAATATTTTTAATTAAAAAAAGAGAAAAATAAAAATAAAATAACCGTCGATAATAAATCCAACGGTTAAGATGTGGGTTGCAAAGGTTGCAACCTTTTTAAGGGTTGCAAAATATTTTTCCACTATAATTATATATATATATATATATATGTGTGTATATATATGTATGTGTAGTTAGTTCAAGAAAAAACATCATTATCTATCATCTTTTTTAGTTTTGAAGTTTGTGGTCTAAGTCTTTCTCACCTTAAAAGTGAGAAAGGTTTGGAGCATCATCGTGAAGTTAATCTTGTCTCGTGTTCTTTTGTAATTCTCGGTTGATTCACATTTGGTACAAGGAAATACAAGTGATCATTTTATGTGTTTAATTGTTGTGCAAGTTTTCTTAAACTCATCCCTTTTTTATTTGCAATTCTAAGTTCTCTATAAATTGTTTTTCACTAATTTTTCGTCTTCACACCGTTTTCTAACAAGGTTCGATTTTCACATATAGTGCAAAAACGTTATTGTGACCAAAGTTTCTTGTAATTATTGTGTGATAGAAATCCATTATTTCTTAAATTTCATTTGTCTAGGAAGTTTATAATTCAGTTTCACGTTTTGGGGAACTTTTTGATTGTGGCTTTACGTTGGATTTTCACAAATCTAATTATGGCTCGTCACTATTACGCAAAAGTCTCAAGTATGGTTTTCGTAAGTGAAATAAGCAAGTCTTTTATTTTGGAATGATACTTAGTGCATAAGTTTCTGATTTCTGTCTCGTATTTACTTTCTAGTTATTTATTTCATTTAATTTACATTATCGCACTTTACATTTCGCAATTTACTTTTTTGCTATTTAATTTCGCAATCTATTTTCTCACACTATATTTCATGCAAATTAATTATTGTCATTTACATTCCATGCACTTTAATTTATGTCGTTTCTTAAAAGAATTGTTACTTGCGCAACAAGCTTCATTTCCTAAATATTAGCACTTGCAATTTACTTCATGTATTTTCCATATCTATTATTTGTATTTCAATTCCGTACATCTTTTATAAAGAGAAACCAAGCGATGACGGGCTAATAGCCTTAACTTAGGGTATAAAGTGAAATTAAGACCGAGAACGATGAGATGGTAGAAAGGTGTTTTGGATATAGCATGATTGTCTAAGTTATTTAAATCAAAATTATATTTGATAGAAGATTACATCTAATCAATTGACAATTGGTTACATGTATGAAAACTTTTAAGTTACATCAAATAGCAATTTTGAGATAACAAAGGAATACTATAATATTTTTTTATCTGAATCATTCGTCTTGTCTTTATGGACTTTTATACCCTTGGTTTCTTTTTGTAACTGATTTTCATAGTGATACTTAACAACCAACCAAAAAAATTTCTTCGAATTTGCCATCTAAAACCAACTTTTAAGGACAAGACTTTTAGAGAAACTTTTACAAACCTTTGCTTGTGGATCAAAATCTGGTATTTGTACCATTATTACTTGTTAAAAAGACAACAATAAATCAAAATGTATATTTACATCGAGGTCTATTTGCACGTATTTTGAGGTTGTGTAAAACCATCAACAAGTTTTTGGTGCCATTGTCGAGGAGAGCACATCATAAGTTTTTCTTAATCAGCGTAAATTTTTTACCATCAACAAGTTTTTGGTGCCATTGTCGAGGAGAGCACATCATAAGTTTTTCTTAATCAGCGTAAATTTTTTAAAATTTAGTTTTTCTACGACCTTTTTCTGAAAATCCGGTTTATGTCGTGATTGCCACACAGTGAATTTTTTCATCTTGATCATGATATCGATAAAACTTTTAGACATAGAAGAAGACTGCAAAAAGCCACTTCAACTCTAAACTCTTTCGAAAATTCTAAAATCGGACATTGGATGGCTAAAGAAATTGACATAGACATTAACAGTGACTGACCAAATGGTGAAAAATGCTTCTTTTATAGCTAGTACCTACAATGAAGGTTATGAGATACTTGAAAAGATTTCCAACAATAATGGACAATGGTCTGACCCACGTGCAGCTGTACCTAGGAAAACAACAGGGGTACATGAGATTGATGCCTACACATCATTGACTGCACAACTTGCTAATATGGCTTCTTTAATTAAAATTGTATCGCCAATCAAACTGTACAGTCAGATGCTACTACCTTTATCCCTACTGTCAACTCAGTAAAATGTACTTATTGTGGTGATGGTCATTCAAAAGTGTTGATGGTCATTCTTTTGAATAGTGTCCTGGAAATCTTGAGCAACCAAGCTATGTAAGTTACAAGAGTGGACCTTTTTCTCAAACTTACATTCGGGATGGAGAAATCATCCTATTTTTTCTTAGAATAATCCCACTTTTAATCCACAATTGCCAAGACTTCAAGGGAAATAAAATCCTCAATCACAACAGCATGGAAAGCCCAATTTTCATCCGCAGTCACACCACAACTCTCAAAACAATCAACAGGCGAATTTTCAAAATCACCAACCTTCTTTCCAACATAAACGCAACTAGAAAGTTGAATCATCTACATCTTTGGAAGCTATGATGAAACGGTTTATGACCCAAACTCAGGCTTAAATCAAGAATCCGGAGACACAAATGGGTCAAATGGCTTTAGTAATTAGGAAAAGACCAACAGGTTCTCTCCCTAGTGATACAGAGATACCGCAAAGGGTTGGAAAAGAGCATGTTAAAGTAGTAACTTTGAGGAGTGGAAAGAATTTACCAGAAAACATACAAAAAGAGTTTGAAAAGCCAAAAAAGCAGAGCCTGAAAAGAGTTCCACAACATTAACTTCCTTTGCAATACCTATAAAACAGTCTTGTGATACCATTGGGCCTGAAAGCAAAGTTGGCCCTTTAGGGTTTATTTTGTCAACTGTATCAAAGCTTAAGGGTTTTGCTTGTAATTACCTTGTAGGTATAAATAGCTTGTAATTTATCTTTCATTTGTAGAGAAGAGCTTATCATTTCCATTTCACTTGTATTGTAAACACTCTCAATCAATATACTTGTGACTTTGGGAAAATCATCTCTAGATCTTGGTCTTGTATTCTATATTGAATCCACTTGTATTTATGGACACACAATTGGTATCAGAGTAGGGGATTACACAATTTTGTTCTTGATTCCTGCCATTTCTAGAAAATTTTGAAAGTCGACTGTGAAAATCGGATTTTCTTGATTTGGATTGTTTTTTATCGAATTTTGCATTCAATTGATTCAAGATTGGTTATGGAGTTCATCTGAATTGATTGTATTGAGAAATAATAGGTTTAAGATCAAAATCATATTGATTTTTGGAGTTTTCAAGTTCGAAGAAAATGATCACTGTTTGAATCAAAAGTGATAGAATTTCTGATTTCTTGGTATAATTCATAGTTTTAAAGTTGTTTCTGCTGTAAATCTGTGCACTTCTTTCAAGTTTCAAGAGATTTGGATCAGTTTTGATCAAAATCGATGTTTTTGTGAGTATCTTCATCCTTATCGCGCGTTGAATATTCATGATTTTCATCTTTATCGTGTAACAAAGACCTTCAAAGTTATCGCGCGACATGTAGGTGAGAGACTAAGTGTCAATCTTTTCGCGTGACACTTGAGCAACAACCTCAAGTTATCACATGACAAAGGGTTGTGAACAGTACTTATCGCGTGACTCTTGCGCGACAAGATCATATTAACGTGTGTGTTTTGCGCGATAAAACTAGATTATCGCGTGGTTCAATGCGTGACAAAAAGTCTTATCGCATGGATATTTCTTCAGTGCGCGACAAGATCTACATTTAGCCAGTTTTTCTTGGTATGCGACAACTTTTGGTGTGTGACAAGTTTGACTTTTGTTGACTTCCAGAAAGGGACAAGTTCAATTTCAGTAATCTTTCTAGTGGATTACAAAATGAATTCTAGAGATGCTTTAGCCATTGGGACAAATACAAAACCACCTATTTTGTTTAAGGGTGAGTATGAACAATGGAGAGATAGGTTTCTTGACTTCTTGGAAAGACATGACAATGGTGAGAACATTAAAGATTCTTTGGAAAAGGGACTGATGGAAAAACTACAAATTGTTGTTTGTGATCGCGTTGTTCCCCAAGTACTTTGGTGATGATTTCTTTCTCCTTTATTGAAGACGAGACGGTCGATCCATGTTCTTGTGTTTGTGCAACTTTCTCTAGAACCATTTCTTCCTATATTATTTAAGAAACATAATTAGTGGATCACAATCAATCTCACCAATATCTTATAATGACCGCTAATAACCAAACGGATAAACTGGCAAAAGAAACTTTCCAAGAAAGAAAACATTGCAGTTAATTGGAAAAACCCATGATGGAAGATTTCCTAGGTGCCCAGAAATCACATTATTCATCATATAATATGCATATTTAATATGGGGTTTTTGATAGAATGGTGATATTCATGTTGTGGTTTTTGATAAGAATCAAATTGGTGGGGAAAGATAGAGAAAATGAAGACGGTAGGAGAACAAGAGTTGATAATAAAGCATACCCGAGGAGGTCATGAAACCAGGTAGCTATAAAATTTGAAGGGGTACAGACTACACTTAATCTAAAGATATCACGGCCAATTTATTTAATGCACAAAGTAACAAATGAATCCTGACAATGATTCTATCCTAGAAGACGATAATCTATCAGATCAAGCATGTTTCACACATCATATAGTTTCGAGTAAAAGTATGGTTACAATATTAGTCTTGAAGTTCTTGGTGTATCATTATTCATGCTTCACACATCAGGGGGAAAACTTAGACTTAGGAGATTATAATGCATGTCATGCCATAAAGTTGTCAAAACAAATAACTTAAGGGTAATGAATGAAGTTGTCAAAACAAAAAAAATTAAACAGTTACTTACATGATCAATTTTAGCAAGATCGTTTACCCATCCACCACTTGGCCTATAATGCATGTCATGCCAATTATCTATTGGAGGTTGCAATTCTTGTGTTTTTGGGTTTTTCTGCAACAAAAATTAAAATACTATTAGAAGAACTATGGAATCATTGATACATTCTTGTATACAAGTTTAACATATTTACCTTTTTGTAGCTCATAGCAACATATGATGTGGATCCGTGAAGACTTGGGTACTTGACATGACTCCTATTTTGTGCATTTTTCTCTGAGCGGTTTTTATGTTTCGAGTCAAGAAAAACATCCACAATCTTATCCCAATTTTCAGGATCCAAATGCGGCGGTGGATTTCTCCTAGCATTTGCAAGGTCATATACCCGCCAACTTTTTTAAAATGCACCTTGAGTTTTGACTTTTTATCTTTATAGCGATCTTGGCAATCTCGCTCGATGTCGGTTAGAATTTTAGTCCATTCAGGAATAGTGGGATCAAGAATGAAGAACTTCTTCAAAAAAAAAACTGTTAGAAATCATGTAAAAATTATAAATAAAATAAATAATTAATATATATTTACGTTAAGTATTTTAATTATCGATCTCTTGAACTCTGGGGGAACATCATTCCGGCTTGGATGTCATGAAGGGATGCGATGGCAGATCATGTTTCCGAGATATCTTGTAAACATACTTGCATATGGACCAATCGGTTTGTATGTATCCTCACTCACATCAAACTGAATTGGCAAGTGCTTGTCTCCATTAGCCCTAAAGGCAATATCTAGATTTCTGCTTCTACAAATCCCTCGTTTCTTCTTTTGCTTTGCTACAAGTTTGAAGTAAAATATGTTAGAAAGAACATAACACATTCATTTTTTTTTTAAATTGACAAAGTGATTTACATGTTGCCTCGAATGATGTAGGCATTCTATTTGGTTGAGGGGGAGGATCGCCCCTGACATCTCCACCGCGCGTGTCCTCGAGCGACAACGGTAGACAGGCAATTGAAAAAGAGTAACCCTGGATTGTTTCCTTCTATTGAGAAAATATAGAACCTTTATTTTGTGTTCAAAACAGTAGACCCATCCAGTTCTTGCAAAAATTCTGCACAGTTCACCCACTGTGGGCAGACTGTGCCCACACCTGGTAAAATAGCATCAAAACCAGATATGCGTGAGTTACTTTTCCCTGACAGATTGAAATCAAAGCATGCAGATGCTCAGTTTAAAAAGTTTTTGGATATTTTCAAGAAACTCCACATTAACATTCCATTGGTAGAAGCTCTTGAGCAAATGCCAAGTTATGTTAAATTTTTAAAAGACATTCTCAATAAAAAAAAAAGCTTGAAGAATTTCAAACCGTTGCACTAACCAAGGAGTGTAGTCCAATTCTTACTTGAAAAATCCCCCCAAAATTAAAGGATCCGGGGAGTTTCACCATCTCGTGCTACATTACAGGACAAGAAGTAGGACTTGCACTATGTGACTTGGGAGAAAGCATAAACCTCATGCCTTTATCCATTTTTGAAAAATTGGGAATTAGAGAAGTTCGACGAACCACGGTCACCTGGGAACTCACGGATAGATCTTTGGCATATCTGAAAGGAAAAATCGAGGACATTTTGGTCAAAGTGGATAAAATTATTTTTCCGACTGATTTTCTAGTTTTGGCCTATGAGGCGGATAGAAATGTTCCCATCATTCTAGGAAGACCTTTCCTTGCTACCGGTCGCACATTGATAGACGTGCAAAAAGGAGAGTTGACCATGAGAGTGAACGACCAACAAGTGACTTTCAATGTTTTCATGTCTCTTAAGTTTAATGGTGAAGTAGAGTATTGTTCTACCCTTGGCACTATAAGTGATGATTTCGAGTTAAGTTTGATAAAATGCACCCACAATGAGCATGTTGTATGCACTGACGAAGATATTTCAAAATATGACTTAGTTGAGGTTATAGATGCATTTGAGTAGCTTGATTTTACAGATAGGCCAACACAGGTTCCTTCTATCATAAAAGCACCATATTTAGACTTAAGACCACTTCCTAATCACCTTAAGTATGCTTATCTCATGGAAGAGGAAAATTTGCCCGTAATTATTTCTTCCATCTTAAGTAGTGATCAAGAAGTGAGGCTGATAGAATTGTTGAAAAATCACAAGAAAGCCATAGGTTGGACCTTAGCCGACATCAAGGGAGTTAGTCATTCGATTTGCTAACATAAGATAATCTTTGAAGAAAATAGTGTTGGTAAAGTGCATCCATAAAGACGACTTAATCCCATCATGAAATAAGTCATTAAAAAAGATATTTTGAATTGGCTTGACGCGGGTATTATCTACCCCAATACCCCATTTCAAGTAGTGGTTGGGTGAGTCCGGTGCAACGTGTCCCAAAGAAAGGTGGTACTACGGTAGTCAACAATGAGAAAAACGAACTCATTCCAACTAGGACTGTCACCGGGTGGCGAATTTGCATAGACTGTAGACAACTAAATCTTGCCACCAAAAAAGACCACTTCCCCTTGCCATTTATAGACCAAATGCTAGATCGATTGGCCGAAAAAAAAATTATTGCTTTTTGGATAGATATTTGGGTTATAATCAAATTCATATCGCACCTGAAGATCAAGAAAAAAATGACCTTTACTTGTCCTTTCGGTACTTTTGCTTTTCGGAGGATGCCATTTGGTTTATGCAATGCTCCCGCAACATTTCAACGTTGCATGATGTCTATTTTCACGAACATGATTGAGGATACCATGGAAGTTTTTATGGATGGTTTTCGGTGATTGGAACGTCATTTGAAAATTTTCTTGAAAATTTGGAAAAAATTTAGAAAGATGTGAAACTCAAGATTTAATTTTAAATTGTGAAAAATGTCATTTTATGGTACAAGAAGGAATCGTTTTGGGTCACATGGTTTCTAAAAAAGGGTTGGAAGTGGATAAAGCGAAACTTGAAGTAATAATACAATTACCCAAACCCACTTCGGTTAAAGGCATTAGAAGTTTTTTAAGACATGCAAGATTTTATAGACGTTTCATAAAGAATTTTTCAAAAATTGCAAAACCACTTTGCAATTTGTTGCATGTCGATCAAACTTTTGATTTTACTTCCGATTGTAAAAAAGCTTTTGAAACAATGAAGAACGCTCTTGTGACGGCACCTATTATAATTGCCCCAAATTGGACCATGCCTTTTGAGGTTATGTGTGATGCAAACGATTGGGTCGTCGGTGCCGTGTTAGGACAAAGGAAAAACAAAATTTTACATCCCATATACTACGCGAGTAAAACTCTTATCGAATCTCAAATAAATTATACAACAACCGAGAAAAAGTTACTCTCCGTAATATTTGCATTTGACCGTTTTCAATCCTATTTGATTGGCACAAAGGTCCTTGTTCACGCGGATCACTCCGCTATTAAATATCTCTTCAACAAAACCGATGCTAAGCCACGACTTATTCGGTGAGTCCTTTTACAGGAATTCGACATTGAGATAGTTGATAGAAAGAGAGTTGACAAACAAGTTGCGGGACCATCTTTCTAGGATTGAGAAATAAGTGTCAAGTGGGGGAAGTCACAAGATCAAGGAATTTTTCCCGGATGAAAATATTTTGGCAATCAATCATTTTGGAAAGGACCTTCCTTGGTATGTAGATATTGTAAATTATCTTGCAAGTGGGATCAAGCCATACCACATGAACGGTCAACAATACAATAAATTTTTTCACGATTGCAAACAGTATTTTTGGGACGGTCCTTTTTTATATAAATTAGGAGCAAACCAAATTTTGTGGAAATGTGTCCCAGATTTTGAAATAAAAGATATTTTGAGGGATTGTCATGCTTCACCGTATGGTGGCCATTTTGGCAGTCAACGTTACGGCGGCAAAAATTTTACAAAGCGGTTTCTTTTGGCCCCGCTATTCAAAGATTCATTCGCGTTTGTTAAAAGTTGTGATCAATGCCAAAGGACGGAAATTTGTGTCCGACACAATGAAATACCTTTAAACAACATTTTAGAAGTTGAACTTTTTGACATTTGGGGTATTGATTTCATGGGTTTGTCTCCCATGTCCTTCCATAATCAATATATATTGGTGGCCGTTGATTACGTTTTCAAATGGGTGGAAGAAATTACTTGTCCACGAAATGATGCTAAAACAGTGATATCTTTTTTTCAAAAAAACATTTTTGTTCGTTTTAGGACTCCCCAAGCTTTGATTAGCGATGAAGGAACTCATTTCGTTAATAAAATGTTAGGCACTGTTTTTAGTAAGTACAACATCTACCATAAAGTTTCAACTGCATATCATCCTCAGATAAACGGTCTTGTCGAACTTTCGAACCGAGAGATACAATCAAATTTAGAGAAAGTGGTAAAACACGACAGAAAGAATTGGTCTCTTAACTGGATGATGCACTTTGGGCATACCGAACAACTTTTAAAACCCCGTTAGGAGTGTCACCATATAAATTGGTTTTTGGGAAAGATTGTCACTTACCTTTAGAACTCGAATGTAAGGCATTTTGGGCGATAAAATAATTAAATTTGAATTTAGATGAAGCCGGAAAGAAAAGGAAACTTCAATTAAATTAAATTTGAATTTGGATGAAGCCGGAAAGAAAAGGAAACTTCAATTAAATGAATTAGAGGAACTAAGAAACCATGCTTACGAGAATGCCAATATTTATAACAAAAAATCAAAAATTTGGCATGGCCGTAGGATCAAACAAAGGATTTTTGAAAAAAATCAACAAGTGCTCATTTTTAATTCGCGGTTGAAGTAATTTCCGGGAAAGTTAAAATCATGATGGTCGGGACCTTTTACCATCATGGATGTGGGAAAATTTGGAACGGTCGATTTATTAAACCCACAAGAGAGAAGTAATTTTAGAGTTAATGGACATCGGATTAAGCACTTTATTCCTAATGGAGTTCTCGGGCCCACTAATTTTGAAGAGTGAAAGTTGGAAATTTTCGTTGTAAATATTGTACATATTTTTATCTTGATGTGTGTTTAATTTTGCTTTGTAGGAAATATATTCGGTTCCAGTCACGGTGGTACCAGGTGGTCAGCGAAAATTTGAATTTTAAAAAGATAAGCATGGGTAAGTGTAACGATGGCAATCTAGAAAGGAGAAATTTGATGGGAAGGTTGCTTTATGCATGGAGAAACTAAACCCAATTTAATAATCAAAAGAATTGGTAGTAAGTTTGTTGGAATGATTTTATTATGAAAAAATGACAAAAAGTTGGACAATTTGTTTATCCAAGGTTTTTACTTGACAAATTAAATTGTTGGTCCAAAGCTTTTAACTGGATAAACAAAGAAGGTTTTTGAATGGTTTCTAAAAACTAGTGTAAAGGTGGTTTTATTTTCAAAAGAAAACCAAGGCGGGTGGTTTTTATTTCAAAGAGGCAAAACCACTTTTTCACTCATTCATCTTCTTCCTTGGATCAAACAAGAAAAAAAAGAGAAGACTCCATGGCTAGGTATAAACACCTAGTCTCTAGACCCTCTCAACCTCCCCATCGATCTCTTCGCCGCCGGAACACCACCACACCACCAACACTCCGAGCGCCGGTTGACGACACCACCATGGTCGCCGACACTCCTCCACCTGAAACCACCACCGCCATTGCTCCTTAGCCAGCGACGACCACCACCGTCGCCCAGACCACCGCCGCTCTGACCATCGTCGTCGCTCCGCCGCTTGACACCACCATGGCATCGGGGACCTCCTCTGTTTCTTCCAATCAGGGCATCCACACCACCGGTGGGTCACAGATGATTCCTTCCTTTGATGCCCCAACACCATCATCACCGGTGTTCATCCACTCCTCTGTTGAAAGTCATGAAGTTCTAACAACGGTAAATCTTCTTCCCTCAACTTCCTCTCATATCCCTCCTACTCCATCTATATCTCTCCCGTTTATCCCTCTCACAAACCCATCCATGGTACCCCCAACCTTTTCCACCACTGATTTTACCATTATCTCCACCACAAACCTCCCTTTAGAAAAACCCCTCTCTACTGAAACCACCATTCCCTCCATTACCATCACCAAAACCCTATCTAGCCCTAAAACAAAAACCCTTGAACCAGCAAAGATTTCCTAAATCCCCTGTTTTCTCCATCACATTATCCACCCAAAACCACCACGCAAACCCAACCAAGCCCACTTCATCGAACTTTTGACCTTAACCGGGATTTTTGAGGAAGACACTTTGAGGGAAACTTTTATGTTTGACTTTGAGGATGGCCAAAACCCCGAATCTGATGATTTATGCCCATTTGAAAACACATGTGGTCCTGAAAAATAGGCCGACAACCCGTCCCCACCGAAAACCCAAACTGTCGCACCCACAGTGAGCAACCTTTGCCCACTGTGGGCACCAGTAGCCATATCAATGTGGAAAATTCAGTGGTGTTTAAAGACACTTCTGCCCCAAAAGAAACTGGAGATAAAACCTCCCCTAACTCTACTTCTGAAGAGTCTTCTGATGCGTCTGATTCCAAATCTTCTGAAAAAACACTGTCACCACCACCCGCTCAGCTCCTAGTATTACAATAGGTACCTTGACCCCTAAAAATCATCATGTCAATTAGACAAAAATATCAGAGGATAACAACAACTAATATCAGAATCAATCAGGATATAATCAAGAAACAAAATCAGAAACCCAAATCAATGGATAATTCTAAAGTATGTAAAAAGTATTGAATACATAATTGTAAAAACTCGTAAACTAATTAAATCCAAGCCTTGAAATTACAATATATCAATCAGATTCGTCACTAGAACAATACTGAGCTACAAAATTATCATTATCTTCACTTAATTCTACATCATCAATATCAACATCCTCGTCATCATCCTCATCATTAATGAAATCTTCATCATCCACAACAGGAGCGATAGGGATATCATCAATTAAACTTGAATGACCTCTAATTAACATTCTATTTAATATAAATGATATTTTTACCTTCATATAAAACCATGAAGGAAATTCTTGTTTAAGATTACTTCCTTGCCCTTCGAGTTAAATTGACTGTATGTTTAAAAAAAATCTTCATATTAGACTTGATATCACAAAACCCAAGAGTTATCTAAGGAAAGTGGAAGATATATACTTACTCCATGTACACTTGAGCCACTTGCCCCGACATTGTGATTCAAACACCGACAATTGCCTTTTCGGAATGACAACATCCACATTCCTATCAGAGCGATTAAATTTAGTTTGTACACTTTGAAAATACATGGATCAATAATGTTAAAGCTTCGTTTGCAACATACCCTTCCGCTATTGAACCTTCGGGCATAGCTTTATTCCTGACATAATTTTCCAATTTCTTCATTTATCTTTCAAAAGGATACATCCACCGCATGTAAACTAGCCCTCCGAGAATAGCTTCCTACGGTAAATGCATAACCAAATGAATCATTATGTCAAAAAAAGCCGAAGGAAACAGTAATTCCAATTTGCACAAGATCATAATCAACTGGTCCTCTTCCTTCTTCATATCTTCCACAAACAAGTTTTGAGCGCAAATTTGTTTAAAGAAGGTACAAAGTTCAATAATTGGGGTTGAAATATCTGCATCCAAGTACCCTCGAACCCCTAAAGGAAGCAATCGTTGCATAAGGATGTGACAATCATGAGACTTCAACCCGATAATGTTGGTATCATTATCAGTCACCTTCTTCTTAAAGTTCGATCTAAAGCCATCTAGTAATTTAACTCCTTTTATGAATTGACAAAATCGTTGTCTATCATTTGTTGTGAGTGAGTATATAGGATGTGGTTTAAAAATCTTATTATCTTTCTCTTGAAGCCACAACTCTTTCTGAATACCCTAATCTTTCAAGTCAACTCTTGCATTAGTAGTTGTTAGCTCCAATCAAATTGTATAGAAGTATTGAAAAATAGGCTAAGTATAGGAACCGCAGAAGTCTGTCGCAGAACATCCAAGTACTCCGCAGATGTTAAATTCTCAGAAGACATCTGTCGACACTCTACCAAAGGACACAACACCTGATAATGATCATCAGATCATAAAGCCTCTGTGATGCCTAACCTCTGGAGAAAGTTCGAAGATGTGCAAACTCAGTTCAAGACAAGGTCACATGCAAATCACGTGATGCCTGTTGTACGAATATTTCCAGATCACCATGGAGCGACACACGATGGTTTTACTTTCCAGGTGGTACTCCGTTTATGGAATATCAGCCTTTGTCTTGTACTAAGGGGTGCATCCTTCTTGTATATTATGGGAGCACCACCTTAGAGTTTAATGTATGCGAGCACACACAGTCTGAATTAGAGATTTGTTTTTTCCCTGAGCATTTTTCATACACTTGTGCGTGTTCTTGGTGTTCTTCAGTAATCAATGAAACAATTCTTTGATTAATTTCTTGCAATACTTTACTATTCTGTGTATTGATTACATTGTGTGTCTACTACCTTTACATGTTCTACCTTTCATACACTATATAAACGCTTTCGCACTCTATTTAATTAATCTGTGTGTAGTGAAAGGTCAAATGAAGTTAAGAACATCATTATTGGGATCAACAATTGGTATCAGAGCGAACTTTGATTCTCAATATCAAAGGATTTTGTTCTATACTTGATTCCCACGCTCCAGGTAGTAGTTTGAAGTCTGTTTCTTCATCTTGATCTCCACTCATAAACATACTCTGTTTTCTAGAGCTACTTCAACTAGTTTGACGTAGATTCAAAGGCAAGTGTGTTTAATCTTTGAAGACAGATTCAAAGCTCAGTTTATTAGTTGTCACCTTTCTCATACCAGAAAATCATCCCTGCTAGACACATTCCCTATATTTCTCTAAAGAACTCCTCATACTCTGTTTTACTCTTCATTTAAAAATGGCGAACTTTTTTAACTATTTCAGTGCAGGATCTCAATCAAAACCTCCCACTCTACTAAGGGATGAATATCCTTAGTGGAAGATCAAGATGGTGCATTTTCTCGAAGGTGTGGATCCTGGTCTGGTTGAGTTTCTTCACAATCCTACTTTCATCACAATGACAACCGTCCCTCGTGTTCCTACCACTGCAAACACCCTTGAAGTTCCTGAGTACCAGCATCTCAAACCAATCATTGAATGGACTGAAGAGGAAAAGGCATTGTATGAACTTGCAAAGAAAGCCAAAATATTAATCATTATGGCTATCCCAAACGATATTTTCTAGTCCCTTGATTCCTGTGAAACATCGAAAGACTTATAGTTGGAGTTGGAGAAACAGCTTGAGGGTGGTGCTAAAACCCTCAAGAACAACAGGGCTCTATGCATAAATGAATATTTTCCATTCAAGGCTCTACCAAGTGAATCCATACAGAGCACATACAATAGGTACAATTCCTTGCTAAATAAGTGCAAAAGGTATGGCATCCACAGAACTTCTGAAGAAAACAATGTCAGATTCCTTCAAAGCTTGAATGATGAATGTGTTGGGAACTGATGATTTGCTTAAGTATGATTACTACTGCTGAGACAGATTACTACTGCTAATCAAGGTTAATACTGCTTGAAGAAGTTACTACTGCTAAGCAAAAATAGTGTTGTTGGAGATTAGTACTGCTCAGAGTGGTTAATGCTGCTACAACTTAATACTGCTTATGAGATGAAGACTCAGTATGGAAGGAAGATAGCTGTATAGAAGACTTGCTAAAGTAAAGAAGATAATTATGGACTGAAGATCAATTGTATTTTGATAATTATCTTGTTATATGTCTTGTATAAATTGTATAGAAGTCTTTGATAGAAATACTTTTAATTCATAAGTTTTTAGAGAGAGAATTAACCTCAAGGTTTTTTTAATCCTATTTCTAGAGAAGTAGAATTCGTCTTGGTGAGTCTCTTCATCAAGATTGAGGTTTTGTTTGAAAGCTTGTAACTTTAATCATTCAATAAAGTTTACAAGTTGTGATTTCTGATTCACTGTTACATTGATAGTTGAATATTAAAGTGTTATTTCACAACTCCTTTAATATTGTTTCTGAGTTCATTATTCTTGTTGAGAATTAGATCCTGACAAGTGGTATCAGAGCAAGCATTCTCAGAAACCTTCATTCATCATGGACAACACATGTGAATTAAACAGTACTTTTGTCTCAAAGGTTCCCATGCTCAAACCTAATGAGTTTGACATGTGGAAAATTCGAATCAAGTAGTACATCCTTCTTACAGACTGTTCTATGTGGGACATTGTTGAGAATGGTCCCTCTGCTGAAGGAAAAATTGGATAAGATGGAAGAAGACCACCTCCAAAAACTGATGGTGAGAAGAAAGTCAGACAGTTGGAGATGAAAGCCTTAAGCACCCTGCTTTTGGCCATTCCTAATGAGTATCAACATCAGTTTCAACACTGCACAGATGCTCAGATTTTATGGAATGCTTTAGAGAAGAGATTTCCTGGCACCAAGAGCACTAAGAGGAATCAAAGGGATATTCTCAAGCAGCAATATGAGAATTTTACATCTTCAAAGAATGAGTCTATGACTCAAACTTTTGGCAAATTTAATAAGCTAATTGGTGAGTTGGCTACTGTTGGAGTTCATATGGAACAAGATGATGTCAACCGCAAGTTTCTCAGATCTCTTGGAGATGAATGGACCATGTACACTGTCTCATTCAGACAGAATGACATGTTGGAAGAAAAGGAACTGGATGATCTGTATAATGATATGAGAGTGTTTGAATCTGAGGTGGAAGCAAAGAAGAAGCCTACTGGATATGTGCATAATGCTGCACTCCTATCAGCCTCAATTGATTCTACTGCTAACCATGAATCAGTTAATGCTGCCAGTGGAGTAAATCAAGAAAAAGGCAATGAATCTGTTTTTGAAGCCTTTCTTTCCAGCCATGGTAATTCTTCTTTAATCAATGATGACTTAGAGCAACTTTATCCTGATGATCTTGAAGAGATGGATATCAAATGGCAGATGGCCATGCTTTCTATGAGGGTGAAGAAATTCATCAAGAGGACTGGGAGGAACAACTTCTCCCAAAGAAGAGAAGATGGAGCAGGCTTTGATAAGTCAAAGGTGGAATGCTACAAGTGTCATATGAAGGGACACTTTGCCAGAGAATGCAGAAGTGGAGTGTCTCACAACAACCACCAACAAGCACAGACTGGAAACTTCAACCAGAACAGAAACTCAGCTCAAGCTCTTGTTTCTCAACAAGGAATGGGGTTTGACTGGAGTGATCAAGCTGAAGAGGCCATTCAAAATCAAACTCTCATGGTAGAAGTATCAGATCTCCCAACTGAGGTACTTTCTAATCTCTGTTCTCAAACTTGCATAGACACTGTTAAAAGGTACAGGGATCACAACCAGAATATGAGTGATGACCTTAAAAGGTTAGAAAAGGATAGAAAAGATTATGTGAGAATTGTTGAGAGGTTTGAGGAACAAATCAAAGGTTTCCAAGCCAATGAACTTCAGCACACATATGATACAAATTACTGGAAGTGGGAGAAGAATGATCTAGAAATCCAACTGACAAAGTCCAAGGAGGAGAATGAAAAGTTGGGAGGAGAACTAGACAAGGTTAAGCTAGATGTGGAAAAGTTTTCATATGCCTCTAAAGCCATGGATTCAATTCTAAAGGTCCAAATCCATGATAAGCTTAAACCAAGAATTGGGTACAATACCACACCACCACCATACAACAACAACTACATCCCTCCTAAATCAGACTTGCTAGAGACCAAGGATAATAAGGACTTGCATGTGGGAGCCACTAAGATAGATCCTTTAGATGAAGTAGTTGTTGAGGACAAGACTGAGAAAGAAGCTGGTAAGAGTAAGGATAACACTGTGAGTGATGAGATTCCCTTAGAAAATAACATTCTTACCAATGAGGGTGGTGGAAGGGATTGGGTCAAATCCAATGGTGTAGAGAAGACTGAGGGAAAGTCCAAAAAGGTTCATTACAAGCAGACTATAGTTGTGAATCCTGTTCCTTGCAAACAGTGTGCATGTAATAAATCTGAGTCCCTAAAACAGGATAAAAGGAGGGGAAATCAAAGAAATTGGAACAATCAGTGGGCTCAGAAACAAAGAGTTGATCTGAGTAGAATCATCAGACCAAAACCTTGTTTCATATGTGGCAAATTGAATTATCTTGCCAAACACTGTTATTTTAATCCAACTAACCAAAGGCTAAATTTTCAAAGATCTATGCAAAAACCCTTTGGTTATAGGAAGAATGAAAGGAACCATGTGGCTAAGAAACATATGAAGAAAAAGACTGTAAAAGAGAGTTTCAAGATGTGGGTTCCCAAAAGCACTAAAACTGTTAGTACTGCTACCACAAATAGTGCTGCTGACAAAGATAGTGCTGCTAGAAGCAATACTACTGCTATCAATGTTAGTGTTGCTAACATTGTTAGTACTTCTTCAAATGTTAATACTGCTAACTCTGTTAGTGCTTCTAACAAGGTTAGTATTGCTAAACCTGTTAGTGCTGCTAACTCTGTTAGTACTTCTAAAATTAATACTGATTCTAGTGTTTGTGCTGCTAGACCAATCATCTTGACAACGTACTCCAGTAAAGAGTGCTCTGATTTTAAAAATCTTATCAAAAAGGAGTGTAAATACTTTGATGAGAAAGGGAGACCTAAGAACACTTTGGCTTGGGTTCCCAATCAATACTAATTGATTTATCTTATGTGCAGGGCAATCAACAACTCAAGGGAAAGAGCATCTGGCATGTTGATAGTGGTTGCTCTAGGTACATGACAGGGAACATGGCTTGCTTCAAGAATTTCAAGAAAATTGATGGAGGACATGTTGCCTTTGGTAATACTCCAGATGGAGGTAAGATTAGTGGTAAGGCTGATGTAACAAAAGGTTAGATGACCTTTGAGAATGTTTTCCATGTTGAGCAGTTAAGGTACAACCTGTTAAGTGTATCACAGGTTTGTGAAAAAAAGCATAGTATATTATTCACTAATTCAGAATGCATTATCCTTGCTCCTGGTTTCAAGGTAGTTGATGAAAAGATGATACTACTAAGAACTCCCAGAAAGGATAATGTCTATTGTTTGGATATGGAAAATGTTTCAACTGATTCATCCCTAAATTGTCTTGTTTCAAAAGCATATTTGGATGAATCATCTCTTTGGCATAGAAGGATGTGTCACATGAACTTTAAAACAATGAATAAATTTGTTAAAAACAACCTTGTAAGAGGTTTGCCTTCAAAAGTCTTTTCATGTGATGATCATTGTGTTGCTTGTCTCAAAGGCAAACAACACAAAACTTCTCATAAGTCCAAAGAAGTGAACACAATTTCTTCTTCTCTTCAGTTGTTGCATATGGATCTGTTTGGTCCTACAAATGTTTTGATTATAGGTAAGAAATCATACTGCTTAGTTATTGTTGATGATTACTCTAGATTTACTTGGGTATATTTCCTAAGGACTAAGGATGAGACAAGTGGACTGATCAAATCCTTTATCCTAAGAATTGAAAACCAAACAAATCAAAAGGTAAAAGTAATTAGGTCAGACAATGGTACTGAATTTAAAAATCTTGACCTAAACACCTTTTGTGAGGAAAAAGGAATTGAGAGGCAATACAGTGCTCCGAGGACTCCACAGCAAAATGGTGTTGCTATGAGAAGGAATAGGACACTGATTGAAGCTGCTAGATCTCTGTTAGCTGATTCAAAACTTCCAATTACTTTCTGGGCTGAAGTAGTTAATACTGTTTGCTATGTCCAAAACAGAGTTCTAGTAGTCAAGCCTAAAAACAAGACACCATATGAGCTTTTAAATAAAAAAAACCATTTATTGGATTTTTCAAACCTTTTGGGTGTCCTTGTACCATTCTCAATACCAAAACTCACTTAGGAAAGTTTGATAGCAAAGCAGATGATGGATTTCTTGTTGGTTACTCATCTCAGAGTAAGGCCTACAGAGTATTTAATTCTTCTTCTAAAATAATTGAGGAAAGTGACAATGTCAAATGGAATGAGAACTCACCAAATCCTATTGGTTCAGGTCCTCAATGGCTATTTGACATTGACTCTGTTATTGTAATTTTGTTTAGATCATTTGTGTTGACTTTTGTAAGTTTTCCTTATTTCTTGTTTGACCTATAAATAGGTCTTCCTTGCTTTTGTTAAAGTGTAAGCCTCATTTTGTAAACTTTCAGAGAGAATCCTTAGAGAGAGAAAACCTTGTAATCATTTCACTTGTGAAATTAATACACTTGTGATTTCCCCATGAATTTTATTGTTCTTGATTGTTTTGTGTACGTGATTTGAGTGGACTATATCATTTGGTATCAGAGCAAACAAGAAGAAACAGATTCGATCAGATTTGAAGTTTTTTTAAAAAAAATTTATGGCGGACTTGATATTTCACTGTTTGATCATTGGTTTTCATGTTTTTACACAATTAAATCAAGAAATTGATTTGTTTGTGTACGCTTTATCATAAGGATCAACATTTGTTCAGATCACATAGTCAAATTCGCACTCTAGATTGATCAATTTGATCAAATTGTTAGGTTCGTGAATAGTGAAGTCGAACACTATAAATTGATCAAAACACTGTAATTTTTCCGTTCTTTAGAAAATTCAGTGTTGTAATGTTGATCAGGTTTTTATTGTGGACTAATTGTGTGTTTTGCTGAATCAGAAATCAAGTTTTACTTGATTTTTGATCGATCTGGTGAAGAACTCGCAAAGGAAACCCAAGAACGCCCTAGATCCATAAAACGCGCACGTTCTTCCCAAGAACACGCAGATTTTGTGAAACGCGCACGTTCATCGCTAGAACATGCAAGTTGAAGATTCGGTCTAAAACGCGCTAGTCGAAGTTAGCGAGTTTTCATAACGCGCTAGTCGAAGTTAGCGAGTTTCCATAACGCGCTAGTCGAAGTTAGCGAGTTTCCATAACGCGCTAGTCAAAGTCAGCCAGTTCCGTACATCTGCGAGTTTCAGCTGCGAGTTTGCTAAACGCGCACGGTTCAGCTAGCGAGTTTCTTCGAAACAGTATTCTGCGAGTTTCCTCGGTCTGCGAGTTTTCTCAAAACAGTGGTGTGCGAGTTTTAGAGGTCTGCGAGTTTTAAGCCTGCGAGTTTAGTTCATTGCTTCAAATTTGATCAGTATTGAATTTTACACACCGAGTGTAATCTGCACTTCTTGAACGATCAGTTCAAATCACATTTCAGTTACAATCATGTCTAGAGATCTACTCAGCATGGGTTCGAAATCCAAAGCACCTGTACTTCAAGCTGATGAATACCCACAGTGGAGGATAAGGATGATCAATTTCTTAAATAATCAAGATAAGAAATTGATGGATTCAATTCTTAATGGTCCACATTTTCCACATGTGACAGTTGCAAGAATTCCAGCTACTGATAATAGCCCTGAAATTCCCGAAAGGATTGTAGCTAGAGATCCTATTCAATACAGTGGCACTGATAGAGAGTTAGTGGAAAGAGATGCAATTGCTTTGACATATCTGATAATGGCCATCCCTAATGATATCTTCAATCGTGTTGACAGCCGGAAATCTGCAAAGGATAATTGGGATGAGCTAGAAAAACAGTTCCTAGGATCAGCAAAATCCATCAAGACTAAAAGGAATCAGAGTATCAATGCTTATGAAGGATTCAAGGCAAAAGAAGGAGAATCTCTGAGGGAATCGTATGATCGTTATAATATCATTTTAAATGATTTGAGAAGGAATGGAGTTCAAAAGTCTAAATCTGAAATAAACTTCAAGTTTATCAAGAATCTTCAGCCAGAGTGGGATGTCTACACTATTCAAATGTAGATAAATAAAGACATGGATGAAGAAAAGCTGAATGATCTATTCTGTGCTTTAAACCAACATAAAGACAAGATAAAGGAACAGGCTTTTGTGAACAAAGAGTTGCTTCAGTTAAAGGATAAACAAAAGAAGGTAGAAGATTCTTTGCCTTTAATTGTTCAGGACATGGAAAAGAAAGTTAAGTCAAGTTCTGGTTCGGGAAAGAGTTTGAAAAAGAAAGCACTGATCACAAGCATGATTGTCAGTTCAGACAGTTCAGAGAATGATGCTTCAGATGATTCTGATGATGATGAATTGAAAGAATTTGAAGAGAAGCTTGCACTTCTGACTTCAAGCTTTCATAAAAGGTTTGGTCGGGAAGTTTTACAACAAGCCAAAGTTTGATTCCTACAAGTACAGGAAGCATAAAGACAGATATGAAGAAAGGAAAGAGAAAAAGAAGAAAGAGGAGAGAAAAGAAGAAAAGAAAGAAGAGAAAGAGAAGTTTGATAAGTATTTTAATTGTGGAAAGCCCGGTCACTTTAACAAGGACTACCTAGAAAAGCGTGTCAAGAATTATGAGTATTACAAGAAAAAGGCTCAATTGGCAAAAGCAATGGAAAAAGGCACAACTTTAAAGGCAGAAGATGAGATATGGCTTGGATATTCTGATGATGAAGAGACTGAGGTTGCTAAAGTGAATCTGACTCAAGTCCATTACAACTTAATGGCACATCTAAATGATGAGTCAGATTCTGAGGTAAATTTTGATTCTGATCATTCTGATAATTCTGAATTGTAACACCCCAAATTTCGTGCGTCCTCCTTCAGAGAAAACGAACGGGTTGTGCGTAGGATCCAGGGCCGAGGCACAGTACAAGCACACGGGTCGTGCGCATTTCCTTCTTTGAGGGCGCACGGGTCGTGCAACCTGTCAGATTGCTTTTGTGGATTGCTTTAATATCAAGTTTGGGGAGATATTTCATTTATCTCAAATATCTCTCTCTCTCTTCTTTTGTCCTTTTTATTCTTTTGATCTTCAAGGCTAGTTTAGTTGCTAGTTTTCGGTATTTCCAGCAAGGGGTCGGTGTTTTAAGCTTCACCTCTTCGTCGTGATCGTTATCTGGTTTTCTGGGTTTTATTCCAAAAACCTATCGGTGAGTTCCTACTACCATTTTACAAACTTTATACATGTCAAAACTCTTATTTGCGAAATCTGAAGTATTTCTACGGTATGATTTTATGTTCTCTACATTTTGATATAAATGAAGTTTTTGGTGATTTTCGGGGTTCCCGATCAGTTTTGACTAAAATGACTGGTTCCGCCTTATTAAAAGTAAAATGATGTTTTACTTGCACATTATGTGGTTACGTGAAAAGAATGTTTATGAACTCATTTTAATGATTTTCATTCTTACCAGAAGTTGAACTGGAAATGGCATTTTGGTTATAAAATGTGTTAATACCATATATTTATTTATGGTTGGTCACATATGTTATTGTGACGAGTCCTTACCATTACTAGTGGATCCCTAGGTTTTGAGTAGACTGTATTGCTGGGATAATACATTCCCCAAATTTGTAGCTATGGATCACTTGTTCCTAGAGGGCAACTTAGTACGGTTATGTGAGGCACGATACTATCCATGGTTCATAGTGATCCTAGCAAAGGAGTATACCTTGGTTTTGCGCTTGGGGCTTGATCTCACGTTGAAGCACGAACTTTGTGATTCGTATCCACGGATTCCAATTGGTTTAGCTCGTAACTCGGATTGTTGGCCTAACTTTGTGTTACGCCACTATCCTTGGTAAAATGTTTTGTTTTCGGTCCTTTTATGGCATGTTTATAACGAAAAAGCCCGATTGTGGCAAGGACCTAAATTGTAAACTTAATCTCTTTGGAAATGTTATCTTGAAACTGATGTTTTATCTTTTGAGCTTATAAATTGTATGTTCTCACCAGGGTTTAAAGTCTGACACTTTTTCTCAAATGATGTGTATAACAGGTTTCCATTAGCGGTGGGTGCTGGGGTTTTTGGAGAGACGAGTTTTGAGTCTCGGGGTTTTTTTTTGGAGATGTTTTAGTATTGTTGCTGGGCATTGTTAAGTCCCATTCTTTTGATGAAATCCTTGTATAGGATTGTATAGTCTAAAGGTTTGATCCCATTTATGGGAAGTTAATGGATTTACTTTTGTCATATTGTCAGGTTTCCAGGTTTTATTTTACTATGATTTTTGAGGTGTTACATGTTGGTATCAGAGCTCTAGTTTAAGCGAACTAGGCATGAATGTAAGATGTCTAGACTTAGACTGAGTATATTAAGAATTGATCTGCGAGATTGTGTAAAACTTCTAAGATGGGATAGTCCTAGAGTCAACGGAAAGTACGTTTATCAGGCGTTGTGGTGATCGTGACGAGAACTTTTATGTGTTATATGTTCATAATCTCACTTAGCTAATGTTATTATGAGGATATCGTACGTAAGCGTGCTTGAATTTCTATTGCTATAACGATTGGTAATGTGGTAGTACGTTTCCTTTGTGTTTATTCAATATCTCTCTCTTATCTCTGTCTCTGTTCTGTGAAGCAGTTCAGTATGGTGAATACGCGTGGTAGACCGCGTACTCGTGTTGATGGTCTGAAAGCGACAGCCTCTACAGCGGGTCAGCCGGAAGGAGTTGAGGTTATCGTTCGACCACCCGTTCAGCAAGTGCTAGGTGGGGGGCCAGAGGTCATTCCGCGAGTAGACCTGGCTTCGTCCCACCCAGTCATCAGGGATGCTAATCCCCAGTCAGAGTTGTTGGCCAGCGTGATGTTGGCGATGAGGGAAGAGATGGCGAAGCAGCAAGAGTTTCTGCTGAAAGCAATGGAGGACCGCGACGTGAACCATCGGAGAAGTGAGACGGTGGTGGAGAACGTCGTAGTAGGTTCTGGTGATGATGGTATAAGGGTTGTGTCGGTAGAGCGCGGGATTTCTGGTGCTCCGGGGAATAGGAAGAGTTGTTCCTATAAGTCCTTTCTGGGTTGCGGACCGCCAGAATTCTTCGGTTCAGATGACCCGACAGTGTGTGTAAAGTGGATCCGAGCGGTTGAGCAAGATTTTGGCTCTTCCGAATGTGGTGATAATCAGAGGGTGCGGTTCGGTACCCAACTGCTGAGGGACACCGCACTCATCTGGTGGAATATCATCCAATCCACTCTATCTCCTGAGGTGTTGGCTCAATTGTCTTGGGCCGAGTTCAAGAAGAAGTTGCTAGAGGAATTCTGCAACGAGAGGACCATGGACCGAATTGAGAAAGAATTCCGGTCTTTGGTGAAGGGAAGCCTGACGGTGAGGGAGTACACCCGTCAGTTTATGGAGAAGCTTGGTCTGGTGGGGCATGCTGCCCCAACAGAGAAAGACAAGATGAAAGCCTATCTCAACGGCTTGCCAGCGGACATGCAATCCATGGTCCATAATTTCAAAGCTTCTAACCTCCGAGAGATGGTGGAGGAAACTCAGTTCATGGAGGAAATGTTCGCGAAGAGCAAATCTGAGAAGGCAGTGGTGGTGCCTGAAAAGAGAAAGTGGGAGAGCAGCTCAGTACCTCCCAAGCGGACCTGGCCTTTTGTTGGAAACCGCAATTTTAGCAGTTATTAGGATGCAAAGTGGTGCCCGAAGTGTCGAACCAAGCATCACGGTAACTGTAACACCACTTCTCCAACTTGTTATAAGTGTGGGAAGCCTGGTCACACTGTTAGAGATTGCCCGGTCAGAGGACCCATCTGTTATGAGTGCAAGGCACCGGGGCACGTGAGGAAGGATTGCCCGAAGCTGGTGTCGGGTAGCACGCCAGCAAGGAAGGAGAACCCTCCGAAGGTTCCGGGTCGAGCATTTCAGATGACGGCCGAAGAGGCCAGAGCATCCGCTGACGTGGTATCGGGTACTTTCCTTATAAACTCTGTACCTGCTGGTATTTTATTCGACACGGGTGCTAGTTTCTCTTTCGTATCTGATTTGTTCCGTCAGAAAATTGCTATGCCCACTACTAGTCTTGAGGATGCGTTAGTAGTAGAAATGGATGATGGTAGACGAGTTCTGATCCATGAAGTTCTGAAGCAGTGTGCTCTCAGTATCGAAGGGAGAGAATTCCCGATCGATCTACTACCAATGTCAATCGAAGGTTTTGATGTGGTAATCGGTATGGATTGGTTGTCAAACAATCAGGCCGAGTTCGTGTGTTCTAAGAAGATGATTCGACTTCCCAACCCCTCTGGCGAAGTCGTGGTCATCTATGGTGAAAAGAGAAAGGGTGAAGTGGCAATAATCACAATGGCAAGAGCACGCAAGTGTTTAGTAAAAGGATGTTCGTCATTCCTAGCCTATGTGATCGATGCCAAGTTAGAGAAGTCAAAGCTGGAAGATGTGAAGATCGTGCGTGAGTATCCAGATGTCTTTCCGGACGACTTGCCCGGGTTGCTGCCCGATCGTCTGGTAGAGTTTTGGATTGATCTTGTGCCTGGCGCTGCACCGATCGCTAAAGCACCTTATCGTTTAGCGCCATCGGAGATGCAAGAGATGGTAGCACAACTCCAAGAGCTATTGGAGAAAGGCTTTATAAGACCGAGTTCGTCACCTTGGGGAGCTCCGGTCTTATTTGTCAAGAAGAAGGATGGCACAATGAGAATGTGCATTGACTATCGTGAGTTGAACAAAGCTACAGTGAAGAACAGGTATCCGCTTCCGAGAATAGACGACTTGTTCGATCAACTTCAAGGAGCGGGTTGTTTTTCCAAGATCGACTTACGTTCAGGTTATCACCAAGTGAAGGTAAGGGAAGAAGATGTTCCGAAGATGGCTTTTAGAACGCGTTACGGCCATTACGAATTTCTTGTAATGCCTTTTGGTCTAACGAACGCACCAGCTGTGTTTATGGACTTAATGAATAGAGTGTGCCGACCATTCCTCGACAAGTCGGTCATTGTATTCATTGATGACATACTCGTGTACTCCAGGAGTGAGACAGAGCACGAACAGCATCTACGTGAAGTTCTGGAAGTGTTGAGAAAAGAGAGATTGTACACCAAGTTTTCCAAGTACGATTTTTGGCTTAAAGAAGTACAATTTCTGGGGAACGTAGTCACTCGGGACGGAGTGAAAGTAGATCCCTCCAAGATTGAATCTATGATGAATTGGAAGCCTCCTAAGAGTCCGTCAGAGATCCGAAGTTTCTTGGGTCTGGCGGGATACTACAGGAGATTCATTCAAGACTTTTCTAAGATCGCTTCTTCCTTGACAGTTCTGACTCGGAAGAATGTGAAGTTTGAATGGACCGAAACCCAAGAGAAGGCGTTCTGGATTCTTCAAAAGAAGTTGTGTGAAGCTCTGATCTTGTCTTTACCTGAAGGGTCGGAGAATTTCGTGGTTTACAGCGACGCTTCAAAAATGGGGTTGGGTTGTGTGTTGATGCAACGAGGAAAGGTAATCGCTTACGCCTCGAGGCAACTTAAAATACACGAACAGAATTATCCAACCCATGACTTGGAATTAGCAGCGGTGGTGTTCGCTTTGAAGCTTTGGCGACACTACCTATACGGCACGAAGTGTACTCTTTTCACAGATCACAAGAGCCTGAAGTATGTCTTTGATCAGAAAGAGTTGAATATGAGGCAAAGAAGGTGGCTCGAGTTTCTTAAAGATTACGACTGTGAATTGCTTTACCATCCCGGTAAGGCGAACGTGGTGGCCGATGCGTTAAGTCGGAAGGACTATAGCGGAAGTATTCAAGCTACCCATTTTAGAATCGAACTAGTGTCTAGTCTTGTTGAGAAGATCAAGACATCACAGATGGAAGCACTGTTAGAAGAGAATCTAAAGGAGGAAGTCATGAAAAAACAGCGATTGCTCTTGACGGAAGATAGCCGTGGAGTGAAACTGTTCAACGGTCGTGTGTGGGTGCCCAAGGTTGGGGGAAATCAGGAGTTGTTGCTAGAAGATGCACACAAGTCCAAGTATTCCATTCATCCAGGAAGTACAAAGATGTACAGGGACTTGAAGTTGCACTATTGGTGGCCGGTGATGAAACTTGACGTAGCACGTTACGTTGAGCGTTGTGTGACGTGTTCGCAAGTCAAGGCCGAACATCAACGACCGTACGGGAGTCTCCAGTCCTTAGAGATTCCCGAGTGGAAGTGGGAGCATATCACCATGGACTTCGTGACGAAGTTGCCTAAAACTCTTCGGGGACACGATACCATCTGGGTGATAGTGGATAGATTGACAAAGAGCGCTCACTTTTTGCCTATGCGCGAGACTTTACCGATGGATAAGTTGGCAAAGCTTTATATCGATGAGGTGGTCTCGAGGCATGGAATACCTTTGTCGATCGTGTCGGATCACGACAGTCGGTTCACTTCGAACTTCTGGGATGGGTTTCAGAAAGAGCTTGGTACGCGAGTCAAGTTGAGTACGGCTTACCATCCGCAGACCGACGGGCAGAGCAAACGAACGATCCAAACCTTGGAAGACATGTTGAGGTCTTGTGTCATCAATTTCGGGGGTGGTTGGGACTCTCACCTGCCTATGGTGGAGTTTGCTTACAACAATAGCTACCACTCGAGTATTGGGATGGCACCTTTTGAAGCACTGTATGGGCGAAAGTGTCGGATTCCCGTGTGTTGGCTAGAAGCGGGAGAGAAGCAGTTCGCCGGGCCGGAAATCGTGCAAGAGACTGCCGATAAGGTCAAATGCATTCGGTAGAGGATGAAAGCGGCTCAGGATCGTCAGAAAAGCTATGCCGATAAGAAGAGGCGACCGATGGAATTCCAAGTGGGCGACCGCGTTATGCTTAAGGTGTCACCGTGGAAAGGAATTATACGGTTCGGAAAACGTGGGAAGTTGAGTCCCCGTTTCCTCGGACCTTTCAAAGTGCTTAAACGGGTGGGTTTGCAAGCCTACCAGTTGGAACTGCCACCGGAGTTGAGCAAAATACACAACATGTTTCATGTTTGCTACCTCCGGAAATGTTTGGCGGTGGAAGACAGCGTTATTCCCCTTTCAGAGTTAAGGGTAGACGAAGGTAACCGTTGTGTGGAAGAACCGACGCCATCTTGGAGAGAAAGTCTAAGAAGTTGCGTCATAAAGAAGTCACTTTGGTCAAGGTACAGTGGAAGCATCACCGGGGAGCAAATGTGACGTGGGAAGCCGAGGAGGATATGAAGCGAAGATATCCTCACCTTTTTGAGTAGTTGGGATTTCGGGGACGAAATCATTCCCAAGTTGGGGAGGATTGTAACACCCCGAATTTCGTTGTTTTGCTTTAATGTTGAGTAAAAGGAAGTTTATGGAGCTGTCTACAGGACGCACGGGTCGTGCGTTCTCCTTCAGAGAAAACGCACGGGTCGTGCGTAGGATCCAGGGCCGAGGCACAGTACTAGCGCACGGGTCGTGCACATTTCCTTCTTTGGTATTTCAAATATCTTAAATATCTCTCTCTCTCTTCTTTTCTCCTTTTTATTCTTTTGATCTTCAAGGCTAGTTTAGTTGCTAGTTTTCGGTATTTCCAGCAAGGGGTCGGTGTTTTAAGCTTCACCTCTTCGTCGTGATCGTTATCTGGTTTTCTGGGTTTTATTCCAAAAACCTATCGGTGAGTTCCTACTACCATTTTACAAACTTTATACATGTCAAAACTCTTATTTGCGAAATTTGAAGTATTTCTACGGTATGATTTTATGTTCTCTACATTTTGATATAAATGAAGTTTTTGGTGATTTTCGGGGTTCCCGATCAGTTTTGACTAAAATGACTCGTTCCGCCTTATTAAAAGTAAAATGATGTTTTACTTGCACATTATGTGGTTACGTGAAAAGAATGTTTATGAACTCATTTTAATGATTTTCATTCTTACCAGAAGTTGAACTGGAAATGGCATTTTGGTTATAAAATGTGTTAATACCATATATTTATTTATGGTTGGTCACTGATATGTGTTGAGAATTCAATGCATAGTTACGTTTTTCTTCCTTTTTAGACAGATCATTTTGTTTAAATCCCAACTTTTAGTCCTATTTTCTTATCTTATTTTTCCTTTTCTGTTACATGGAGCTAAGATTGTGGTTTGCTTGCTTTTACTTAATAGGTAGGTTAATTTAGTCTAAAAATGTGCAGGCAGCAATGCTGAAATCTGATGCCACAACATTGATCGCAGATTGAGGTTGGAGCCTTTTTGCAAGCTTGATGGAGAAAATCGGCCAAAGATAGGGTTGGATGCCAACCATGTTTAGTCAAGACGCTGATCAATTGCTCTTTTGATTTAAATCAGATTGTAACTATGGTTGTGTACCTCTAGTTAGCTTTTGTAACCATAGTTGTACTTTTAATTGTTTTTATATTTATTTACTTTATGCTTTTGTACCTTTTGTCCCCTCTTGGTCCATATAAAAAGAGGGGAGGGGTTGTATTTTGAAAGTAACTTGGTAGCTAATATTACTGAAAATATTGGTAGTAAAAATCTTGTAGTTGAAGATTTGAATTTAATATTAGTTTTGAATTTCTTTTTGGAAATCTTGTTCTTACTCGTGGGTTGCTGCAGCATTGCATGGCAGATTCTTCTAGTTTAATTTCTTGTTTTATCTCATTTACTTTATGCTCTTTACTTTTCGTCATTTATATTTAGTAATTTAGTTTACGTTATTTACATTTCCGTCATTTATATTTAGTAATTTATTTTCCGTTATTTACATTTCCGTCATTTAATTTCCGTCATTTATATTTAGTAATTTAATTTCCGTCATTTACATTTCCGTCATTTACATTATGTCTTTACTTTATGTCATTTACATTTCTTGCAATTTATTTTTACGTAATGAGTAGCTAATTGTATAGTTTGGGTGTGAGACAAAAAGGGAGGTTGTAAACCAAAAAAACTAGTGGACTTTGTTCTTCAATAACATTGTTCCACTATGTCATTTTAAGTTTTATAAATCCAAACGCACTTCTTGACGAATTGATCACTTCTTAAAGTGTGAAAGTCCCATGGACTTAGGAATAAGCCATGAAAAAGCACGTCAGTTTGAATGATACGGGAAGTATACTTGGAAGAGTTACTAGCAAGGGAACTTGCTATCTTTGTTTTTCAAACCGATTGATTCTTGACGGGTTGATCACTAGTCAAAGTGTTAAAGTGTAGTGGACTCAGGAATGAGTTACTAAGAACACGTCAACTTGAATGATATGGGAATCGACTCGGAAGAGTGATTTCTAAACAAAGGCATTTGTTTTTCCATATATTTTAAAGAAACCATTTGACACTCACACTGGTCCGGACATTTGCATAGGCATATGTTGATGGAAGGCTAAACAACAGTGCAATGGTAGATATCCGGAAGGATACTCTTTAAAGTACATGGTGGAACTTGTTGTTGATGAACTAATGCTATAGCATCCCTATAGCATTGGCCTCCAGAATTTGTGTTTACTCCTCACTTCAAGTCTTGCACCCATTCTATCTTTATATATCTTGTTAGTCATCTAATTGTTAACCAACTCAAACCAAACAAAGTCTTCAAACTCGCCTTCTGAAATCTCTTCTTTTATTACACTTTTATTGCGCTTTTACAACAATCTCTGTGGGACGATATCTGGTATCCTACCATTTTATTACTTGAAAGACGATATTGGATCCTATTGTATACTTGCTGTGGGGTTTAATCTATCATGTCGTAGAGGTGTGCAAACATTTCGTATCAAGTTTTTGGCGCCGTTGCCGGGGATTGGCTCGCTAAAAGTCTATAAAAGTTTGTTAAAAGATTTGATTTTTCTAACATCTCATTGATCTCATTTTGAAGTGGTTTATGCCCAGAATTCCACGTGGGGAATTGTTCGAATTTGACCCGGACATTGAAAGAACGTTTCGTAATAGGAGGAGAGTGCGAAGAATTACATTGACCTTAGATCCTCCCATTATGGAACCACCTCCACCAGGTTTTGAAAATAGGGGTCTTAGACAACCACCGCTTTTAGAGAATCAAGTAAGACAACCAATCTTTCATGATGCACCACCAATTTTTGGAAATCCACCCGAGCACCCTTTTCAACAACATGGACCAAATCAAAATTATAATAATGATGATGACACAGAATCTAACAACAATGAGCATAGGGATGAGATTCCAAACATAATTAATCTTGCAAATTCCAAAGAGGGAAGAATTATGGACTATGCTATACCTGATTTTGAGCAATAAATTCAGGAATAGTTAGACCCCATATGACCGCCCTCCATTTTGAACTCAAACCTATCATGTTTCATATGTTGCAAACAAACGGACAATTTGCCGGAATGCCATCGGAAGATCCTCATTCTCATTTAAAATCATTTATGGAGATCACCGATGCATTCCTGATCCCTGGGGTATCTAACGATGCCTTGAGACTTACTCTATTTCCATTTTCTCTAAGGGATCGGGCAAAGTCTTGGTTTAATTCTTTGGCACCTGGTTCTGTACCATCGTGGAGCAATATGGCTGAGAGATTTTTGCGAAAATATTTTCCACCTACCCGTAATGCTAAGTCCAGAAACGAAATCTGCATGTTTAAACAAATGGACGATGAAGCAATTCCCGATGCTTGGGAAAGGTTTAAAGAGCTGCTAAGAAAATGCCCTCACCATGGCATTCCCTACTGTATTCAACTTGAGACATTTTACAATAGGTTAAACCCCATGGCAAAACAATCGACGCGACATCAGGAGGGGCCTTTACAGCCAATACCTACAATGACGGGTATGAGATTCTTGAAAAAATTTCAACAAACAATGGACATTGGGCTGATCCACGTGCCCAACCTCAAAAGAAAACAGTTGGGATTCATGATATAGATGCATATACTGCTTTAACAGCACAACTGGCTTCCATGACCTCAATGCTTAAAAATTTATCTACAGGTCAAGGAGTACAGCCAGTTGCTGCTGCATCCAATCAATCAGTGCTATCTGTACAATGTGTTTGTTGTGGTGGGGATCATTCTTATGAACACTGTTCTCAAAATTCTGAATCAGTAAACTATGTTCACAACACGAATGCTCCCTATGGCAACACTTACAATGCCAGTTGGAGGCAGCACCCAAATTTTTCTTGGAACAGTCCATGTTTAAATCAGCCAGCTCCTAAGCCACAAGAAACTTCAAATTTTCAATCGCAACATCATGCTAGTAGTTCACAACATCATCAAAACCAAGGTTCACATCATCAAAACCAAGGTTCTCAACACCAGCAAAACCAAAGTTCACAGCATCATCAGAACCGGAATTTTCAAAATAACCAGCAGCATTTTCAAAAACCACCTCCACAGGCTGAATCATCATCTTCCCTGGAAGCTATGATGAGGGGTTTCAGACCCAAACTCAGACTGCACTTAGGAACTTAGAAACTCAAGTCAGTCAAATTGCACAAAACCAGAACAATAGGGTTATAGGCACTTTGCCTAGTGACACAGAAATCCCAAGGGCCCCCGGAAAAGAACATGTAAAAGCTGTAACCCTTAGGAGTGGTAAGGAATTAATAGAGACAGTACCAAAAGAATTTGGACCAATGACTAAATCAGAATTTGAAAAAACCATACAGTCAGAACCCAATGGTACAGCATTACCCCCTGTTGATAAGATACTTTCCAACCCACTTGGAGTCCAAGCGCCTGTTGTCACCACTAATATCCCTCTTAGGAGTGATTATCCTACATTATTCCCAGAAGATGACACCAGGGAAAAGATAGTGGAGAGTAGTATTCCAACCATCCTACCAGAGAGTACAACAAAAGGCATAACAAAACCATCTTGTTCAACACTTGCAAACAAAGCTGTCATAAAACCAGTTCCTCCCTATGTACCTTACCCTCAAAGGTTGAGGAATCAAAAGGAGGAATTGCAATTTAAAAAATTCTTGGATGTGTTCAAAGAATTGCATATCAACATACCACTTGTTGAGGCAATTGAACAAATGCCTAGTTATGCCAAGTTTCTCAAAGACATCCTCAGTAAGAAGAAGAAGTTGAATGAATATGAGACTGTAGCTCTTACTGAGGGATGTAGTGCTCTTTTGACCAATAGAATACCCCCTAAGCTGAAAGATCCTGGGAGTTTTACCATCCCATGTTCAATAGGTGGGAAAGAAGTTGGAAAGGCTCTTTGTGATTTAGGAGCCAGTATCAATCTCATGCCACTGTCTGTTTTCAACAACTTAGGGATAGGAGAGGCCAGACCTACCACAGTCACACTCCAATTGGCTGACAAGACCATTGCCTACCCAAAAGGAAAAATAGAGGATGTCTTAGTTCAGGTTGACAAGTTCATCTTTCCGACAGATTTTATTATCTTGGATTTTGAGGCTGATAAGGATATTCCCATCCTTTTGGGAAGACCCTTTCTAGCCACCGGAAGAACTTTGATTGATGTTCAGAAAGGAGAGCTAACTATGAGACTTCAAGACCAAAAAGTCACATTTAATGTTTTTAACTCCTTAAGATACCCTGAAGATGTTGAGGAATGTTCAAACTTAAGTGTGACTGAATCATTGTGTCATGAGGATGGACTTAGAAAATCCTGTGAGTTAGAGGAAGAGGATGATGATGATGTAGACCTAGCTGTCAGTGATAACCTTTCCCTAGGAGATGATGTTACTGTCCCAGTAAATGCTGTAGCATTTGAACCCTTGGAAAACAATGAACCAAAGCCTTTTACACCATCCATTGTATCACCACCTGACCTGGAGTTGAAACAACTCCCATCTCACCTAAAGTATGCTTTTCTAGGAGAAGAAGGCAAATTGCCTGTCATCATCTCATCTACCTTAGAATTGCATCAAGAGCAAAAGTTAGTGGATATGTTGAAATTGCACACTAAAGCCATAGGATGGACCATTGCTGACCTTAGAGGGATTAGTCCTTCTATTTGCCAACACAAGATCATCTTAGAAGACAAGAATTTCACATCCATTGAACCACAAAGAAGATTGAACCCCGTCATGAAAGAGGTAGTGAAAAAGGAAATTTTGAAATGGTTAGATGCAGGAATTATTTTCCCAATAGCCAGTAGTTCTTGGGTAAGCCCAGTCCAGTGCGTTCCAAAGAAGGGAGGGTTTACAGTCATAGCCAATGATAAAAATGAACTCATCCCCACTAGAGTAGTCTCCGGATGGAGAATTTGCATGGACTACCGTAGGTTGAACAAGGCTACCCAAAAGGACCATTTTCCATTACCTTTTGTTGACCAAATGTTAGACAGACTGGCCGGTAAAGAGTATTATTGTTTTTTGGATGGATACTCCGGATATAATCAGATAGCCATATCACCTGAGGACCAAGAGAAAACCACATTTACTTGTCCCTATGGCACTTTTGCATTTAAAAGAATGCCATTTGGACTTTGTAATGCGCCAGCAACCTTTCAAAGATGCATGATGTCCATATTTTCTGACATGCTGGAAACATCCATTGAAATCTTTATGGATGATTTTTCTATTTATGGCTCATCCTTTGATGATTGTTTGAAAAATTTGAAAAAAGGTCTTGAAAGATGTGAGGAAAATGATTTGGTCTGCAATTGGGAAAAGTGTCATTTCATGGTTAAAGAGGGAATTGTTCTTGGGCATTTAATTTCAAAAAGAGGAGTAGAGGTAGACAAAGCTAAACTTGAAATTATTTCAAAACTACCTGAACCAACCACTGTAAAGGGAATCAGAAGCTTTCTTGGTCATGCTGGATTCTACAGAAGATTCATTAAGGATTTTTCAAAAATCTCAAAACCCTTATGTCTTTTGTTACAACATGACCAAAAGTTCATTTTTAATGAGGATTGTAGAAATGCATTCCTTATTTTGAAAGAAGCTTTGGTGACTGCACCAGTGGTTGTTGCTCCAGATTGGAACAAACCCTTTGAAATCATGTGTGACGCAAGTGATTGGGCTGTAGGAGCAGTACTAGGTCAAAAGAGAGAAAAGATTTTTCATTCAATCTATTATGCAAGTAAAACCTTGAATGAAGCACAAATCAACTACACAACAACAGAAAAAGAACTTTTGGCTGTGGTTTTTGCCTTTGAGAGATTTAGATCATATTTAATGGGAACGAAAGTCATTGTGCATACTGATCATGCAGCCATTAAATACTTGGTATCAAAAAAAGATGCTAAACCTAGGTTAATTAGATGGGTTCTGTTGTTGCAAGAGTTTGACCTAGAGATTGTGGATAGAAAGGGAGTAGACAACCAAGTAGCAGATCATTTGTCCAGGCTAGAGAACCCTGAAGCAGAACAAAAAGAAGGGGAAATCATTGAATCTTTCCCAGATGAGAGAATCCTGATGCTACAACATTCAGTCATGCCTTGGTATGCTGATATTGCTAATTACTTAGCTTGTGGCATCAAACCATGTGACTACACCCACCATATGCTCAAGAAGTTCATCCATGATACCAAGTTTTATCTTTGGGATGACCCTTATCTGTTCAAGATTGGAACAGATCAGATATTGAGAAGATGCATTTCAGAAACTGAGGTGGCATCAATATTGCAGCATTGCCACCAGTCACCTTATGGGGGTCACTTTGGTGGACAAAGAACAGCAGCAAAAGTATTACAATCTGGTTTTTATTGGCCCACTCTTTTCCAAGATGCCCACAATTTTTCAAAAAGGTGTAATGAATGTCAAAGAAGTGGTTCCATTTCTCAGAAAAATGAAATGCCTTTAAACGGGATCTTGGAAGTTGAGTTGTTTGATGTGTGGGGAATTGATTTCATGGGACCTTTCCCACCATCTAACAATTGTCAATATATACTTGTTGCTGTGGACTATGTGTCAAAATGGGTTGAAGCCTTGGCTTGTCCTGCAAATGATGCAAAGACTGTGGTTAAGTTTCTTCAAAAACAAATATTTACAAGGTTTGGTACCCCCAGGGCACTAATTAGTGATGAGGGTACCCACTTTGTGAACAATTTGTTACAAGGAGTTTTGTCAAAATATAATATTAACCACAAAGTTGCAACTGCTTATCACCCACAGACAAATGGTCTTGCTGAATTATCAAACAGGGAAATAAAGGGAATTCTAGAGAAAATGGTAAAGCCAAACCGGAAGGATTGGGCTTTTAAGCTAGACGATGCTTTATGGGCATATCGCACTGCCTTTAAAACGCCAATTGGTATGTCCCCATATAAGCTAGTCTTTGGAAAGGCTTGCCATCTTCCTCTAGAACTGGAGCATAAGGCCTATTGGGCCATCAAAGAATTAAACATGTCCTTGGATAGTGCAGGAAATAAAAGGAAGTTACAACTCTGTGAGATGGAAGAACATAGAAATATGTCATATGAAAATGCCAAGCTCTATAAAGAGAAAACCAAAAAGTGGCATGACCAAAGAATCCATCACAGAGAGCTCAAAGAAGGACAACAGGTCTTATTGTTCAATTCAAGGCTTAGGCTATTCCCTGGAAAGTTGAAAACTAGATGGTCAGGACCTTTTCTAATCCACAAAGTATACCCTTATGGTGCTGTTGACTTAGTGAACCCTGAGACAAAAGGTATATTCAAGGTTAATGGCCAAAGGGTTAAACTTTACCATGATGCTGTAGCAATCCCAGAACATTGTTCTGTGGATCTGGCTACCACTCTCTAAAGCACCACCTTTTGGGATGTGGACTCCCTCTCAGTCCATGAATGTTTGTAAATAATCTTTTGGTTTTAAATTCTCTTTGCATAAGTATGTTTGAAATGTCATTCTGCATATCTCTAGGAGGGAAGGTAAGAAGAAGGATGATGCTAGAGCATCCATTTCCAGCATAGCAGTGCAGGAATTTTGGGAGGGAAATAATTGAAAGCAAGTGCTCTTTTGAATTTCAAAACTAGGAAGGACACTTTATTTCCATCTGGTTGAATCTCAATTAGAAAAGGTACAATGATGTCATGAAAGCAACCCTTTATGTACCATGATGAGAAAAAGGAGACAAAACATGGGTCATTTCTTCCCACCTTGTATGCACCATCACCTAGTTGTTGAAATAGTACAATGGGTAGATGTCCTTGCTTCCTCTTTTCCAGCAGTATGGCTCTTTTGTTTTATTATTATTTCCTTTGTACTAGTAGTTCTTTTATTTGTATTTTCCTTCATAGATAGTTTAGTTTTTTGTTGTTATCTCCATAAAAGTATAACCACCTGACCTTTTGTTGTATAACTTCCATTTTCCAACTAAGTCTTTTCCTTCTCCACCCCTTCATCTTCCACGCTTTCTAACCCACCTTTCCTCGAGCACCGCCGGCGATAATCATTCGAACACCACCATCGACCACACTCTCTCCGATAAACGATGGCGAGGGTCAAGAGACCTGCAAGACGCGATGATACTCCTCCTCGAAGAAGTGGTCGGCGACGAAACACCGAGCAACCACCACCTAAAACTGCCGAACCATCAAATGTGGTGACCCACCCCCCACCCCCTGTCTCTCCAGCCCCTATCTCTTCACCCCCTGTCTCTCCAGCCCCTGTCTCTCTAGCCCCTATCTCTTCACCACCTGTCTCGTCGCCTCCACCACTGGAAAACCCTACAAGCGAAACCCTAGAAACCGTGATCGCCGAATCGAGTGAGAAAGACACTCAAAACCCTCCTAATGACGATTCTCCCTCTAAAAGCCCTTCCTCACCAAAGCCAATGACACCTCTCCAAACATCACTGGATTCCCCCATTCGAACCACGACTGACGAAGGGGCTGTGTTTGAAAAAACCCCTCTCGAAAACCCCCCTGTCGAAAACCCCTCTGTGGAGGTTTCCCCTGAAGAACCAAGCACCACAATGGATGATATCACTGTGGGTGCCCCTAAATCTAATGAGGAGGAACGAAAAAAAAGGAGGATGCCAAAAACAGTGAGGTCCCTGATCTCAACATCGATGCAGATGAGGTATTTTCTAATCTTAATGTTTTGGTTGAGGATTATTTCTCCTCTGTTTCTGATTCAAAAAGTGAGTTTTCATTTGCATTTGCCAAACCTTCACCGATATTTTTGTTAACTTGGCCTGTTGAACTGTCGCAGACTTCCCCTTCCATTCGACCAAACCCTGTTTTGGATGACTCTGGAAAGAAAGGAGACCCTATGCAAAGGGTGGACAGTGTGCTAAATGAAATGGGAATACCATTTGGAGAGGATGCCAGTGTTGCGACTACCACTGCCCCTACTTCCTCTAAAAAGAGGAAGGGATTGGGGAAGACTCATGCCACAAAGAGTAAAACTGCAGATTCTGAGCCTGCAGCTAAAAAGAAAAAGGGGGTGCATCCTCGAGTGAAGACGATTGCCACCAAGCCGCCTAGAAAGCCAAGGAGGGCAAAGACCAATGCTGGAGCATCCACTCAGCATCAAGCTGCAGAAAGGTCTGCCACTGGACCCATCTCAAGGCCTAAACTGCCTTTTGATGGTTTCAGTTGTGATGAGGCTTTGAAGATGTTTGCAAAATTCAGAAACAAGTTTGCCCTTATAGATAGAGGGTTTGATAGCAAAAGCAGGGATGAGGTAGACATAGTCAGGGAGGTAATTGCGGACAAAGGATGGGACCATTTCTGTGAGGTAAAATATGCTTACAACCTCACACTCCTTAGGGAATTTTATGCTGAAGCCTCAATATGCACATCCACATTTGTCACAGTTAGAGGTATAGAGGTCTCCATCTCTGGTGAGGCCATCAACAATTTGTTGGGCCTCACAAATCCTGCACACACTGATTTTGAAAGCCTTTTTGAGGAGGCTCCTATGTCCAGGCTGAATGAAATGATTGAAATTCTTGGGAAGCCTGGGTCGCATTGGGAGCCCCACACCAACTTCAAGTTGAGATCATTCAAAGCTAGTAATCTCACACCTAATGCCAATGTGTGGAACAACTTCATTAAGTGTTCTCTCATGCCAACCACACACGATGGTTATGTTTCTTGTGAAAGGATGATAGTCCTTTACTGTTTGCTAACTGGAAAGAGCATTAATGTGGGGGCTTTGATATACAAATCCATCAAGTACTGCTCTGGTAGAAATCAAGGGAAGTTGTTTTTCCCTGGATTGTTGCACAAGTTGTTGATTGATCAGGATGTTCCTCAATACAAAGAGGACATCATTCAGAAGGAGGGTAATGAGAAGTGGGTCATTGACCTCAAGTCAGTGGCCAGAATGAGGCAGCCTAAAACCTCAAGCTCTGACATGATGGGAATGCTACAAGATTTGTTGGCTCAGAACAGCAGCCTCACAGACTGCATACTGGAGCAAAGGAAAGATTTTTTTGAAAAAATGGACGTGATGAAAGGCAGGTTGGAAGAGAAACTGAAGAAGCAGCGAAAGGAGAGCAGGGAAGGATTTGAGGCAGTAAGGAAGGAAATGAAGGCAAAGTCTGGTGCAAGAGTCCAGAAGATGAGGAAAAAGCTAAAGGAAAGCTGAAGTTAAGAAGCTCAGATTGGAGCTTAGGGAGCTGAAAGCCAATGCTGCAGCATTGGGAGCTGCTGCACAGACTTCACAGCCTACTTCTATGGAGTAGGGCAGGTTCAAACCACTTACCTTAGTCTCCATTTTTATGTTATTTCTTTTGTTTTGTGTCTGGGATTAATTTGCTAATTTATAGATTTGTTTTCATGTTAAGATCATCACATGTTACTTGCATATCTTTTGAATTCATAACCTAAATAATTTTTTGGAACACATCATTGCACCTAGTCTATGTATGTATTAGAGCTAGCTTTCACTTTCTTGGGACACAATAGAATTGAACAATCTATTTGGGGCATGATTTAGGCCATCTTTCACTCATCATAAACCACTTGTAGCCATTATACACCAAGCACATGGTTTCCTCACAATGAGGACATTGTGAATTTCAAGTTTGAGGTTGTGGAATTTGGGGATATGGAAGTGCATAATGACAAAACAAGGCATGAGCATCAATGCAAAAGAGCATAGCTCTAATTTGAGGCCTTGACAAACACCCAAAAATACCCCATAGGGGTAAGGTGCACACAAATGTCCCATAGGGGCAAAGTGCACTAAAAGGGAAAAAGCAAAAAGAGCACAAAAGTGCCAAAAATTGAAAAAATTCACAAAAAAATATTGGGAATTTGTGTGGAAAAAGGCCAAGTGAGACAAAAAATTGCCAAAAATGAGTGACCCTACCAAAGCCCTTTTGATCCTAAATGTGATTGTGTTAAGTTGAGAAAGAAGAAAGTGGATACTAGCGTATAATTCATGCACATACTTAGGCTGATAATGGATGACTAGGAATTTATGAAAGGCTATGAATTTCATGTGGTATCTTTTCACGTTGTGTGTGCACTTAATGCCTTGATCTTGCATAATTCTTATTTGAGTCATTTTCTTTCTTTTATTTTATTTGCTTGGGGACAAGCAAAGCTTTAAGTTTGAGGTTGTGATATGTGTTGAGAATTCAATGCATAGTTACGTTTTTCTTCCTTTTTAGACAGATCATTTTGTTTAAATCCCAACTTTTAGTCCTATTTTCTTATCTTATTTTTCCTTTTCTGTTACATGGAGCTAAGATTGTGGTTTGCTTGCTTTTACTTAATAGGTAGGTTAATTTAGTCTAAAAATGTGCAGGCAGCAATGCTGAAATCTGATGCCACAGCATTGATCGCAGATTGAGGTTGGAGCCTTTTTGCAAGCTTGATGGAGAAAATCGGCCAAAGATAGGGTTGGATGCCAACCATGTTTAGTCAAGACGCTGATCAATTGCTCTTTTGATTTAAATCAGATTGTAACTATGGTTGTGTACCTCTAGTTAGCTTTTGTAACCATAGTTGTACTTTTAATTGTTTTTATATTTATTTACTTTATGCTTTTGTACCTTTTGTCCCCTCTTGGTCCATATAAAAAGAGGGGAGGGGTTGTATTTTGAAAGTAACTTGGTAGCTAATATTACTGAAAATATTGGTAGTAAAAATCTTGTAGTTGAAGATTTGAATTTAATATTAGTTTTGAATTTCTTTTTGGAAATCTTGTTCTTACTCGTGGGTTGCTGCAGCATTGCATGGCAGATTCTTCTAGTTTAATTTCTTGTTTTATCTCATTTACTTTATGCTCTTTACTTTTCGTCATTTATATTTAGTAATTTAGTTTACGTTATTTACATTTCCGTCATTTATATTTAGTAATTTATTTTCCGTTATTTACATTTCCGTCATTTAATTTCCGTCATTTATATTTAGTAATTTAATTTCCGTCATTTACATTTCCGTCATTTACATTATGTCTTTACTTTATGTCATTTACATTTCTTGCAATTTATTTTTACGTAATGAGTAGCTAATTGTATAGTTTGGGTGTGAGACAAAAAGGGAGGTTGTAAACCAAAAAAACTAGTGGACTTTGTTCTTCAATAACATTGTTCCACTATGTCATTTTAAGTTTTATAAATCCAAACGCACTTCTTGACGAATTGATCACTTCTTAAAGTGTGAAAGTCCCATGGACTTAGGAATAAGCCATGAAAAAGCACGTCAGTTTGAATGATACGGGAAGTATACTTGGAAGAGTTACTAGCAAGGGAACTTGCTATCTTTGTTTTTCAAACCGATTGATTCTTGACGGGTTGATCACTAGTCAAAGTGTTAAAGTGTAGTGGACTCAGGAATGAGTTACTAAGAACACGTCAACTTGAATGATATGGGAATCGACTCGGAAGAGTGATTTCTAAACAAAGGCATTTGTTTTTCCATATATTTTAAAGAAACCATTTGACACTCACACTGGTCCGGACATTTGCATAGGCATATGTTGATGGAAGGCTAAACAACAGTGCAATGGTAGATATCCGGAAGGATACTCTTTAAAGTACATGGTGGAACTTGTTGTTGATGAACTAATGCTATAGCATCCCTATAGCATTGGCCTCCAGAATTTGTGTTTACTCCTCACTTCAAGTCTTGCACCCATTCTATCTTTATATATCTTGTTAGTCATCTAATTGTTAACCAACTCAAACCAAACAAAGTCTTCAAACTCGCCTTCTGAAATCTCTTCTTTTATTACACTTTTATTGCGCTTTTACAACAATCTCTGTGGGACGATATCTGGTATCCTACCATTTTATTACTTGAAAGACGATATTGGATCCTATTGTATACTTGCTGTGGGGTTTAATCTATCATGTCGTAGAGGTGTGCAAACATTTCGTATCAGTCACATATGTTGTTGTGACGAGTCCTTATCATTACTAGTGGATCCCTAGGTTTTGAGTAGACTGTATTGCTGGGATGTTACATTCCCCAAATTTGTAGCTATGGATCACTTGTTCCTAGAGGGCCACTTAGTACGGTTATGTGAGGCACGATACTAGCCATGGTTCATAGTGATTCTAGCGAAGGAGTATACCTTGGTTTTGCGCTTGGGGCTTGATCTCACGTTGAAGCACGAACTTTGTGATTCGTATCCGCGGATTCCAATTGGTTTAGCTCGTAACTCGGATTGTTGTCCTAACTTTGTGTTCCCCCACTGTCCTTGGTAAAATGTTTTGTTTTCGGTCCTTTTATGGCATGTTTATAACGAAAAAGCCCGATTGTGGCAAGGACCTAAATTGTAAACTTAATCTCTTTGGAAATGTTATCTTGAAACTGATGTTTTATCTTTTGAGCTTATAAATTGTATGTTCTCACCAGGCTTTAAAGTCTGACACTTTTTCTCAAATGATGTGTATAACAGGTTTCCATTAGCGGTGGGTGCCGGGGTTTTTGGAGAGACGAGTTTTGAGTCTCGGGGTTTTTTTTGGAGATGTTTTAGTATTGTTGCTGGGCATTGTTAAGTCCCATTCTTTTGATGAAATCCTTGTATATGATTGTATAGTCTAAAGGTCTGATCCCATTTATGGGAAGTTAATGGATTTACTTTCGTCATATTGTCAGGTTTCCAGGTTTTATTTTACTATGATTTTTGAGGTGTTACATGAATCTTTTAATGATAATGATGAAGTAATGAACTTGATGTCCCAGCTTAATCTGATAAAATCTAAGTTTTTAAAATTAAAAGAAAATTTCAAACAACACAGGAGTACAATACAAGGACATCAAGATCAGGCTTACATCTACAAAATCTTGGCTGAGGAAAAAGAAGAAGAGAAAAATGTTCTGAAATTGGATATAATCAAACTTCAAACAAGAATTTCTGAACAACAAAAAGAAATCATGACTTTAAAAGATAAGAACCTTGATCTAACACTTCAGTATGAAATTGTTTTGAAAGATAGGACGGAAGCTTACACGAAGATCAAGGAATTGGAAGATCTAAATTACAAAAGAGGTCAAACGGAACAGACCCTTAAAATTCTAACCAACAATCAGAAAGACACTCGTTTCTATAAAGCAAAACCAGGTTTAGGTATCTCTGATGTGGATGTGTTGAAAAAGGCACCCGAAAATCTATATAACTTTAAAAAGTCGGGTGATGAACCAATTGTTTTAATTCCACACATCATAGAAACATTTGTAAAATTTGAGACTCCTGAGCCTGAATTTCCTAAGACAGAAAAGGAAGAGACAATGGAAGAAAAGACAGAAATTGAAACTGAATCAGAAACTCAGTATTTTAAATCTGTTAAATTTTCATATGATGAACTAAATACTTCTTACGAAAGTAACAAGGATTCGTTTGTAGAATATGAAAATATCTTTAAAGAAAAACCTGAGTCTTCAAGATCTAATTCAAATTCTGACAATTCTGAAATTGTCTTGACCTGCTCAATCTTAGAAGATAAAAATGAAAGTATCATTTCTTATAAGTCTGATTCCTGTTGTACTTCTAAATTTTCTGATCTTGAATATCAACATGCCTTGGATAAAATTGAAGTTTTACAAAGGCAAATCTCTCATCTCAACATCATGATTGTTGAATTGGAAGATGCAAATGAAAATTTTGGGATGGAACTAGACTCAAGCTTTAATGAAAATGAATCTTTGCAAAAAGAAATAAGAAGTTTAGAATCTCAAATTTTCAAATTATCAAAAGGCAAAAAGGTTATTGTTGATAAAAAATATTCCAATTTATGTGATTAAATGTGAGTCTTCATCTGAATATGGACAAGCAAAAGTTAAAGGTGAATGTTCTTATTCTGTATCATCTGTTAACATTTCTAAATCTTTTTCTATTTCAGATGAAACTGTGAAGAAAGACTGTTTGGAGCAAAAGAAGACTGTAGTGGAAAAGACTGTGAATGAAATAGATAAATGTCAATGTAGTAGAGTAGATAATGTTTGTTCTTCTGTCAAACAACGAAATTTCAATAAAACGAATATCTTTTCCCGAAAAGAGTTGTTGACGCAAGCTACTAATAGATTGCAATGTTCATATTCTCTTAGTAGTTCATTCTCTTGGAAACAAAAGTCTTCAAAGAAAAATAAACATATCCAATTTAAGAACATAAAATCTCTTAATCGTTTTAAAGCCAACAAAGCTGAGATTTATTCTTTAAAGAAGAAAAATAATGATTTTCATGCTAATAAACTTGCTTATGTGATGTTTGTGTGGAAGTGGATTCCAAAAGTTAAACTGAATACACAAACTCCACCAAACAGACCAAGATTTGAATGGAGAATTAAAGGGTCATCAGCAAATTTAAATATTGTTAAGAGTACTAACAATAAAGGACCCATATTCATATGGGTACCTAAAGTTAAGTAATTCTTGGTTTCAGGCGTGTCATGTGTGGATCATTGATTCTGGAGCTTCAAGACACATGACAGCGCATAAACACCTGTTGTTCGACTACGTAGATCATTACGCAGGTATAGTAAATTTTGGAAATGAGATGAAAGGCTATGTCAGAGGTTACGGGACTATAAAGAATAGTATGATCACAATATCAAAGGTTCTGTATGTGGAAGGCTTGGCTTACAAACTGTTCTCCATAAGCCAATTTGCAGAAAAGAAATGCAAGATAGAATTTGATGCTGATTATTGTTACATTAAGGATCAGAATGAGCAGAACTCATTAAAGCCGGAAGAATGGGATTGTTATACGGTGTTCACTTTCCAACACTGAAAGCTTCAAAGTCAGTATGTCTAATCTCTAAGACATCAATAGAAGAAAGTTGGTTGTGGCATCGAAGACTTTCTCATCAACATTTTCGTGATTTAAACAAGCTGAGGACACAACAGTTAGTGATTGGACTTCCAGAATTAAAGATTGAACAAGATTCCCTTTGTTCAGCTTGTGCAAAAGGAAAGATGAAGAGAAGTTCACACAAACTAAAGATGCTATCCAACTGCAACAAGTGTCTGGAGCTAATTCACATGGATTTGTGTGGACAAATGAGTACTCAATCTATCAACGGAAAGAAATACATATTAGTGATGGTGGATGAATACTCTCGGTATACCTGGATTGAGTTTCTAGGAAAGAAATCTGAAGCTCCTGATCTAATCATCAAATTCATCAAGAAGATTCAAGTTTTGTTGCAAAGCCCTGTAAAGCAACTGAGGAGTGATAATGGAACAGAATTCAAGAATGCTACTTTGCAAACATTTCTATAATCTGTTGGCATATCACACAATTTTTCTGTTGTAATGATACCTCAACAAAATGGGGTCGTTGAGCGCAAAAATAGAACTTTGGTAAAGGCTGCACGGACAATGTTGGCATATTCAGAACTACCAATGTTTCTATGGGCTTAGGCTGTAGCAACTGCATGCTTCACACAAAACAGGACTATTATCAATAAACGCTTTAATAAAACTTCTTATGAATTGATTAATGGTCGTAAGCCTAATGTTAAATTTCTTCGTGTGTTTGGATGCAGGTGCTATGTTCTTAATGATCGAGAGAACTTATCTAAATTTCAACCAAAAGCTGATGAGGGGATATTCATTGGGTATTCTCTCCAATCCAAAGCATACAGAGTCTACAATACTCGTACAAAGATGGTGATCGAAAGTGCAAATGTAATCTTTGATGAAAGCAAGACAAGGACTTCTGAACAAAGCAGTTTAGAACTCAAATCTAAAGAAAAAGACAAAGCTTCTACTTCATCAAGAGTAGAACCTGTTCAAAAACAGACTGAGACGTCTAATTCTTTCACTGATTCAGATTTAGATTTACTTTTCTATGATGCTTTTGATGATTTTCGGAACATACAAAGTCAAAATGATATACCTATCACTGATACATCTACTACCACTGCAGATATATCAGGACCCTCTGAAGATAATGGAGAAGCTTCTACATCTCAAGTACAAGAAGTTTTAGACAACACAACTTCAACAAATAATGAAGAGGTTCCATCTACACCTGAAGGAAATGTGTTTGAAACTCCTACTGCAGAAGTTGTTCCATTGCAAAGCACATCAAGTTCAATTGTATCTAATTCAGAAGAAACAGAATTTCAAGTGATTTCAACTCATGAAGAACCAGCAATACAAGATGAGTTTGATTCTTCTAACAATCAAACAGAGGTTGCTGTTTTACCAAGCTCACACAGATGGACAAGAAATCATCCTCCAGAAAACATTATTGGTGATCCGTCTGCTAGAGTGACTACCAGATTTGCTTTTCCACCAGCAACTGCAAACTTCTGCATGTTCTTAACTTTTCTGAGCATCATTGAACAAAAGAAGCCATCAGAAGCGTTAAAAGATCCAGATTGGATAACTGCAATGCAGGATGAGCTGAATGAATTCAAAAGAAATCAAGTATGGCGATTGATACCAAGACCTAAAGATAAATCAATTGTTGGAACAAAGTGGGTCTTCCGAAACAAAAAAGACGAGGCTGGAATTATTGTGAGGAACAAAGCAAGATTGGTTGCAAAAGGTTACAATCAACAAGAAGGAATTGATTATGATGAAACCTATGCACCAGTTGCTCGGATTGAAGCTATACGGATCTTTCTAGCTTATGTGGCTCACAAGAATATCAAGGTATATCAAATGGACGTGAAGTCTGCTTTTCTCAACGGCATTCTTCATGAAGAAGTTTATGTGAGTCAACCTGAAGGTTTCGTAGATCCGAAGTTCCCAGATCATGTCTATGTTCTTGACAAGGCATTGTATGGACTAAAACAAGCACCAAGAGCATGGTATGAAACTTTATCAGTCTACCTAACTGAATCAGGTTTTCGGAAAGGTGCAATCGACACTACTCTTTTTTCTCAAAAAGAAAGGTAAGGATATGATACTTGTACAAATTTATGTTGACGACATAATTTTTGGCTCTACTTCACAAGATTTGTGTGTAGAATTTGAAAATATCATGAAAAAGCGTTTTCAAATGTCAATGATGGGTGAACTCACATTTTTCTTAGGCCTGCAAGTCAAGCAAACCCCAGAAGGGATTTTTATAAATCAGGCTAAATATATCACAGACATGCTGAAGAAATTTGACATGAATTCTACTTCACCCATGAAAACTCCAATGCTAGATGGCAGTCTGTTGGATGCTGATATCTCCGGAAAATCAGTAGACCAACATACTTACAAAAGTATAATTGGTTTTCTACTTTATTTGACAGCAAGTAGGCTAGATATTATGTTTGCAACATGTTTTTGTGCACGGTATCAGGCAAATCCTAAAGAATCTCATCTTTCTGCTGTCAAAAGAATCTTGAGGTATCTCAAAGGCACTCCGAATTTGGGCCTTTGGTATCCAAAAGATTCCAAGTTTGAATTAATTGCATATACTGACGCAGATCATGCAGGAAATAAATTAGACAGGAAAAGTACATCCGGAGCATGTCATTATCTGGGAGATAAATTGGTCAGCTGGTCATCAAAGAAGCAGAATTGTGTATCCACATCTACAGCTGAAGCGGAATACGTTGCGGTTGCAAGCTACTGCTCACAGGTTCTGTGGAGCTGAGAGATTATGGATACACATTCCATAAGGTACCAATATACTGTGATTCTAAGAGTGCAATAGCCATCACATCAAATCCTGTACAGCACTCAAAGACGAAGCACATAGATATCAGGTATCACTTTATTAAAGACCATGTTGAAAAAGGTGATGTAGAAATGCATTTTGTTTCAACTGATATTGAAGTTGCTGATTTGTTTACAAAACCTCTTGATGAAAAGAGATTTAATTTTCAAGTCAATAAACTTGGCATGTTGAACCTTAATGAATAGTTACATCATTCTTTATTTTTCTGAGGGGGAGCATTTCTTTATATCTGGTATACTAGTGTAATTTCAAGAAGTTGGATACTGTTAACAAACCTGGACTCATGCTCAATGAGTACCAAAAGTTTTATCTGTTTTACAGGTTTTGTATTAGACTATGACTTCTGATCATATCAGATCAGAACTCGTACTTCATGATTTATGCTTCTCAAAATCAAATCAAGGGGGAGAAATAAAGATGTGTGCATACTTCAAGGGGGAGCACAATGGAAAAGTTTGTAAGTGTGTATGTAAGTTTAAAAAGTCTGAAAAGTTTTTGAACAGACTGCAAAGTTTTTCTGAAGAAAAAAAAATAAATAATATTGATTTTGTGCTAAAAAAGTCAATTATGAAAAGTTACTATTTTGGGAAAGCAAAAGTTTCCATTTTTAGAAAGATTTATTTTTTTGGAAATATTTCTCAAAAAATTTCTAAGTCAGGAAACGCGCAAAGCACTATGCATAAGCTTAAACGCGCAAGGCATTGCTAGCGAGTTTGGAAAACGCGCAAGCTGAAGCTAACGAGTTTGAAAAACGCGCAAGCTGAAGCTAGCGAGTTTGAAAAACGCGCAAGAGCTAGCGAGTTTGCTTTAAACGCGCTAATAGAGGCGTGCGAGTTTCAGAAACGCGCAAGGCGTTACGTGCGAGTTTGGGCGAGAGCATGCGAGTTTCATCTTTCTTAGGCGTGCGAGTTTCACAAAATTTTCACTTAAATTGTTTCTTAAGTGAAAATCACACACCTATTTGTCGATTTTTGAGACAAATACCTTGTTTTTGTTGATATGGGAGAAGAAAAACTCAAATCGTGCGTTGTGTGCGAGTTTTATTCAAATGAACAGTATCTTGCGAGTTCTATAAATGAACAGTGGCTAGCGAGTTCTTTGACTTGCGAGTTCTGTGAATGAATAGTGACTTGCGAGTTCTTTGTGTTGCGAGTTTTGTCGAGTATATATATATATATATTCAGTCTCATTCACTCTCATTATCAACCTGCGAATTCCTTCACTTAGCGTTTTTCTCTCTGATTTTTTCTTGCGACTTTCAACTTCTCAGTTCATTTCCATCGAAGATTCAAGTGTAGGTTGTTGTTTTACACTTCTTTGATTGTTTGTTCTTACTTTTAATCATTTCTAGGGTTTCATTCTTAATTTTTTGTCGATTGAAGTTCTTGACTGTTCATCTTCGGGTTCTGAAAATTAACAAGAAACTGAATATTTTGGATTTAATCTTTCAAAATAATGTTTGGGTATTGAAAATTATACTTGTTAGAATCTGGGATTGATCGATTCTTGCAGGTTACCATGACTTTTGGAGTTTGAAACTGAACTGTTGTTCATATTGGACTGAACTGGACTGAACCTCGACTTATGTTCTGGAATGAACTTGGAGTTATATTGAACTAATAATCTGAAGAAAACAAATCTGAACTTAATGGATAGATGCATGAATTCATAATCTTTAATCATCTTGTTCAAGATTAAAAGAAGGTTAAAAGTCAGATTTTTTAAAAAAAAAGTCAAATTTGAATTTCAAAAATTTTCAAATAAAAGAGAAGTTTGCAATGTTTGATCATTAGAGTTATTTTCAAAAAAATTCAAGGTTCAATAAGTCAAAAGGTTCGGTTACCTTGCAAAATCAGTAAAATAAATAATCTTTCAGATTTCAAGTATTATTTTTAAATACAACATTAATTTCACAGAATAAATTCGAAATGTGAAGTGTTGTTGTCAATTTTATGTTTTGTGTGTTGAAGAGTTATTCTGTTCATTCAAAGTTGCAACTTGTTTTCTGCAACTTACTGTGCTTTTATTGCAAAATCTTAAAGTACATTGTTCTGTACTTCAAAAAAAAATTCTGAAAAATAGGTTTTTGGATTTATACTGACATATTGGATTTTATCCGATACATTTTATGATTTTTCAGGAAATCAATGGCGGAGGAAAACATTCATGACCAAAGTGTTCAGATGGATGAACATGATCCAAATGTTTCACGGGAGATGCCCATGCCTTCTTCCCGATCCCATTTTTCTGAAATTGCTGTTGATCCTGGTCTTCAATTGATCAATCCTCAAGATTATCTTCCTTTATCACCAAACAATCACCATGTAATCTTTGAAAATCTGATGGTCAAGCCTTTGATAAAGGATATTCTGAGAAATCATCCCATCTGCACTGCCTTAACTGCAACTGCTAATGTACCAATGATCTACTTACAACAAGCATGGCGAACCATTGAGCATGTAGTGCAAGGCGACAGAAAGCATTTCACCATTCGCATCGACAACTTCACATCCATCTTGACCTTTCAAAGACTTCGTCTGCTTCTTGATCTACCTTTGCCAGATTCCAGATAAGGAAAGACAGTTTTTGATCCTTATCCGACCGATCATGAAATGTTTGTTGGTATTCGTGCTCTAGGATATGTTAGAAATCTGTCAAAGATGAGTGACTTTCGAAAGTCAAACTTGCCACCATTCTACTATCAGTTTTTCTCAGTGATCAACAAGTGCTTGACTTCACGACACTTTGGGCACGACAATACAAACATTCATACTCTAAGACTGTTCCATGCTATCATTTATGATCTGCATGTTGATTATGTTGTGGCCATCTGGACTGAGTTGTATGAGAAAGTTCTAAGCAAGAGACATTCCAAGAAGCCAAAATATGTGCCATATCAGAGATTTTTACAGCTTATTGTCCGAGGTATACTGAGATCCAGCCCAGAGGTTCCAAAGAAATTACACCACGAATGTGCCCCAGAAAATGAAATGACTCATCTTCAAAAGCAGAAGCAATCCTTTCCTTTTGAGATGACAGTTCTTGCTGCACTGCTTGCTTATGCCAATGCGAATGCTCCGAGTGTTAGGCATTATAGGAAGTCCATCGGATTTCCAAAGCCGGAGATCCCTATCTAGGACTCAGAACCAGTTAGTAAAGCGGAGTCGGTGAGGGTTCAACATACTACGGGAGTAGTTGAACGGGAAAGTGAGCAGAGAGAAAATATAGAGAGGGGTTCAGGAGTGGGTCAGCCTTCTGTAGTGGAGGGTGTGGGAACATAGGCACAATCTGCCACGCATTTAGTGATTCCTACATCTCAACCTGAGATTGCTATCATTCCTCAATTGGGCACTCAGGAAGAGAATCCCAATGAAAGTCAGAACTCTGAGAAAACTATATCGGTTGGATAAGCAAGTTCATCTAGTACTTCGGTAACTTTAGCAACATCAGCACAGGATGCAGCAGATCAAAGAAATGATCAAAATGTTAATACTGATGATAACTTGGGCCATAGTTTTGGATTTTTGGAAAATGTTTCATTACACCAAAGTCTTGGTTCTACTGCAAGAGATCCTGACTTGGAAGGTGTTGATTCAATAATCAGGAATATTGTTTCTGATTCTGGAGTTATAAGGCAGGAAGAAGGAGCATTAGTTGAAAACTCAGAAAATGTGAGGATTAGAGTGAATGAAGAAAAAGAACATGGTGAGCGTGAGTGTATCCAAACATACCATTCTAGAAGGGCAGCCATATCTACTACGTCGCCGCATGTGTTGCGAGCAAGAGGTATTGAAACAGACATTAGTCGCCCACTAATGCATATGCACACCTCATCCAGCCATTCTATTGTCTCTCAACAGGCTATAGTCTCATCTTTACACGGGGATTTAGCACATACTCTATCTGCCTTTCACTCGAAAATGGCAGGTATTGAAACAAGAACTCAGTTGCCCCCGAGTTTGACTTCTTTCAGTGCACCTTTGAGTCTAGAGCCAATTGCTACATCTATTTTCATTCATAGGACACAATCAAACATATCTGCTACCATCGGGAGTCTTAGTTCCCCGATCGGAACATCTGTAGTAGATCTGCATTCCGGACTACGAGGATCAGGTGGAAGTCCTGTCATTGCTAACACGATGCCAGCTTTGAGCATAGGCCACACTGTTGTATCTTCAACAGCTGTGTTAACGGGAAGCTTGAGTAGCCCCGGTGTTAGTTTACCCGAATTCGTTTCAAGGGAATTTCTCAATGACGCCCTAAAGGTCGTTGAAAACTCTTTATCGCAGAAATTTCAGTTGGAGATGAGTAAGGCATCAGAAAAGTTTGAGGAGGAGATTGGGAAGGTGTTGAGGATGCTGAAAGGAAAAAATCCAGTTGTTGAGGAGCCTGAGCAAACAGTTTCTCCACCATCTGTTCCACAACCAGTTCAATCAGTTTATGAGCTTAAATCTTTACTTCTAGCCCAGCTGTTATCCGAAGTTCCAGCAGATCAAACCGAAGCAGATCTTATTGGTTTACTGAGGCAACAATCTCAACAAATTGTTCCTCAGGTTCCAGTAGATTATGTCACTCAATCTCAGCTCAACCAGTTCAAAAATTCAGTGGAGAAGCACTTACATGATCTTACCACAGCAGTTCAACTTTCTTGCAAAGCACAATCTGATGTAGTTTTAAAGAAGAGGCATGATCGTGATTCTGATCAAGATCATGAGGGGGAGATAAATATGAGACAGAAAACTGCAAAAGATACTATTATTATTACTGTTGAGGAGCAGGGGACTGAAGTAACTGAAACACATGGAGATCAATAAGAAAAGGTGCAGTTGGAAGAGAATGTTCCAGAGGCTGAAGTAGAGTTGATGATCTATGACAATACAGAATCAAGGGTTGAAAAGCCTGCGATTGCCACTGTTGAGGAAGTAATGGAAATGTTGGGAGTTACGGCTGAAAACTTTGTCAACCTAGATGATTATGAAAGTGATGATGATGAACAGGCTGCTGCTAGGTATGACAGTTACTGGAAAGTTAAGGAGGAAGGAATGGACGTTATTGAGCACAACATTCAAAGTGATGGACCTGATCCAAAGAATTCAGTTACAGTTGAAGGGTTTGTACATAATGTTATTTCTCAAGGAAATCTGGGTCAGAGTGAAAATGTTCTGGATGACTTGTTTGGAGAAAATTTAGATGAAAATTTTGATGATCTTGAAGGTGAAGATGAAGAGATTGTAGATCTTGATCAAACGTTTCTAGTTCAACAAGCTGAAGTTGTGGAGGTTGTACAGATTGCGAGTACAGTTGATTATGCTCCACCAAATTACAGATTGTTTGATGAAGATGAAATCTTGACTGCTATTCCGATAGTCTCACCGACAAGAAACTTCTCTGTCCCTGAAAACCTTGATGCTTCTGAACCAATAGTTGCTCTTCCCTTGCCTAAAGAGTTTGATTCTGAACAACCAGCTGAACAACCCAAGCAGAAACCAAAAACTGATAAGCCCAGAAAGTCAAAAAGATCAAGAATTCCTACCCCAAAGCCCAAACCAAAAGATCTTGAAGAAGAAAGGCCAATCATTATTGATATCCAAGACTTCAGGAATAAGCTCTACAAAGAAAGAAAACAAAGAGAAAAGGAGGAAAGGCAGATAATTAGGGAAGCTAAAGCTGAGTTAAGAAAAGAGGAAGAAGAAGCAGCCAGAGCAAAAGCTTGTGCACTTCCTTACATCCGAAACCCAGATAGTCCAAAGATTTTAAGCAAAGTTGAAACCTCTATACAGTTAAAGCCAAATCTTGTTTTTGTTACTCCTATGGAAGTGGAGAATTCTCAAAAGCTCATGATCCAGAACTTGAATCAATGCAAGCAGAAGAGCTCATCTCTTATAAAATCAGTGATATAGGGAAAGTTACTTTTAAAGGAGATGTTAGAGTTGGTACTATTCCTTATATAGGATATGATGTTGAGGGGGATTCTTTGAAATTCATTGAGACATCAGAAAGTCTCTCAAAGTACCATTCCTGGAAGAGTCAACCAAAATCTTTGTTTCTTCTCTACAACCGATTGATGAAGCTTGTTTTTATGGTGTTGGAGAGAGATAAAGTTTATCAAGCCAATTACATCAGGTTCATGAAGACAATGTGTAGTCTTTCCCCTTATGCAAAAAGAAAGGAGATCTGCAGGTTCAAAATGTTCATATTTGCAAGATTCTTAATGTCCATTATCCAAAGTTCACAGTTCAAAGAAAAGATATGAAGATCAGTTCCTTTACAGAAGCTGATTTTGATAACTTGAACTTCTCAGACATTATGTTCATTGTGAATGAGTTCAGAGACAGGAGAAATAGAAGGAGGTCACAAGTTGTTGCTTATGCTTTGGATGCTATTAAAAGATTCATGACAAGAAGTGTCTACAATGCTTATTCATTTGATTTTCAGCTTGGCATTGAAACCAATCAGAACAGAGTAAATCTTCTGGCACCAAGCTTCAACCATCCCAAGATCAAAGTTCTAGATCCCTTTCAGATCTCCAGATATCCAGAGTTGGGTGTGATGTATGTAAACACCAAGTCTCATAAGAAGTAGTTCATGAGAGCATCAGAATTGGCTAAGTGTTCAGATGGTACTTTGAAGTATGTGCGGAAAGTGCTTGAAGATAAATTGTTTCTATCTGAGCAGGAAAGATTTAGAAAGAATGAAGTTGTAAGAACTGTTGAGTCTCTTAACAAGGAAGCTATGCTAGAAGAGATCAACAAGAAGATTGATTTCAGGGAGCACATCAGGAGATTTGAAGCACACCTTGCGATAAGAAGAATCTGCTTTAGAAGATGGGATCAGAGCAAAATTGTCAAATGATCTAAAAGGGGGAGATTGTTATTGTAATTTTGTTTAGATCATTTGTGTTGACTTTTGTAAGTTTTCCTTATTTCTTCTTTGACCTATAAATAGGTCTTCCTTGCTTTTGTTAAAGTGTAAGCCTCATTTTGTAAACTTTCAGAAAGAATCCTTAGAGAGAGAAAACCTTGTAATCCTTTCACTTGTGAAATTAATACACTTGTGATTTCCCCATGAATTTTATTGTTCTTGATTGTTTTGTGTACGTGATTTGAGTGGACTATATCAGACTCACTAACTAACTCTTTGGGTTTCAGTAGTGATGATCTTGCAGGATCAGGAAGTAGAGGATCAGAGGAAGAACAAGTACAACATATTATTCCTCAGTCTGTGATCTTTCCATTTCCTACAATGGAAGCTGTTGAAATATGTGAAAAGGTGACTGTTACTGAACAAATTCAGAGTGAAGAAGAAAGAAGAGATGAGGAGAATCCAGAGCATGAAGATCTAGAAGCAGCTGATGTGATTCCCTCATCTGACTTAAATGATTCCAATTTAGATGTGGGAATTAATGAAGAACCTAGTCTTCAGACAAGAACTCAGAAGAATCATCCTCCTAAGCTGGTAATAGGAGACATCTCTTCTCCTATGATGACTAGGAAACAAAGCAGACTTCAAGACATGCAGGATCAGCAGAATACAGTACTCTCTTGCTTTCTATCTCATATTGATCCTAAGAAGGCTTATGATGCATTGAAAGATTCAAGTTGGATAGAAGCCATGCAAGAAGAGTTACTACAGTTCAAATTGCAAGATGTTTGGGACTTGGTGGACCTTCCAAAAGGTCATAGAGCTATTGGCACCATGTGGATTTTCAGAAATAAAAAGGATGAGAGAGGAATAGTAATCAGGAACAAAGCAAGACTAGTGGCACAAGGGTACACTCAGGAAGAAGGCATAGACTATGAGGAAGTTTTTGCTCCAGTTGCAAGGGTAGAGGCAATTAGGCTGTTTCTAGCCTATGCTTCATTTATGCAGTTCAAGGTATATCAAATGGATGTGAAGAGTGCCTTTCTATATGGAACAATTGATGAAGAAGTATATGTCTGTCAGCCCCCTGGATTTGAAAATCCATCATATCCTGACAGAGTGTACAAACTTAAGAAAGCACTCTATGGTCTACATCAAGCCCCAAGAGCATGGTATGACACTCTGTCTACCTATCTCTTGGAAAATGGGTTTGAAAGGGAAATAATTGACCAAACCCTTTTCATTAGAAGAAGTAAGAAGGACATCCTACTTGTTCAGATCTATGTGGATGACATCATCTTTGGATCCACAAAAGATCAGATGTGTAGAGACTTTGAAGATTTGATGCACAAAAGCTTCAAAATGAGTTCAATGGGTGAACTTACTTTCTTCCTTGGGCTTCAAGTGAAACAGCAGAAAGATGGGATCTTCATAAGTCAATCAAAGTATGTGAAAGACATCCTGGAAAAATATGGTTTATCAGACTCAAATCTAGCAAGCAAACCTATGGAAACACACAAACAGATCACTGCTGATCTTGAGGGGGAGGATGTTGATGTCCATCTTTATAGATCAATGATTGGATCTCTCATGTATCTCACAGCCTCAAGACCAGATATCATGTTTCCAGTGTGTGTGTGCCAGATTCCAAGTCAAGCCAAAGCAGTCACATCTTCAAGCTGTTAAGAGGATTTTCAGATACTTAAGAGGGCAACCTAGATTAGGTCTTTGGTATCCTTATGAATCTTCTTTTGACTTGATTGCATATTCAGACAGTGACTGGGGGATGTCAATTTTAGGTGCAAGACTAGTATCTTGGCAGTGCAAAAAGCAAACCACAGTGTCCTTATCCACAACAGAAGTTGAATACATTGCTGCTGCAAGTTGCTGCTCTCAGGTTCTATGGATTCAGAATCAAATGCTGGACTATGCGGTAACCTTTCTTCACACTCCAATCATCATTGACAATAGCAGTGCTATTAGCATTGTTAACAATCCAGTCAAGCACTCCAAAACAAAGCACATTGAAATCAGGTATCACTTTATTAGAGACTACAATGAAAAGAAGCTTATTCAAGTTGCTAAAGTACATACTGATAACCAGTTTGCTGATCTATTCACTGAGGAGATGCATGAGCATATGGGTGAGAAGGCTACCACTACTCCTACTAGCACAAAGGAGGACAGTGGTAACATCAATAAGACCTCCCCCATGGCAACTTTGGATGAGCAATCATCCAAAGGTCCCAGGTGCCAAGAAACCAAGGGGGTGGAGGGTGCTTCTGCTAGGCAGCATACTTCCACTACTAAATGTTCCAATGATCCTTCAAAAGGGGGTAACACTCCTTGAGAAGGTGAGGATAGATATAACTACCAAGAATTGACGGATACAATGGGCAACATTAATCTAGATGTCATCAAACAGGGAGCAGACATAGAGGAGATGAAATTGGTTATTCTGTCTCAACAAGTGCAGATTGCCAAACTGAAGAAGCTAGTGAAAAAGTTGGTGCAGAAAAGGAAAAGAAAACAGTTTATCTTGAAGAAGAGGGCAGATGCTTTCAAAAAGGGGGAGAAACAGGATGAAAAGGAGAAACTCAGTCCTAGTGGTATGGAAGCACAATTTGAGAGGGAGCAGAATAGGGAAGCAGAAACTGTTAATCAAGCAGCAGAAACTATTAAACAAGCAGTAGTAACAGAAAAAAAACAAGCAGCAGTGACAGAAAACGATCAAGTAGCAGTGACAGGGCTATCTGTTGAAGAGTTTGAAATTGCAGAAACATTGGTCAAAGCCAGGAATGACACTCCTAAGGCTACTCAAAAGGCCAAGGGAGTGGTCATTAAATAAAGAGCTATTGAGCAGAAAAGAACAGAAATTAGTGAGGCAGAATTAAAGAAGAAAGGAAAGAAAAAGGTGGATGAATCTGCAAAGCCACCAAAGAAACTGTAACAGATTGAACAAGATGAGGAATTGGCTAAGAAGCTGCAGGCTGAGCTACAACAAGAAGAAGAGACTCAACAGGCCAAAGATAGACAGATTGCTCTAGATCTGTCTACTAAGCTGAATGAGGAATATCAAAAGAGCCTGAAAATTGCAGCTGAGGCTAAGAAAAGTATAGTAAAAGCAACCAAGCACAGAATGCCTTCAAAGATTCAGAAAAAACAACCCTCTAAGACCTTTTTGGCCAATCAAGAAAGGAGAAAACTGATAAACTTTCTGAGAGGCTCAGTTGGTGTAAAAGGGGAGATGTTTGCTAACATGGCATACAACAAAGTTGAGGAGCTGTATAACAAGGAAATGGCAAAACTTCAAGGGGATTCCTCTCAAAGGGAAGAAGCAGAAAGGAGGATGAAAGAGAGGTATGATCTCAACATCCAACAACCCTTTCCTTCAACCACTCCTTCAAAGGAGAAAGCAGAAGAAAAGAAGGAAGAGCAAATTGATGTAGAAGCCAAATATACAAAGAGAGTAAAGACCATAGCTTCCAACAAACAGTCCAAAAAGCCAAGGATTGAAGAAGCAGATAAAGAGGCAGAACCATCTGTTGCAGGTCATACAGAGCAATCAAGTCAAAGTGCACAACAACCAAGCCAATCTAATGTGCATTTTGAGCTTTACATGACTGTAACAGATGATGAACCAGTACAAGTTGATCCCATTTCTATGAAAGCACCTGAAATCATCTTTTGGGATATCCTGGAAAATCAAAGAAAGAAATACTTCAGGATTAAGAGAATGGGAGACATATACGAAGTGTATTCTACTTGGGGGAGAATCATCGGAAGATGTTCAAGATCAGATCTAGAAGAGATGTTTAAAGTTGGAATGAGTCTATATGAAAAGGATCTGACAGGAGAAGAAATGAGCTTAATCAGATTATCCATGGAGTACTTGTGTATGATGTTTGATCCTAGCAAAGTTCAACATGTGATCAGAGATTTGCATCTAAAAAATAAATTCCCAAGAATAGAAAACTGGATGATATTTGAAAGGTATGGAGTCTATGTCATCACTGTAGACAGAGCTTATCATGAGTACTACTTGGTTGATAAGATCTATGATCACAACAAGGGTAAACTGCAAGCAATGTTGAATGCCAAGCTTACATGTTCAAAGAATTAAGAAATGGCAAAGATTGTGGTAAGCAGAATCATCAATCAAAGCTTGGGTTTGGATCCTAATCTAGGGGTGTAAATCTAGGTTTTGAAAGCATCTTGAAGATCTTATCTGAAGAACTTGACTTCTCTTTCTAAAAGTCAAGTTAGGGGGAGATTGTTGGGAACTGAAGATTTGCTTAAGTATGATTACTACTGCTGAGACAGATTACTACTGCTAATCAAGGTTAATACTTCTTGAAGAAGTTACTACTGCTAAGCAGAATTAGTGCTGTTGGAGATTAGTACTGCTCAGAATGGTTAATGCTGCTACAACTTAATACTGCTTATGAGATGAAGACTCAGTATGGAAGGAAGACAGCTGTATAGAAGACTTGCTAAAGTAAAGGAGATAATTATGGACTGAAGATCAATTGTATTTTGATAATTATCTTGTTATATGTCTTGTATAAATTGTATAGAAGTCTTTGATAGAATTAACTTTTAATTCATAAGTTTTTAGAGAGAGAATTAACCTCAAGGTTTTTTTAATCCTAGTTCTAGAGAAGTAGAATTCGTCTGGGTGAGTCTGTTCATCAAGATTGAGGTTTTGTTTGAAAGCTTGTAACTTTAATCATTCAATAAAGTTTACAAGTTGTGATTTCTGATTCACTGTTACATTGATAGTTGAATATTAAAGTGTTATTTCGCAACTCCTTTAATATTTTTTCTGAGTTCATTATTCTTGTTGAGAATTAGATCCTGACAGAATGGCTTCATCTAACCATGTCCATGCAAGCTACACTGGATCTCGATGTTTGGTCTATCTCAGACCTCTTCGGCACTTTGATAAGTCAAGAAAATAGGATATTGAAACTGATGACCCCTGTCGGTGGTCCTCTAGCATTGGTGGGAAGCACCACAGAGAGTCAGGACAGAGGAAAAGAAAAGGCGACAGAGGATGCTCAAAGGAAGAAAAAGAAGAAAAAGGTCCTAGTGGCAGAAAGCGAAAGTGAGGAAGAGATTGATATGGCTACTTTGGCCAAGACTCTTGCATTAATGACCCGACAATTCAATCGTGGTCTCAAGAAAAAGCCAGAGTATAGAGAAAGAGAGGATAGAGATGAAAGAAGCAGAGGATTTGGTGAGGTGAGAAAGTATGGAAGAGAAGAGTTAGAGGAGCAGAGACAAGAAGAGAAGAGGAGCGGACAGAGGCCAGACGGCAGAAGTGGTGATAGAGCCCCAAAGCAAACTGAAGGTTGCTTTAAATGTGGAAAACCAGGCCACTTTGTTGCAGAGTGCAGGTCCTCTGCCAACAAAGGGAAGCCGACTAGAGATGTTGCTTTCTACAAAAAGAAAGCAGAATATTACACACAAAGGTTCCTGATGGCAGAGCAACAAGACCTTGAGACTGATGAGTCCTCTGATGAAGGAGACAACAACGCACTCTTCTGTGGAATGGCAGAAGTCCACTCTTCTGACAACAAGAGTGAGGTATCCACTTCTAACTCCTATGACTCTGACTCTGAAAACAAACTTCTTACACTACAAAATGAGTTTCTTGCTTACAAAACCATGTATTCAGAACTAGAAAAGAAATTGGCCTTCTTTGAGGGAGAAACAAAACTTCTCACTCAAGAAAAGGACAAGCTCTATCAAGAAATAAAAACTCTTGTTCCTGAACATATTGGTGAAAAGAATGGGTTAAAAGAAAAGATTTCAAAACTTGACAAAACCCTGAAAGACAAGGTGAAAGAACTTTAGAACAGTGAAAGTGATCGATTAAATGCCATTTCCTTGAAAAACTTTTTTCAAAAAGAAAGAGAAGTCCTTCATCAAGATCTGTTCGACAGAGATCTCCAAATTAAGAGGTATCAGGAAATAAAAGAAACAAATTTTATCAAGCATCTTCTGCCCTGGACAATTTTTAAAACCAAGTCTTCCAAACCTATTATCCACATTCAAGAGGCGCAGAACCTCTGAAGGACCACATCTGAGGAAACCTATGTAGATGGCAAATGTATGGTATGAAAACAATGATTTACCATCTGCACTCTCATCAAAAAGAAAATCTATTCCAAAGAAATATCTGTCTCAAAAATAGATAGGGGTCTTCAGATTTGGTCACTTAGAAACCCAAACTCAAATGGATTTTATGTGCATGATGGTCCCTGAAAAGGAACTATCATCTGATGCACCAGAATTTGTTCCCGCCTCTGTGGAAGAAAAACTTTTTAAAAGGTTTTTGGAAAGCGACTTGAGAAGAACCTATGAAAATCATTTTCTCAACCATCCTGATGTAACCTCTGAAATAAGAGAAATCTTTGAGCAAGATATTCAAAGTTGTCTTAGTGTTCCTATGGTTATTCCATACATTTCAAAAGACTTAAACACTTCAAAGGACACTACATATGGACAAAGTAACGCATATCCAGAAAGTCACGATCTTATTCACAAGGACTTTCTTGACACAGACTCTGAATCAGAATCTGAGGCCTCTGTCCAAACAGAGACAAGTTCTGTAGAACTTGAAGTGGTCATATGTGGTCCAGAGGAAAATAAGTTACCCTCTGGCATCCTTAACAGGATAATCGCTCCTAAGAGGAGAACCACAGGAATACCAATTTGCCCTGACTTTCTGGATATGTGTCTCCAAGCAAACACTTCTCTTGAGCTTGAAAATTTGAGAAATGAAAAGATCAAGATCACTCAAACTCCCGTAGTTCGAAAACCTGTCTTTGCATCAAAACCTTTTCAAGAAAAACTCACCTGGCAAAAGAAGGCAAATTGGCCCTAAATTGACAAAAATAATGCTTCTGTGGCAGTGAATGCTCAAAGTGAAGGTCGTCGAGGGAGAGTACACAAAGAGAGCCATTCAAGTGGAGTTTTTGACAAAAGGCAACCTAGAATAGACAAATTTTTCTGTAAAAAGAAACCCGAATCTAAAATGTGTTGTTGTAAAAATTGCTCTGTACACTCCTTTGACAATTTCAATGAAATATTTAAGAAGTTTGCTTTCAAGGTTCCTCGTTACAAATGTTTTGATCTTGTGCATGCATTAAATCAACACTTCTCTAGGCCTTTTGGTCTTATATCTCACCCAAAGCAAATGAATGCCAAATTCAAGGGTGAAAAAGGACAAAATGGTATCTCTATTAAAGAGGATAAAACCAAAATCAAAGATGTTAAGGCATCTTTAAAAACTCCTAACAAGCCCGGACCCATTTGGAAATGGGTACCTAAATCTTCTTGATCTGTCCGCAGAAGAAACAGCATGTGCCCATTTGGTGCCTAGACTCCGGGTGTTCAAGGCACATGAATGGCGATAGAGGGTTGCTCTCCGCCTACAAAGAAAAATCTGTAGGTGGTTCTGTAACCTTCGGAGACAATAAGAAGGGACAAATCAAAGGCTATGGAGTCATTGCCAACGGAGACATCGACGTCAACAGAGTTGCATATGTGGATGGCCTTAACCACAACCTGCTAAGTGTTAGCCAACTCTGTGATTATGGACTTGATGTGATGTTTAAAAAGAAATAATGCTCTCTGTTAAAGGAAGACACAACCACAGAGCTTCTGTGGGCCAAGAGACGAGGTGATCTGTATCTTATGGACTTCAAGTCCATCAATAGAGATGAAAAGCTCTGTCTGGTCTCAAGCAAGAACAAAGAAGCTTGGCTTTGGCACAACAGGTTCTGTCACTTAAACATTCATTCTTTAGACAAACTTGTGAAATTAGACCTGGTAAAGGGGCTACCAAGTATAAAATTCGACAAAGATCATCTATGCTCTACATGTGAAATGGGCAAACTCAAAAGAGCTGCCAATAAGACCAAAACAGACATGTCATGCACCAGACCTCTGCAGATGCTTCATGTAGACCTCCGCGGTCCTCTATCTGTGCAGAGTCTAGGTGGCAAGAAGTACATCCTAGTACTCATAGATGAATTCTCTAGATATACTTGGGTGGAATTCGTTCGAAAGAAATCAGATGTTCCTGAGGTACTAATCAATCTTCTTAAGAGGATACAAGTTCTTCATGATTGCAGGGTTCAAAGAGTTCGAAGTGACAATGGACAGAGTTCAAGAACTCAACAATTGAAGCCTATCTCACGACAGAAGGCATCTCACAGAACTTCTCCGCTGCAAGGACTCCACAACAAAACGGGGTTGTTGAACGCAAAAACCGAACCCTTGTAGAAGCCGCAAGAACCATGCTCACTGCCTCAGGACTTCCAATTTCCTTTTGGGCAGAAGCCATATCCACAGCATGCTTTACCCAAAATCGATCTTTGGTAGTAAAAAGACATGAAAAGACCCCTTACCACCTACTCAATCAAAGAAAGCCAAACATCAAGTACTTCCATGTCTTCGGTTGCAGATGCTTTGTGTTGAACGACAGAGAGCAAATAGGGAAATTCCGTCCCAAAGCTGATGAGGCCAAATTTGTTGGCTACTCATCAAACTCCAAGGCTTATCGAGTCTATGTGCTCAAATCAAAACATATACTTGAAGATGACTCGTTTCAGGGGACTTCTGAGCAAATCAGCTCAGGACTCAATCTCCAACATAAGGAAACTGGTGGATCATCAAGAACAAATGAACTTCATCATCTATTTGAAGAGATGTTCAACGATGAGGGACCGTCAGAAGATGACCACAGAGCCTCTGGAGCTGAAGCCTCCGCAGAAGAATCAGGTACCTCTCTGTCAGGTCCTAGCAATAATTCACCTTCTTCCAACACTTTTGCAGATGCAAATGTCGAGGGGGAGCACTCAGAGGGAAATCTTGACCAAGGCTCCTCGCTTAATCAAGAACATGGTCAACTTCATCATATCTATGAAGGGTCAACACCAGAGCAATCAGAGAACTCTGAACAAGGCACCACGGAGCTCGAGACATCAACTCACAATGACCAAAGTCCTGTGACAAGTACAAATGATCACTCTTCCACAAAGGGTGATCAGGTTCAAGAAACTGAACATGCTCCAGAAGTGTTCCAAGAAAATTCAAATGATCACCAACCACGGATAACTAAGTGGACCAGAAGTCACCCACAGAGCCAAATCATAGGTGACCCCTTTGACAAGGTCCAAACTCGATCCAGTACCGCAAAGTTTTGTTACTATACAAATTTTGTGAGTATCATCGAGCCCAAGAAGATCTCTGAAGCTCTTGAAGACCCAAACTGGGTATAAGCTATGCAAGAAGAGCTTCTCCAGTTTGAAAGAAATGAAGTATGGACCCTGGTGCCTCTGCCAAAAGGTAAAACCGCTATAGGGACCAAATAGGTCTTTAGAAACAAAAAGGACGAGGATGGTGTGGTGATCAGGAATAAAGCAAGGCTGGTGGCCAAGGGATACTGCCAAGAAGAAGGAATTGACTACAAAGAAACCTTTGGCCCTGTGGCTAGGCTCGAAACAATAAGAATATTTCTTGCATTCGCAGCCCACAGAGGTTTCAAGGTATTTCAAATGGATGTCAAGTCAGCCTTTCTGAATGGTAAAATTCAAGAAGAAGTATATGTCCAACAACCACCAGGGTTTGAAAGCTCTAAGTACCCAAATCATGTGTACTTCTTGGACAAGGCTCTGTACGGACTCAAGCAAGCCCAGAGCCTGGTATGACAGACTTTCAAACTTTCTTCATGCAAATGGTTTTGAAAGAGGTACAACTGATACAACTTTATTTTATAAGAAGAGAAAAGGTGAGATTCTGCTTGTACAGATTTATGTTGATGACATTATCTTTGGGTCAACAAATGAATCTTATTGCAAAAAGTTTGAGTCTTTGATGAAGAGTGAGTTTGAGATGAGCATGATGGGAGAACTTACCTTCTTCTTAGGATTGCAAGTCAAACAAAACAAAGAAGGCATTTTTATAAACCAAATCAAATATGTCTCTAACATCCTTGAAAAATACAAGCTCTCTGACTCCTCATCAATGAAACCCCTATGGCCACTGGATCTAAGCTTCATGCAGACCCAGAGGGCAAGTCTGTGGAGTGTAAACTCTACAGAGGCATAATAGGGTCTTTATTGTATTTAACCGCGAGTCGACCCGATATAATGTTTGCCACATGCCTCTATGCAAGATTTCAAGCTTTCCCCAAAGAATCTCATCTTCATGCTGTCAAGAGGATCTTCAGATACCTAAAAGGTACCAAGTTTCTTTGCCTCTGGTATCCGGAGAACTCTGGCTTTGATTTAGTAGCGTACACAGATTCAGATTACGGAGGATGCAAGCTAGACAGAAAAAGTACCTCTGGGAGTTGTCAATTCTTTGGAGGGAAACTAGTAAGTTGGACTTCGAAGAAGCAGAATTGTGTCTCGACCTCTACGGCAGAAGCAGAATATGTTGATGCTGCTAGTTGTTGTTCGCAAGTTATGTGGATGAGAACCCAACTCAGAGACTATGGATTTGACATCGAGAAGATCCCCATCCTCTGTGACTCCAAAAGCGTCATTGCGATCTCTGCTAATCCTGTTCAGCACTCTAAGACGAAGCATATCGATATCAGGTACCACTTTCTGAAACATCATGGGGAGCATGGGACGATTGAGATGTACTTCTTTCCCACTGATTACCAGCTTGCCGACCTCTTCACGAAGGCATTAGATGAGAAAAGGTTTGCTTTTCTTGTTGGCAAGATTGGCATGCTAAACATGAGTTGATCCACATACCCTCTGTACCCTTGCACAGAGCCTCTGTAAGTATATATTGTATATTCATTTATACTCCCTTGTGAATAAACTCCTTTTTGTTAAAATAGTCCTCTTGCTCTGTGTCTTGCTCAAATCATCTATTTTAAAACCCAAGCACAGATCAAGGGGGAGTTGAGATAAAGGACCTTGACACTTCAAGGGCGAGCTCGACATCTTTTGTCAAACATGTCACTCTTCCCCTCAAAAATGTTTTCACAGCTATCAAGTGATCACCAACTCAGATCATTTCCTAAATTAAAAGTTTTGGATCTCAGAGCCTCTGAGGTCCTCCATAGAGCCTCTGTGACCCTTCACAGAGCCTATGTACCTCAAAGAGGTCTCATCCATTACTCAATTGTATTTGTGGTCGATCAACTCGTATTCTTTTTTGAAAGTCTTGGTCATCTCGAGTATCCTAAAACCTCATAATGACCTCAGAAGCTCTTGCCCTACAGAGCTTCTGCCAATTTTGACTTCAACATTTTTACCATGGTTATTAGGTGCGGGTTATTTATCAAAATCACCGTCATGTGGGAATAGTAACTACCACCCGTGTGAGAATGGAGGGAGGCGCACGTCCTCAATAGTGCACCGCCTATACTGACGTGGCACATTCTTATTGGTTCATATATGTACCGTCGCTTTTTGAAAACGGCTACTTATCCTTTAGCACTCATTATGGATTTCAAATTTTTATCTTTTACCACTAATTCTTTCTACCCCCCCCCCTCAGTATATAAACACCTCTACACCTTCTTTTTCTTTTTTTCCTGCAATTTTGCTCTGAAGAATCCCTTCGCAAATAACTCTTCATTTTCTCTGCATGGCCTCCCACTCAAGCTCTTCAAAGAACTCTAATGGCTTCAAGAAATCCCACCACTACACAGCTCACAAAGTTGATTCAACTTCCATTGGACAAGAACAGGTTCTTACAAGTAGAATGCTCTCTTTCACTCGACATGACTATCACTTAACTAAAATGAACAACAAGCCGAACAACCATTTCATCACCTTGAACCCTTCTGGATTCCCTGCTGAAGCCACTCCCCTGATCAATATCCTCACGAACCACTTTCTGGTCAAAGCCCTAACCCTGAAACGAAAAGACATCCCTGAATCATATATTTAGCAATTCTGGTTGAGTGCTCGTCATGCCTAGATGGAGAAATATGGTCATTGTATCATTGGCTATGCCACCCATCCATCGACAACAAAGATCTTGGACTTAGGCATCAACCGAAGAAAATTATATGAGGTTTTTGAACTACCCACTAAGGCAGACCTCATTCTGCGAAAATTCTCAGAGGAGCCTACAGAGGAAGAAATACTGGAGTTTCTGAAGTTCATTGGATATGCAGTTCCAATCACCAAACGTACAAACTTCAGAAGACAAAACCTACCCCCTCTGTGGAACGTGCTCTTCTCAATCCTGAACCGATGCCTAACATCAAAGGTAGGAAGCCCAGACCAATCTAGCCACACGATTTTAGACATCATGTATGGGATCTACTATGATTTCCCACTGGACTATGCAGGGCTCATATTCAGGGAGATCAAGAATGTCGTCATAACCAAACAGCAAGACCAAGATAGGGGCACAGAGCCCAAAAACATTGTTTTTGGACGATTCCTAGGCTTGCTACTGGGTGATGATTTGATAGGGGAGGACAAGCTGTCTGCACAGAGAAAGACAATCAAACTGCACGAAATGAAGTCCCACAAACCCACCACTCTCCAAACCGGTTACCCATCTGCCAAACCTCTGTCAGCAAAGATGTTGACCTATCTGGGTAGTGAAGAGGGTACTAGGATTACATACGAGGCCACAGGACCCCTGAACCGAGTCCTACAACCCCCCCTCGCATAGGATTCCAGGTAAGTGGTATAGTTATTCACTTGAGAGAAGAGGGAGAAAAGGAGATAGAGGTTGTGGCCGCAGAGGCACAAGAGAGTGTAAAAGAGGAAGTGATAGTTAGAGGGGAGGGGAGTGAGAAAAAGGAGAAAATGAAAAGTAAGAAAAAGAGAATCGAAGACGTAGAGGTTCCAAAATCCTCTGAGAAGAAGAAATCAAAGAAAAAGCGGACCGCAGAAGCAGTTCCAAAATAAAAAACTGCAGAAGAGACTACAGAGGTCAAATCCTCTGAGAAAAAGAAAAAGCAAAGACTGAGAATGCTTGCAGAGAAGGAACGATCTGCTGAAGCCAAGATAGAGGCTCTCAGTGCAAGAACTGAACCTGCAGAGGGGAACGAAAAACCTCTGTAGAAGACAAAAAGAACCATAATCTTTGAAGAATCCCCTGAGGATAGACTTCAGAGCCCACTAAAAATAGCCTCTGAGATAGCAAGAGACGTCATTCTTAGGTACTCAGGGGACCTAGGTGAAACCGTGAACATAGAGATGGAGGATGTGACAGGAAAGTCACAGAGTGAAGAAGAGGAAGGAGAGGATAAAAAATCGAAGGAGGAGAGAGGTATAAAAGATGCCTTGGGCACACAACCAAAACCAACTCCCCGTGCAACCCACATCACTACCTCTGCAGTTCTAGTGCAGAAAGGTATTGAAGAAGGACCGCACAGTCAGATCCCTACCCATGCCATCCGAACAGAGGATATCCCTTCATCCTCTGTACCACCATCCGGGGAAGCCAAATCCACCTCACCCTCTCAAAAGGGTGAAGGTGTTGTTTCTCGTGTCTATTTTCCCCAGGACACAACTCCATCACACACAGAGGCATTTGTTGCCTCTGTCACGCACACGAGTGACCACCAAACTACTTCATAGATGGCAGTGCGAGATCACACTGGTTTTGTGGTTCTAGAACAACCACAAAACTTATTCACTAGGACCATTGAAGAACCTTTGAACCCTTCCTCAAGAAGCCTACTGACAGAACTTTCATAGATGTTTCCTCTATGGAACATCGAGGATTGGAAGGAAATCCTCCAGAGCTCAACCTAATCACAGGCTCTGAAGGTGCCAAAGGCTCGTTGGCTAAATCTGGAACATGTGTTGTTCCAGAGGTCACCTCGGACACCTTCGTTACAAAGGGCGAGTTTAAAGCCTTTGTTGACATGTTGCTCCAAAAATTTGACGAGTTGAAAAGCTCTGTCACAAGGTAGTCCCAAGCTAACTCCAACATCCTTGCAGAGGCTCTCCAAGCAAACACAGAGGCTCTGAAAGCTCTTCATCAGTATTTAGTACAACATACTATAGAGATCAAGAAGCTGACAAAGACCTCTATAACTCGAGCTGACCTTCAGGAATGCGGACGATCGATCAACATCCAGACTGATGCAGTTAAAGTTCTGGGGGATATCTGCATGGAGGAAATGGGTACGTTTGCAGCCAAAGTTGTTTAGTCAGGTGTGGATGACTTGATCAAGCTTCGAGACGAAATAAAGGAAAAAACTCGCAGTGTTATTGTGCCTTTCCAGCCACAGGCGTCCACTTCTGCACCCCCACCATCAACCTCTGCCACTGACATCTCTGCCTTAGCAACCAAGAAGGAATTAGAAACAATGGGAAGAATGGTTCTAAGCAACCTCAACCTCATTGGATCTGACATTTCTCAACAAGGCAAGAAAATAGCAGAAGATCTGAAGAAGACTGTAGCCACGATTAGGTTCAAGTATGATCTAGAAGTAAACAAACTATCGTTAGCTAAAGAGGATGTTCTGAAGAAGATCTCCAGGCATGTTGACGAGCATCTCTGGAAGAGAAGAAAGAGGAAGGCACCTGCGACTTGCCAAGTGGAGGCATCGCAGAAGAGGGCTAGGCATGAGGACCAGGATCCTGATGCCTCTAGTCCTCATGAGGGGGAGATCATGCCATCAAAAGTGACTTTCTCATCTGAACCCCTGAACCAAGTCCCTACAAGCTCAGAGCCTGTACCACAGAAGCTGGATAAAAAACAGGCTTCTACAGCTTTATCATCTCCCACAATCCAAATCCCAAAAATCCAAATGAAAGCACCACCCACCCTGAAAGACAAAGGCAAACCTATTGCCACAGAACCTCTAAAGAAGAAGGCACCTCCTAGCACAGAGAAGCTCCTCCAAAGCTTCATGGATGCCATCAGAAGTGAGGCTCTGAGAGGTATAAACCTAAAGAAGAAGATTGGGCATTTGACTTGCAACCCCTCTCTGAACTCACGATCCTTGACCCTATTGAAAAATCATCAATTGACATAGTTGCAGAGGTAATACAAGGCTTCGAGAGCTTGAGAAGACCCTTCCCCATTCCTCAAAAGAAGAGCATAGAAGAAGATGTCTACAAATATCTCTATAGCCGCGGGGTCCATGATCAGCCTTCTGTCAAACTCTCAGAGGAAATCATCTCAGAAGAGAGGAGGAGATTCTAGAAAGATAAATCCAAACCAAGGGACCAAGTCTTCTCTATGTTCAAAATCGTAGAGGTTCTGTCAATAAGACTTAGCCACACAAAATGCAAAAACTTCTGGTCCTGTGCGTATGCCGTGAAGAGAGATGATGGACAGATATGGACATTCACAAATGTAGATCTGACAACTCTCCATCCCCACGATCTCCCAGAGCTGCTCAAATGGACAAAAGACAAGTTCGGGTGGAAGAGGGAGTACCAAGAAGCCCACCTCATGATTAAAAGAACTATGAGGGAAAAGTTACTCTTCTACAGCGTGGTGGACTTTCAGGTGGCACTTGACCTCGGGGTCAAAAAGGTGAACTTTCCTGCATCAGAAGACAGCTTACCACCCACTGCTACAATACTTCTGAACTCAATAGTCAACTCACCTTTCTTTGGCTTTGTGTACATAAATCCCAAGGGCGAAAAGAAGATATTCATGGGGATTGAAAGCCACAAGTACTCAACTCAGTCTCTGCTGCTCATCCAAGAACTCATCATCAAACATAGAGGAACACCACTCGTCCCCACAGAACCTGCAAACGTCCTTATGGAAAATATACGTGCAACTCTTAACTTCAGGGACTTGTGTGTATTCTATTACAGAGAGCTGCTGAAGGAAGGAGGGTTTGGAAGAAAAATAGATGACTTTCCGGACGCCAAAGTATAGGCTCTGAAGAAATGTATTTTCACTTCTTTTACTTTCATGTTTTGTAATCAAATGTAATTGCCTTCTGGCACTTCTTTTAAATGAAAGTAAGTAGACAGAGGTTGAGTTCATTTCACCTCTTTGTGTTTCTAACTTAGCCAAACTTATATTTCCATTTCTTTATTTTTCAATACTTAGGGGGAGATTGTTAGCTCCAATCACATTGTATAGAAGTATTGAAAAATAGGCTAAGTATAGGAACCGCAGAAGTCTGTCGCAAAACATCCTAGTACTCCGCAGAAGTTAAATTCTCAGAAGACATCTGTCGACACTCTACCAGAGGACACAACACCTGATAATGATCATCAGATCACAGAGCCTCTGTGATGGCTAACCTCTGGAGAAAGTTCGAAGATGTGCAAACTCAGTTCAAGACAAGGTCACATGCAAATCACGTGATGCCTGTTGTACAAAGATTTCCAGATCACCATGGAGCGGCACATGATGGTTTTACTTTCCAGGTGGCACTCCGTTTATGGAATGTCAACCTTTGTCTTGTACTAAGGGGTGCATCCTTCTTGTATATTATGGGAGCACCACCTTAGAGTTTCATGTATGCGAGCACACACACTCTGAATTAGAGATTTGTATTTTCCCTGACCATTTTGTACACACTTGTGCGTGTTCTTGGTGTTCTTCAGTAATCAATGAAACAGTTCTTTGAGTAATTTCTTGCAATACTTTACTATTCTATGTATTGATTACATTGTGTGTCTACTACCTTTGCATGTTCTACCTTTCATACACTATATAAACGCTTCCGCACTCTATTTAATTAATTTGTGTGTAGTGAAAGGTCAAAACAAGTTAAGAACATCATTATTGGGATCAACAGTAGTTTCTTTGGATTTATCATTCATAAACAAAGTACCCAACAAACTATCGCAAATATTTTTCTCCACATGCATAACATCAAAATTATGTTTTAGTTCAAGAGAAGATCAATACTCAAGCTCAAAGAAGATATTCCGTTTGGTCCAATTCAACTCTTTTGGATCACGTTTTATTTTCACACCTCCAAACCTCGGATGTTTTCCCGAAATACGAATGGGAACATGAGTTAATTTCCTTAATATAGTTGCACTATTCAATCGTCTAGGAGGAGGCCTTATCTCAGGTTTACCGTCAAACAACTAGCTCTTCCTACAATGATGGTTAGCGGATAAGAATCTTCTATGACCAACATAAGACGTCTTCCCGTATACCCGACATGAAGGAGTGTCTTCGTTACAAGTAGGGCATGCTTTATATCCTTAACCACTCCAACCAGACAAACTACTATGAGCAGGAAAATCGTTAATAGCCCATAATAGTGCAGCATGCATTGTGAAGACGGTGCTTGTTACCGTCTCTTGTTTGAACTCCTTTAGCCCACAACATTTTTAATTCATCCACCAAAGGCCTCAAAAACACATCCATGTCCTTCCCAGGTGACTTAGCACCTGGAATTAACAAAATCAACATGAAAGAAGACTCTTTCATACATAACCATGGAGGTGTGTTGTATGTTGTTAATAATACTGGCCACATGCTGTAAGATAGACTCATGTTACCGTATGGATTAAAACCAACACCAGACAAACCTAAACGAACATTTCTAGGTTCTCCACCAAACTCTGGATATCTTGCATCAAAATCTTTCCATGCATTCCCATCAACCGGGTGTCGCATCATACGGACTTCTGTTGATCGTCTAGTAGTATGCCAAGTCATATTTTGTGCAGTATGCCTGGAACCATACATACGTTTAAGCCTGGGAGTCAAATAAAAGTACCGCAAAACTTTATGTGCAACTCTTTTCCCCTTTGTGTTTTTATCAACCCATCTACTCTCACCACAAACCGGACAATTATGCTTCAATTCATTCTCTTTCCAAAAAAGACAACAATCATTTTTGCAAACATGGATCGACTGCTACCCTAACCCGATCTTTCTCATTTTCTTCATAGCTTCATAATATGAAGTCGAGATCTTATTTTATTTAGGGAATGCAAATTTCAGAAACTCTAAAAATTGGTCAAATGAACTATTAGTCCATTTATTCAAGACTTGCATATGCAACAGCTTTGCTAAAAAGTTTAAGGAAGACAACCAAGTACAACCCGGGTATAACTCAGTCTCGACCTCCTCAAACAATTCACCAAATTCCTTGTCTACGCCACTTCCACCTTCATTTGTTCCTTCATCTGCATCTTCTTCATTAGTATTTGTCTCCCCATTAATGTCATGGATGACATCAATCATCTCATTAGTTGTTAGAGTTACATTGGCTACAAGTGGAGAAGGAGTATCTACTTCACCGTAATAAACGCACTTCGTATATGCATCTTGAAACCCATAACTATATATGTGAGCCTCAACCACATCTGGTGTCTGACGCATAAAGTTCAAACACTTTTTGCATGGACATATCACTTTGCAATAATTACTAACATATCTTTTTTCTATCCCGATAAAGGCTTGAAGACCGGTCCAAAACTCCTCAGAATTACAATGTCTACACGTTGTCCAACTCTTATCAATCGTCATAATGTACTGCTTGATCACCACACAGTTAGACTATATACTTTGACTATTAAGGAAATTATCATAAGTGTAATTTCTATATTATCTAATATCGGTACTATTAGATCTTGATGTTGATACTTGTCTTAAAATATCAATTTAAATGTTTCTAACTACATCTTGTATAAATAAAAAAGCTTTACACAGTGATTCAAATGAACACAAAATGGGGTTAATCACTTTTTAATCCATGTTTTTATTGTCACTAATTCAAATCACAAAATATACCCGGATTGTCCACCTACTTAAAATTCGATTAAGACAGACTATGACAAGAGTTATCCACAAGATATAGCTGAACCGTTCACAAAATTTACCGCAACGCATTATTATTATTATTATTATTTTTATCAAAAATAATTACTATATCACTAGAGTTTGAACTATGATACAAGTCTATGTAGCAAATACTGTAACAGGAGTGTCTCACAAATACCACAAGTATTGGAATCAAGACAAAGTCGGTGAATCAAATTTGAAAGAATTAAAGTTACCAAAATACATCAAGGTAATTCGATTATTAAGCCTACAAAACTGATCAAAAGGTTAAGACATTATGATTTTCATTGAGAATGTACAAAAATATGAGTTACACAATATCATTTAAATTACTATACATGTATTTACATATACATTCATAAATAAACTTGTGTGTTCAATATATTCAATCCCTAGTCGAGTGTTGCCTCTTCACTACCTTTGCTTTATTATTTTTTAGAAGTTGGTCAAATGCAATCTAAAAATTCAGAAAATATCATATTTAACATACATGTCATTTTTAATTGCAAATCAAAGTTGACTAAAAAGCAAGATATGCAGGTTTGAGCCTAATAAATCTACCATCAACAAGCTATGAGTTTTTTTGCCAGATCTAGATGTTAACAACAGTGCAAGACTGATTTATGTGCACCAAAACTCTAGATGTCTTTGTAAGCAAACCCAGACATCTTACTATAATATTTGATAAATTGGTTTTAGTTTTAATTTCAATTTGGATATTTGGAATAGTGTCATAAACTTGTAAAGAGTGATAACATGTGACAAAGGAGACATTGGAACGTTATCTAATAGGATTTTGCATTAGACGGTTAGCTCCTAATATCAGCACAAAATCTCATTAAAAGGATTATAATGGTACTATGTGATGAGAATGACGATTTGGTTCCCCAAAATACAAGAATAATACGTGCAGTATTCCAACAGCATCAAATTTGTCAACCTTTTTTGCCCAAAAAGTATTCCAACAACAACAAATTGGTCACTTTTTGTTTTTGCTTCCGTTGAAGAGAACTTCAACAACTTCAATAATAGCTCAACATTCTGTTAAAAGATGAATGATTAGGACTTGCCACGACAACGAGGAAAGACAGAAGTATGCGAAAGGATAGAAAAAATAACATAAATATGAACCAAAGACATGAAATGTTGTTGCACAAACATCAAGTCTTCAACTAAAAGTTGCACATATATGGTAGCTAGTAACCACATAGCCAAAAGGCATTACAGAACAAGATAGACTACAACAATAGATATCTTATACCCTCCCAATAAAATAAGTTACAACTGTTTGCAAGTCCTGAACAAGGATCCAAGATTAACTACAGTAAACATAAACTAAGAAATATTATAAAAACCACAACTCATATACAGTATGTTACCCTTCTCAACCATATCCTACATCAATTCAACTTATATAACTGGAGCTAGGAGGAAGCAGCATAAGATAGGCTAGTCAAATATTTTTTGGCTTCACTGAAGTAACATGTTTAGAGTTGACCAGATATGAGTAGCAACATCTAAAAATTCCCAGTATTGAGAAATACAAATCTACATACACATAAAATCACATACCTTTGATGTGAAACACTCATCCCAAAAGGTATATCGTACCTTTATGTCATCAATGAATACTTTCACTTGGGTTGCCTAACAGAAATGGTGAATAAATGAGTTATTGTTTATCATGTAAAATTTTGGCAACAATAAGCTTAAAACATGACACCACTCTAATTCTGAAAAAAAATGTGTATAATTGAGAACAGGAATGGACAAGAAGATATGAGAATGACACCTGGTAACGAAGCTTTTCAGACCGTAAGGCAGAAAAGGCCCTTTTAAACCCTTTTTTTATATCAACAGGAATTGCATATAAACGTGTATGCCAAGATATAGAAATAATAAGCTCAGAGTTCATACACCTATCAGACACAGAGAAACCTCCACACTTGAGTAATTTATGAAAAGCATGGGAATATTTTCCAAACCTGATTTTGATGCATAAGTTGACGTGTGGATAATCAAGGTTAACCTTGTGTGGCTTGAGAGAGATCTACCTAGCTGGAATTCTTCAACATGGATTCAGACAACTAAAGATATTATACTTGACAACGAAGGTGGATAGATCCTGAAGTATTTCTTTCCAACAACTTGAATGTGTAGTACCCTGAAGTATTCTGACAGCCACATGTTTCTTTGAATATTTTTGAGCCAAGTGTTTGGGATAGTTTATATTCAAAAATGAGAGATTTGCTTAAAGAAACTAACATCATTTCTCCAAAAGATGAACAAAATAGGAATTTTTCTTCTATCCATTATATTCGTAGACTAGGAAATGGTGATTGCCATGATCGGAAATGGTTGGTTTACTCTAAAGATTTGGATAAAGTTTTTTGCTTTTGTTGAAAATTATTCAAAGTTGCTCGATCCAAAAGTCAATTAGCTAGTGAAGGACTTAATGATTGGAAACATATTAGTAATGCATTATCGTTACATGAAAATAGTTCTGAACATTGGATTAATTTAAAAGCATGGTCTGAGTTGAAATTGAGGTTGGATAAGAATCAAACTATTGATAAGGATTTGCAAGAGTTAATTAAGAAAGATACCGCTAATTGGAAACAAGTTTTGATTCGAATAATTGTTGTTGTGAAATGTTTGGCACAATATAATTTGGCTTTTCGTGGAAAAAATGAAAAACTTTATGAAGAGTTGAAGAGTCTAATGGTAACTTTTTAGGCATTCTTCAAATGATTGTTGAGTTTGACCCTGTCATGCAACATCATTTTCATTTGATTAAAGAAAAAGAAACTCATAATCCTTATCTTAGTCATAAAATTCAGAATGAGTTGATTGAAATGTTGGCATTGAATGTAAAAAATGCAATTATTGCAAAAATCAAAGAGGCAAAGTACTTTTCGGTCATACTTGATTGCACTCCTGATGCTAGTCATAAAGAACAGATGACTTTGATTGTAAGATGTGTTGATGTATCGAGATTTCTTATCAAAGTAGACGAATTCTTTTTAGAGTTTTTGGTCATAGAAGATACATCTGGCAAGGGCCTTTTTGATGTGTTACAAGATGTTCTGAAATCTCTTGATTTAGACATTAATTGTGTACAGGGACAGGGGTATGATAATGGGGCTAATATGAAAGGAAAGCATCAAGGTGTTCAAAGAAGGTTGCTTGATATAAACCCTAGAGCTTTTTATATGCCATGTGGATGTCATTGTCTTAATTTGGTCTTGTGTGATATGGCAAACTCTTGTCATAGAGCAAAACCATTTTTTGGTACATGTCAAACAATTTATACTGTATTTTCTAATTCTACAAAGCGGTGGAGTGTTTTACTTAAATATATTGATGATTTAACTTTGAAGTCTTTATGTGCTACTTGTTGGGAAAGTCATGTTGAAAGTGTTAAAGCAACTGAAACTCAACTTGGCCAAATAAAAGATGCTTTGATAAAGTTAGCCAATGTGTGTGAAGATGGAAAAGTGTGTAGAGATGTTGAATCTTTGATAAATGGTGAACTTTCAAGTTTTGAATTTATTTTAAGCGTGGTTATTTGGCATGAGATTTTATATAGAATCAATTTGGTTAGTAAAAAGTTGCAATCGAAAGATATGCTTTTAGATATTGCGGTAAAAAACTTGAAAGGATTGGTTGTTTATTTTGAAAAATATAGGGACAATGGGTTTGACTTAGCTATTATTGAAGCCAAGGAAATTGCAGAAAAATTGGAGTTGAACCCGAATTTCCTGTAAAACGTCATGTTTGTAGAAAAAGACAATTTGATGAGATCCCAAACAGTGAAAGAGAACACCAATCTGCACAAGAATCGTTTAGAACTGATTACTTTCTAGTTTTAGTGGATATGGCACTTTCTCAGTTAAGAAGTAGATTTGAGCAAATGAAATATTTTGAGTCTATATTTGGGTTCTTGTTTGATGCATCAAAGTTGGTTAAATTGAATGATGATGAATTAAAGAAATGTTGTTTGAATCTTGAAGTTGCTTTGACACATGGTGATGATGTTGATATCGATGGTAAGTATTTATGTATGGAGTTACAAATTTTGCAGGGGCATGCTACCACATGAAGCATATGACGTCTATTCAAGTTATGGAGTTTGTAAGGAAGGTGGATATGTTTCCACATGTGTTGCTTGCTTACAAGATTTTGTTAACAATAACAGTCACGGTAGCGTCCGCCGAAAGAAGTTTTTTAAAATTAAAGCTCTTGAAGTCATATTTGCGGACTACCATGCATGAGTCAAGAAAGGCTTAACGGGTTAGTAATTTTGAGCATAGAAAGTAAGTTTTTAGCAAATGTCGAGTATGATAAATTAATAGATGATTTTGCTTCAAGAAATGCACGACGACAACGTTTTAGGTGATGTTATCATTATTTTGTTGTTCGGGGTTTTGGTTTATGCCCCCCCCCCCCCCCCCGTTGTAACTTTTCTTTTCTTTTTTTAATAATAATCGACGTGGGGTTTAGCCGTCTAGCTTGACTAGGTTTCAAACCCCTTAAAAAATTTTGTATTCTTAGTTTATGGAGGGCATATTTCGTGTCTCCAGCCCTGGGTACAACTTCATGAAAATGGTAAATTTATGGTACTTAATGTTACACAAAAACAATATACAAAACATATCCATTTGACATGTCGTAACTACATAAACCTCTTCTTTCTTTTTTAAAGCTGATACAAACATGCAAATGCATGCCACTGCGTCTAGCTATGCATTGAGTATAAAACAAACTACTAGCTCCATTACGAAAAAGAACTTCGAATTTGATTGTTAAAAGATAAAGCAAGCCCCTTTAGTAGAGCAGAAACCGACCGATCAAGAATAATCTACAGCTTTCGGGGCGGAGGCTATGTGTCGATACGATTGGATATTGCTCTGGATTTTAATTACTCTAGAAGAATGAATTGCCAAAAAAAATTAAGGGGATATTTTCCGAGATACTTATAGAATTATTTGAAAAAGGGATTTAGGTTTATTTGGTTCATAAAATAAACCTGGGAAGCCCTATTTTATAACCAAGTCGCTTGACATCATCTTGAACCTGCTGTCTGAATTCTCTAAAGCTGAATCTTCTATAAATGGAATTCTCAAAGCAGCTTTGTATCACTGTATCATATGATGGGCAGAAGAAATAAGCAGTGGAAAACCTCTCTGTTTGTTTATTAGCGACCACTCGATGCTCAACGCTCTTATAAACATCATTGCTCCATGCCTGAAACAGACCAAAGATCTTAAAGATACTTAAAAGTGATATAAATTGGTAAAAAATAATAAATAAAACGAGGCCAGACCTGAAAAAGATCTCCAATATTGATGATTAGAGCATCTTTATTAGGTTTAACAGCAATCCATTTCCCGTCTTTCACTAATTGCAATCCTCCAATTTGATCTTGATGTAATATCGTGAGAAAATCACTATCTGTGTGTGGCATCAATCCAAAAACTTGTGAAGAAATGGGGCAAGGTGGATATCTGTTCATACGTAGGTAGCATGTGCTAGGCCCACAATTCTCCTTGAAAAAATCTGAGTTATGGCCAAGCTGCTCCGCCAAAATCTCTGCTAGATTTTCTGCTAGGTTGGAAACCATCGTCGCAAACTGATCCATCGTGGTGCTGAATGAAAACAAAAATAAGCTACTTATTCCTGAAGTATATATAATTTTATTATATGATATTAGCAACAGCAAATTGATCAGTTAATGTCTCTTTTTCTTGAAAACGCATGGTATTGTTTTCTGATAGGACTCACAAATATAACGGATCAGACTAATGGTACAGTTGTGGTGTAATTTCTATCACCTCTCTGCAATACCACACCTAACAGGATGTTCCAATCTTTTTGGAGGCCCGGTTAAAACTTTTGTGCAAAATGAGACAACAAAGATATATATATATATATACAAATTACAGAGACGATAAAGCATGTTACTTTTGTTTTCTGGGGAGGGCTATGTTTTTTGCATTTTTTGATGAAAAGCCTAAAAATATAAAAGTAGGCCCTAGTTTTTTGGGGCCCTGATCAAATTCATACATTTAACATGTTAAAGAACGCCCTGCACACGTATAATTTTGACTATGAATCTTGTCATATTGAAGCCAGTGTACTGAGGTCTGGAACTCCAGCTCACACCACATGGATATTGGGATAAGTTTTTGGAAGTAGATTCCTTGGACCATGAGAGCATGACCATGAGAGCATGACCATGCATGCATGAATAAAGAGGGAAATTAATTAATGTACAACTATTTACTGCGTGTAGTGGTAGTACTATAAGAGATAAGTGTATAGGTAAAAAGCTTATGGCTAGGTGGGCTGTATGTTATTGCCACGAACAAAGCTAGTACACTGCTTCTCCTTATCGGGTAAGCTTTTTAGGACATCTGTCACAACAGATCACACCCACAAGTCCTTTGGTCACATGAATGTTTACTGGGTTAGGTACGACATGTGAAGCACATTGTACAAAGAAACTTTCAATTATCATCAGATACAACTGGTTCAGGATTCATCTGGACAGCAGGAATCTAGAACCAAATTACAAATAATCTAGACAGCAGTTGTTGTACCCTGATTGTCACTTGTTTGCGTCCTCATGTGATTCAATTTCTTAGATATATTACACATGTTGACCAATAAACCTATTTGCTTGATTGGGACGTATGCTTTGCATGAATCTTGTGAAATGGTTGGATCAAAGGTACCAAATATAAGATTATTCAAGAACACAAGAATCTAAACAGACATTATCTTCTTTAACCAATTTCCATGTGACACTATATATATGCTGGAACTGTCCACATCCCATGAAGCTGGCAACTTACATTCAACTACCTTATCTACCTGTTTTGCTTGGTACAAATGCCCTCAAATCTAGCTGTTTTCTGGTACAAATGTCGAATGCTGTTCTGAGATCAAGATTCCCACTACTTTTGGAGTAACATATTATTCATAAAGTTGTCTTTGCCACTCCCCGCTGTTTAGTTATAACTCATATCTATAACAATGGTTTAGTTTCAGTTTATTTCCACTAGCCTTTCCTCACCACACCCACCCATCATGACCTCAACCTAGACCCGAAACTCATATATATCGGTAGACTACTACCATGGAATATGCATCTCTGATAGCACACAAGCCAATACACAAGTATTAAAGTTGAATCCAGACGTCACTGGTTCAAGATGCATCCTAAACAATCAATTATTAGATATACATATAGGTCTCAATGACGACTTTAAGTTAATTGGTTAGTGAATATTTGGATGTGGACCATTGAAGTTAGAAATACCGATTAAACATTATTTATATTCGATGTGTTTTGTCCATTTGTATGTAAAAGAGTATATATATTATAAAAAAATACATAAGAATATTAACTACATATCTATACACATCTTACTGTATTTATTTGTATTTCTTTTATGTCCATCTCTCATTGATTTAATCCCACATTGTTCTTGTGGCTTTTTATGGTAGGACTGGATTATGACAGCTAATTTGCAATTTTAGATGTTACAAATGAAACCCCTTGTGGTTAACCCCCTTGTGGTTAACGCTCAAGTCTAGTCACAAAAAATTAAATGCCAAATACATCAAATCCAAAAGAAAAAAAAAAGTTCGTAAACCAACTTTTTATCTTGATAGTAACACTCACTACCTATCGTTCATATATATATATATATATATATATATATATATATATATATATATATATCACATAAATATAAACTGAAATTAAGGATTTATTTTTTTGTCAAAATACAAATACATGGGACATAGACAAAGTATCAATATTACAAAACAAGAAACCCAAAAAAATAATATTTATTTCAAGAATGAACGATAATAAACAGAAAAAATGAAACATAATGATTTTCTTGCAATATATATATATATATATATATATATATATATACCAGAACCCCTTTCCCTTCAAAAATTTGACGAAAAGGGCATTAGTTTCTTTGTATGCTTCAATTGTTGAGGAAAAAAGTAATGCATCGTTAGAAAAACTTTTGTTGGTTTTCTTCGTTATTTTAAGTTTTACTCGCATTTAAAACTTGCCTAATGCATGCATTCCACACCAATGGTCTTCTTATCAACTTCAATAATTTTTAACATTTCTACAATAACAACATGCATGGGTACTTTGCAAACAAAAATCAAAAGAGATAACAGAAAAAGTCTATATATGTATATCATGTGTATGCGTTTGCATGTGCTATATATAGAGAGAGAGGGTCAGTCAGGTTCAGATTCAGGGAAAAACCTCAAAAAACAGAAAACTGAAGAACACTTTCATAGTCCTTCATCTGGACGGTATGCACTTGTGCATATAAGTAATTTGTAACATGCACACGTGCATATGCACAAGTGCATAATGCCCTTATGCATAAAAAGCAAAAAAAAACATAATTTACCTTTATGCACAAGTGCATACCATCCAGATGAATGTGTACCAGAGTGTTTTTCGGTTTTTTTGAGGTTTTCTCCTGAACCTCCCTCTCTATATATATATTGGGGGAGGTTCATTTGAGAATGTTAAATATATGAGAAATAGAGAAATTATCCTAACATTTCATTCGGTCAAGATCAGCTTTGACTGGTCAAATATTGCATCTTTGACTGTTCAACAATTACGGCTTTAACTAGTCAAAAGTTACGGCTATTCTAAAAATAGAAAAACAGTTTCATAATTTTTACAAATACAGTGGACGAGTTCATATATGAATCTGTATGATTCACATATAAACTATATGAACTCTTTTAACTGATTCACACAGTGTAATTTACATATGAACTCTTTTAACTGATTCATATATTAACCAATTAACTGTAAGTTGTTAACTAATTAACTGTTGGTTCATATGTGAATCAGTTGAACTAATTAACAGATTCATATATGAACTAATTAACTAATTCATATATTAACGTATAGTTCATATATGAATCACAAAGTTTCATATATGAATCAGTTAAAAGATTCATATATGAACATATAATACATATGTGAATCATACATGTTCATATATGAACTCGTCCCGGAAACTACTCATCTATCTTCTACAGACCACACAAGGAATTATCTGGTGCTTTACGGTCATAGCCGCAAATATTGACCAAATAAAGGGGTAGGATCATTTATTTATTTCTCATATTTTTACCAATTTCTCAAATGAACCTAATCATATATATATATATATATATATATAGAGAGAGAGAGAGAGAGAGAGAGAGGTTTAAGGGAAAATCTCAAATAACGGAAAACTGAGGAACATCCTAGTAGTTCTTGATGTGGATGGTATGCATTTGTGCATACAAGTAAATTAAGTTGTTTGTTTGGTTTTTATGCACATGTGCATTATGTACTTGTGCATATTACAAATTAC